>OZ024880.1:23077655-23557655 GCA_964017185.1 Rugalucina vietnamica | reverse complement strand
TCGTCAAATATGGGTTAAACAAATATTGTTCGCTGTATCATAATCAGAAATATTGCGTGGTAGACCTACGTCATACTGATACAGATACAGAATATAAGAATCTTACATGAGTGTCAGGTATGGATAGACAAAATCTGTCCCGAGGATCACATTTTGGCATCACGAGGCTCGCCGAGTGATGCCAAATTGTGACCGGAGGGACAGATTTGTCTATCCATACCTGACACGCATGTAAGATTCTTTTTCTAGCACGTCTTAATGCGGCGTAGCTTGATTTTTATACTATTTATCTAGAAAAATGCCACAATCGCGGCGTCCGCCATTTTGAATAAAAACGTTTTGACGTCAATGTGACGTGTGTGCATAGCGACGAAATTACGTGACGTCCTATACAACCAATGTTAAAAAAGAACACTTGAACGCATTATGCGACCGGGGTGAGATAACGAGGGTGAGATAAATAGCATCCATCATGGGTGCTCAGTGGAGAAAGGAAAATCTCAATCCGAGGGACCATCCGTTCCAGTGGGAAACGAGGCTCGCCGAGTTTCCCACTGGAACGATGGACCCGAGGGTTGAGATTTTCCTTTCTCCACTGAACACCACTGATGAATTCTTTTTCTTACATACCCCGATTAGGCCTAAATTCATTTTACCGGTAAAGTAACCTGGTACCGTGCTTTAACTCTGATGACGTAGTGTTCATTACGGATATGACGTCAAATGTAAATAAATCGTTGTCAAAGTCAAAAGAGATGCAGTTTTGATTTGTTTTTCGTTGAAAACGAGCGTGAATCAAGATTATACCAAATGAGTTCACACCAATTTAGTCTAGTTTTGTTGAACATTATTGCTGCAAGCACATGAGCAGCTGCTTTGGGCTAGAAACGATCGAATTTAGTCGCGTGCTTTTCTTATCTTGTATGAGCAACCAAGCCAGCAGTGTAAGATCGATTTTTCTTACATACCTCTATCACAAAGATAGAAAAATTCCGGTATTTTAGTGGTGGTAGATAAATCGATCTTACACTGCTGGCTTGGTTGCTCATACAAGATAAGAAAAGCACGCGGCTAAATTCGATCGTTTCTAGCCCAAAGCAGCTGCTTGCAGCAATAATGTTCAACAAAACTAGACTAAATTGGTGTGAATTCATTGTGTTTAATCTTGATTCACGCTCGTTTTCAACGAAAAACAAATCAAAACTGCATCTCTTTTGACTTTGACATTGATTTATTTACATTTGACGTCATATCCGTAATAAACACTACGTCATCAGAGTTAAAGCACGGTACCGGGTTACTTTACCGGTAAAATGAATTTAGGCCTGATCGGGGTATGTAAGAAAAAGAATCCATCAGTGGTGTTCAGTGGAGAAAGGAAAATCTCAACCCTCGGGTCCATCGTTCCAGTGGGAAACTCGGCGAGCCTCGTTTCCCACTGGAACGGATGGACCCTCGGGTAGAGATTTTCCTATCTCCACTGACCACCCATGATGGATTCTATTTTTCTTACATACCTCTATCATAAAGATAGAAAAATTCCGGTATTTTGGCGGTGGTAGATAAATCGATCTTACACTGCTGGCTTGGTTGCTCATACAAGATAAGAAAAGCACGCGACTAAATTCGATCGTTTCTAGCCCAAAGCAGCTGCTTCCAGCAATAATGTTCAACAAAACTAGACTAAATTGGTGTGAATTCATAGGGTATAATCTTGATTCACGCTCGTTTTCAACGAAAAACAAATCAAAACTGCATCTCTTTTGACTTTGACAACGATTTTTTTTACATTTGACGTCATATCTGTAATAAACACTACGTCATCAGAGTTAAAGCACGGTACCAGGTGACTTTACCGGTAAAATGAATTTAGGCCTAATCGGGGTATGTAAGAAAAAGAATCCATCAGTGGTGTTCAGTGGAGAAAGGAAAATCTCAACCCTCGGGTCCATCGTTCCAGTGGGAAACTCGGCGAGCCTCGTTTCCCACTGGAACGGATGGACCCTCGGGTTGAGATTTTCCTATATCCACTGACCACCCATGATGGATTCTATTTATCTACCACCACCAAAATACCGGAATTTTTCTATCTTTATGATAGAGGTATATGTAAGAAAAGAATTTCTCACATGGGTTAAAACAGAGGATTTCTCTATCTGGTGTGCAAGAATAATTTTTACGTCTTACATGTATGTATGAAACATGACATATAACAAAAGCCCTCTAAGGCTTTTACTACGACAAACAACGTAGACGTAGAATATGGATATGAATGTCATGTCTGTTCCTATTGGTCAAAAAGATTTATTTCATTTGCATATAACGGTAAATCTGTGACGTGCGCCAGCAATGAATGATAGTGGTCTCTTTTAAACAGAAGTGTAAGCAGTATTATTAAAGATTGGCATGATTGTTTGTCTAATTATGTGTGTTTAAATAGACCTTAGAAACATGACACGTCGGAATAAGTTTGGTGCTTTGGAATAATTTTCGTTTCCGAAGGAAAAATGCAGAAGTAAACATTTTGTATATATAATCAGTTTCAGCGTAGCCTTTATAAAATTGAAATACGTGCACACAGTGCCTTCATTCTCGGTATATGGATAGCAATACATACCAAATATTTTATTTTTGTAAGATGCTAGAACCTCTATCACCGCTTTCTTCCCTTGTCTTGTCACCGTGACACCATTAGACAGGTCAGCATTGATCCTTTTTCCTTCTTTCGTTATGTCGATTACGTTTTGTAAATTCAGAGGCAGCGTTTGAAGATTTCCATTACCATCAGTAACGTCACCATCCAGTTTTATTATCCAGGTGTTGCCTTTGAACACGATTTTTAGCCAATCAAGGCAGGTGCGATGCCCATGGCATTGTACAAGATTGCCAATTACTTCAAATGAACCTTGCCCCAAATCGGGGTAATAATGATTTACATAATAAAATGTACAAGGGACATCGGCGTTGAGCACTCTGTAGTGGTAGTTATCAAACGTGCCCATGTGAGGGTCGCCGGTACTGGTACATTTTGCCGTAGCTGTAAAAATATAACAAAATTTAAGCTGTGTCACGAGAAAACATGTCGTCTGGGTTTGCTGACAAGGTCCGACACTAACAGGCCTGTATAGCTTGGATTTTGAAATTTCGGACTTGAAAAAAAGAGGCATTGTACTATTCGTGAACCGAAAGAAAAAATAAAAACGCTGATACGAAGTTTGACAGTTTGAACATCTTCGACTAGGATAAACAGCCTCAGCTGAGTTTATCACATTACGAAAACTTGTCCATGCAAAATACAGAGAAATTTTTTAGTTGTAAAAATGAAAATTTTCAGCAGAAAAAATGTTGATATTTTTCTTATTTTTGCTCAAAACATAGATTGTGGATACACATTAGAACCGCTTCACCGATGCGGTTCTAACGAGTACGCACAATCTATGTTTTGGAGCAAAAATAAGAAAAATAGGTATACCCCTGCAAACCCCAGTTTTACTATATAGAAGTGGGGTTTAGGGGGTATATAATGCACGGACTTGTTTTCCTGATGATAAAAGGAAAGCGCCAGGCGTCTTTCAAATGTTTGTTATTGACTACCCTCTTGAAAGTTGCAAATTTACAGTAATTCTATTTGGCCCCATGTTACCAATTCTATAGGGTCACCAATGAGGCTTGAGTCGCCGAAACGGCGGTATGACCCACCCCTTTCTCATTAGGCAGTGGCTATTTTGCCGGACCCGGCAAAATAGCCCCTAGGAGCTATTTTGCCGGACCCGGCAAAATAGTCCCTAGGAGCTATTTTGCCGGACCCGGTAAAATAGCTATATTGGACTTATAGGCTATTTTGCCGGACCAAATACTTATTTAAAAAAAAAAATCATATTTTGTAGGGTATTCTAATCTACATTTTTGTTTTATTTATCTATTTATTTATTTGAGATATTTCTCAATCAATAGGTTGCTTTTTGTGCCTTTTTTATGACCCAACTTTGGTAAAGTTGGAAGGGCATTTTGCCTTTGGTTTGTCTGTCTCTGTGTGTGTGTGTGTGTGTGTGTGTGTGTGTGTGTGTGTGTGTGTGTTGGGGTGGGTGTTTTCTGGTTGGGGTGTATGCCAGTGGGGTTGTGTGCAGAGATGTGGCTGGCTGGGTTTGTTGGTCACTTTTTTGAAACTCTGAATGGTGAATGCTAGAGTTTTGAAATTTTAAATAGACTTATAGCTGATCATGGCTAGTTCCAAGAAACTTGAGCACCGACCCCGCTACCCTGGATTCCCAGATGTTCTAGTTTTTTACCTCTAGCCCCACCCCCACACATGGACCTTAGAGTCTGACACTTACAGGGTACCTACTATCTAAGTATGAATGCTTTCTGACAAGACTTTATGGATGTCAAGATGTAGACTAACAGATTTTTTTTATGGCATCTATCATATTCTAAAGATTCTACTATATCTAGGTGACCTAGATTTTGACTCCAACCCCATCTCCCGTCATGGACCCTCGGATCCGAACTTATGGAAACAAAGCAAACCCTATAGGGTACCTATGGTCCTATTTTGAATTTCTTCCGATGGTTGGTTCATGAGATATACACCACTAGAGAAATTTTAACCAAAAATTTGACATAAATTCTACGAATGTTCTGGAATTAGTTCAATTACAAATAAACATACAAACTAACTGACATACAAACGGAAAAGCAAAAGCTATATACCCGTCGGCATAAATGCCTGGTATATAATGACATTTTGTGGCAACTGAAAATTACCATATCTGCAATACCTGAATGAGTGTTGATTTCTACAAAGCATAATTTATATTCTTGGGGATCATCTGTGTGTATTCTGACTTTAATTTTCAGACCTTTTCATTAAATTTTTCTCTTTTTCTTAAGGAATTCCCATTTAAAGTGTCCCAGAATGCCAACCATGCTCCCATTTGTATCTGAATAAAGTCTTTTATCAACATTTTCAGTATGTGTATTCTTACTTTAAAACAGAATTATCTCAAATATAATTGGTGAATAAAATAAAAAAAAAATGTAGATAAAAAATAAAGATATAAAATAAAAATTTTACTAAGTTTTTGGTCCGGCAAAATAGCCTATATGTATATCATAGCTATTTTGCCGGAATAGCCTACAGACTATTTTGCCTTATTTTGCCGGGTCCGGCAAAATAGCCCCTAGGAGATATTTTGCCGGGTCCGGCAAAATAGCCACTGCCTTCTCATTAGTATGTTCACTGCTTTTACAGGAACTCAGTTTTTTTTATTTACTTTAGTGTTTATTTTCTCTTGCAGTACCTTAAAACCGACCCTTGTGAAAAGATTTAGTGCCTGAGACTGTTACGCATCTAAAGTGAAAATCTATCATTCTTTCAAGATCATGGCAACATGAGAAAATGCTAAGTGATTAATGTAAACACGTAGTTTATGCTTGGGTTCAAGTTTCATCACTATGAAGCATATGAGCCTGTGCGGAGAAAACCAACAATTTGGATTCTGACCAGGTCCGACGTAAACCGGGCTGTACAGTCACAGAACAGAAAAGCTTGAGTAGAAGAGGAATTGTACTATCCGACACAAACCGGGCTATACAGTCACAGAACAGAGAAGCTTGATTAAGTAGAATAGGAATTGTACTATCCATGTAGCGAAAACAAAGATGCTGATCAGCTGTGCAGTTACTGCACAGCTGATCTGCGCCTTTGTTTTCACCTATGCACATTGTTGGCTTTCTTATACGGTGGCTCATATTTTGACTACATGTAATAAGTTTGGGTCTGAAAGAGAAAATAAAATTAATGACTTTTTTTTTAATTCTACTGTTTTTGGAATATTTACAGTATTTATTGCAATCGCCCCAGATGAAAGTATTTTTTTATGTTCTTTATTTCCCAGTGAAAAACATTAAGTCACGTGATCTAGAGGCCACGCCTATGGGCGGGGCGACGTGAAAACCACCCAGTGACGTTGTTTGTTTACTCTTGTTACCGTGACGTTGGTCGCGTATCGCCATGACGTTGCTGTTCCAAAATTACGTTAAGGCCAGGGTGAAGTAAAACGTCGTTATGAGCGTTACGCGTGACGTTGCTTTGCGACGCCAGCGGAACAAGAATCGATGCTCTTATGTCGCGCCTTTTTGAACCGGAGAAAGCTGTAGATTTTACGTCATTTAGTACGAATTTTACATTTTTCTTCCCTTAAAGACTGCGACAATTTTTTACCAAAACACAGAAAATGAGAAATTCTGCAGTAAAAGTCATTTATTGTAATTCTTGCGTCAGTCGCACACTGAAATGCAACGCGTGTTCGCGCCACGACGTTACGTTACGTCGCGCAAAATACCAAAAACGCACTACCATAGTATCAAAACCTCCAATAGCTCGAAAACGAGCCTGGTTGTCAAGGACTTTTTTTTTCAAGCAACCTGTTCCAAACTGATTCACGCAGATAATATCAGTTTTTAAAAAACTTTTATCGTGGAATTTAGGAGAAAAATATGTTTATATGCGAAATCCGACATCTATTTCCCTTTTCCCCATTGGGTTCAACGGCAAAAATGGTGTTTTTGGATAGCCTGTAGCTCAAAAACTAATCCGGTAGTCAAGGAATATTTTTGCATATTCCGATGGGGGAGCATTAAATACATCGATATGCAAAAAATAAGAAAATTTCATCGTGGCGTTTTTTACTTCACCCTGACCTTAAGTCGGATTTAATGTCAATTCTAACACGACGTTATCGCCTTTCCCATTGAACCTAATGGAAACGTCACCATTTGCAAACAAACAATAATTCACTGTAAACAGAATTACGCGCGTAAGGTGGCGTTTTTGTGACGTCGCACAGAAACATTCATGTCCACCGAGAATGAGTCCACTTGAAAACATTTTGAAATGTAATAGCTCTGTCACACATTCACGTATCAGCGGCGTATCGCTCACGTATCTATGAAAATGTCGATACGCCGAGGTCTGAGTCGTATTTTGCTCGAGAGACGTATGTACCACGTACGTGTGACGTTCTTGCTACGTTCCCATGGCGTATCCGTGACGTATCTGTATTCTTATAAATGGAATTTCACTTTCGTATGTACGGCGTATCAGTGCGTATGTGCTACGTACGTGTGACGTATGTATGGCGTATGAAGTGTACGCGTGACGTATCTACGGCGTATGTACTGCGTTCCATTCTTATCTGCGGCGTATCTGTTCTGTACCAATTGCTTTTTTATTACCTATGAGAAAAAACGGTTGTGTTCACTTTGCTCATGCAATTCGCACATTATAGTTATCAAATATGAGCCGCCGCATGGAAAAAACCAACAATCTGCATAGGCAAAAACAAAGGCCCCGAACAGCTTCGCATTAACTGCGGAGCTGATCAGTGCCTTTCTTTTTTCTACATGGATAGTACAATTCCTCTACTTTCTAAATCCAAAATTTACAGCCTCTAACCATCTTCTGAGACTGTACAGGCCGGTTTGTGTCAGACCTGGTCGGAACCCAAATTGTTGGTTTTCTCACGCACAGGCTCATAAAAGAGGTCGAAGATGCCACCGGAGAAATATAGATAATCTAGATTAACACCGAAAAAAAAAACCGAGGTGGTGGTGGGGGAACATCTTCAAGCTCTCCATCCTGGTCGCAAGACCACATGAACAAAGACGGAGGCTACATCAAGCGTAGCCATGAAAGAACCCTGCACGACACCCCGAACCGTGAGAAACATTTGATCCATGACTTCGGAAAAACGAAAACATACATATAGAAGCATTAAGATTCTCTTGGAACGCCACAAAATATTCCTAATACTCCTAATACGTCACACATACTCCACAGTAGCGAAACGAACGTAGCACATACGTAGCACATACGCCATTGATACGCGAGATACGCCACACGTACGTCGCTGATACGCCGTAGATACGAAAAGACATTCGAGGATACGCCACACATACGTCACACATACGTCGCAGATACGAAAGGTACGCTGTACATACGTCACAGTTACGTGGCATTTTAACCGCTACGTACGTGTGGCGTATCAAGAGTATGAGCTACGTATCTACGACGTACCTGCCACGTTGCTTTCGTATGTACCACGTATGTGTGACGTATGTACGGCGTATCGGACCTGCTACGTACGTGCTACGAATTTTTAAGTGCACACATAAAAAACGTAGCACCTCGGCGTATGAGGAGTATGAGCTACGTATCGAAGAGTATGAGCTACGTATGCCCACGTATCTACGACGTACGTGTGACGTACCTTTCGTATCTCGATACACCGTAGATACGTGAGTCGATACGCGAATGTGTGACAGCCCTATAAGCATTTATTTATAAGTCGTGTTAGAATCGAAATAATTTTACTTTACGGTGAATTATGTTTGATTAACGACTGCTGTTGTCGGGCAGTTGCGATATTTAATTCACTCTGGCTGCGCCGTCGTGAATTAATACATCACAATCTGCCCTCCAACATCCCGCGTTAATCACGATAATTCACCGTTATGTAAAAATTATTTCTTAAGTAACATGAAAATGAGCGATGATATGCGCAATTAAAAATCTGATACTAAATGTAAATATAAGTATTGAAATTCAGATTTTAGCTTTCACTTAAGGATTGAAATTCAAATTTTAGCTTTCACTGGATGATGAAAAACATTAGGCTGTTTTAATGTCTGTGAAGCCCGAAGGGCTTCTCGGAGACATTAAAACAGCTAATGTTTTTCATCATCCAGTGAAAGCTAAAATCTGAATTTCAATACTTATATTTACATTTTATATTATCAATCAAGTATCAGATTTTTAATTGCGTATATCACCGTTCAGTTTCATGTTATTTGACATTAAATCCGACTTAACGTAATTTTGGAACAGCCAAAACGTCAAATTTTCGCACCTAACGTCATGGTGATACGTGACCAACGTCACGACAACAAGAGTAAACAAACAACGTCACTGGATGGGTTTTGACGTCGATCCGCCCATAGGCGTGGCCTCTAGATCACGTGACTTAATGTTTTTCATTGGGAAATGAAGAACATCAAGAAAGATACTTTCATCTAGGGCGATTGCAATAAAAATGTAAATATTGGATGATGAAAACCATTAGCTGTTTTAATGTCTCCGAGAAGCCCTTCGGGCTTAATGTCGGCTTTACAGACATTAAAACAGCCTAATGTTTTTCATCATTCAATAATTCCAACTTTACAAATTTCCTACATTCTGATAGGTTGTTTAGACGACTTTATACTTCGATAAAAGGAATGCGTAAGAATACTCGGTTTTGACCTAAAAACGGCGCGACGTTACGTGATAGCGTGAAGTTTCTTCGAAGAAACGTTGACGTCACCAAATCTAAATGTCATAAAAACAATGGACGCGTTTTGAAGGCGTCGTAATGAATATTTGGAATTTTTAATACATGTAACATGGACCCTTTTTCTTTTAATAGAACTTCTTACGGTAAGTGTTTTAATCTTCTTCTTGTTGTGTGTTAAAATTTGACGCTTGAATTTCTATTATGTTCCGAGCCCCAGTTCAAATAAACATGCCTTCATATCGGTCCAGACGGCGATATTTTCTCACAAAAGAACAATTTTGAACGAAGGGGAGATGTTTTAAAGCTCCCGCTTTTACAGCATGCCCATAGCAAGCCAGTCAGTTATAGTTTCTATTAATTGCGAGAAGTGAGTTCATTTTCAAGATGACTGCCTCATAAAAATCCGTTTTGCTCTATTTTCCTTCCGCTGGCTATAAAAAATTCAATCAATGTAGACAAATGCAGTGTAATGAGACAAAGTTGGAATTATAAGGAATGAATTATTATTTTTGTTGATTTTATCGATGTGAAAACTCAGGCAAATCACTCACAAACTTTTTCATAAAGCCTTTCAATCCTTAAAAACATGTACCAGAAGGATCCGTAAACCAGATAATTATAAAGCACGGCATTACCTGGATTCGCGGTCTGGTATAAGCTGTTTCTCCAGTGAGCACCACATTTCTGAGACGCATTTCCCAAACAAGACATGTAGCATTCAGACTCTGGCTTCGAACCATATTTTCCATAACGGTTCCCACATAAGCACCAATGTGTTGCCTGAACACCGGCGTATAAATAGCCTGAAACGCAATGACAAAAATTTTATTCTTTTTTTTTTTCTATTCTCAAAGACGATAAGAAGTGATGAAACCATATGATGTATACCAAATGCACATAATTCGCTGATGCTAAGCCTCTCTCACGAAACTAGGGGGTCAAGAGTTAGATATGATTGGCAAACCGCTTTACTATTCATTGGGGAATTAATATATTCTCAACAAAATACTGTATATAACCACATTTTATTCTGTGCCGTTTGCGATATGCATAAAATTTAGATTAAACTTCGGGTGTTATACATTGTTGTAATTTTCACCCGTTTTTTTTGTCTGTTGTGTAACTTCAGTCAATTTCGGCATTTTTCTCACCTTCAGACGTACATGTTTCGACACACAGCTCTACCGTCGCAACATTACCAAGATCATGTTCAGTACCATCTAAATCTCTAGTACTTTGATCTTCGTAGCAACCAAGGTATGTTTGTGCCACTGAAATAAAGTGTTAAGTGCCGGTTCAACTGAATCGTATAAAAAAGTGCCAATACTTTGACCGTGCCGGTTCATTACGAAAACATGCCCATGTAAAAAATAGATTTTTTTTGAAGCTGCAAAAATTGAAAATTTTCAGTAGAAAATTGTTGATATTTTTCTTATTTTTGCTCAAAACATAGATTGTGGGTACACGTTAGAACCGCCTCGACGAGGCGGTTCTAACGAGTACCCATAATCTATGTTTTGGAGCAAAAATAAGAAAAATAGATATACCCCTGCATACCCCAGTTTTACTATATATTAACGTGGGGTTTACGGGGGTATTCATTGTACGGACATGTTTTCCTGATGGATAAACACAGAAAAGGGGCGACTCTTTTATGATAAACCATAATGACCAGGTGCTTCACATGGCACTGGACCTACATCATCAGGAACTTGAAAAAATAATCATGCTGAGACTGCAACGGTTGCTAGGCAACTAAAGACCAGGAGGTAAAAGGCCATGGCCGCAACCTTATAAGTCATTTTCGTGACCCAATTTCATAGAAATAGCATAGTCCTCATTAATTAAAACTTTTTATATAAATGATCAGCGCCTTTGTTTTCGCCACACGAATGGTACAATTCCTCTTCTACTTATATCCGAAATTTCAAGCTTCTAGCTTTATTCTGTGACTGTACAGCCTGGTTTATGTCGGACCTGGTCGGATCCCAAATTGTTGGTTTTCTCACGCATAGGCTCAATTGTTGTGTTACGTACGTGCTGGAACAATAAGGAGCAGTGCAGTAAGCCCAGTTATTAAACTAGTTCTAAGTGGCTCCATATTTTGTGGATACTGCTGTGGAATGCTGGAATGCTGTGGAGTGCGTCTGAAATAATAATAATAATAATAATAATAATAATAATAATAATAATGATAATAATAATAATAATAATGATAATAATAATAATAATAATAATGATAATAATAATAATTATAATAATAATAATAATACCTTTTATAGTATTATTCAGTTTTACGCGCCTTTCAAGATCATTTCAGCTCATAAGATACGGGCCAATCAGCAGGTGGGACGAAAAAGGAAGAACCCCGAGAAAAAACTACACGGCACTTGGCTTGTCTCACATATGCCACGTGTGGGGCTCGAATCCACATCAGACACAGCAGTGAGATGACCGAATGAAATATCAGCGCTCTTAACCATTCGGCCTCGGGAGCTGTCAACAATAACAACAGCAATAATTATTATATGCGCAGTCATGAAATATTATAGGGTTATTGCACTGATATCGGTGAATATTGTCCCGAGTTGGGATATCGAAGGACGCGAGCTTGCGAGCGTCCGTAGATATCCAAACGAGGGACAATATTCACCATATCAGTGCGATAACCCTTTTATTATACATGTATAGCTATAAATATATGCTATATATATATAAATATAGCTATATGATGTTTTGTTGAGAGTTAGCCTTACAAAATTGAAATATCTACACGGCGGCCGCGATAAGATCCATAAGTGATATCATTTTTGCACTAGTGCAATATCAGATGATATCATTTTTGCACTGTTACTTTTCGGAAGCACATTTTGCAATTGAATCTATATTTCTGACATTTTGTTTTCTTTTTTCGGCTTAAATTGCTTAAATCTGAAAGTGACAAATTTCAGCTGACGTTTCGTTCCGGTATGACGTCATTTTCCACGCGACGTCAGATGAAGATGACGTCATTATAGCTGACGTCCCAATTTTACAATTTTGCACGATGGCCCTCAAGTCAAGAATTTGGCAATGTATCATAAAAAGAATATTTCGCTTTTAACAAAGTGTGCAATATCAAGTAAGTGTGCAGATATCGCCTGATATCTGCACACTTGTTACTCGGCTTTTATCCCTAAGTTTTAATCATTTGATATTTATAGCTATATTATAATACAAAGAAAGATATTCAACAAATATAATAAATATTTGAGGAAGTTATATTTTCACATTTGAAAAACGTTATATTTTATATAGAACATGTTTGGATTGCCTCTGCATTTTCCATTATCTTACTGCATGCACACCACTTCAGAATTTCAAACGCCTATTACTGTCTTACATTTGTGAACGAAAACATAGTGTATGGGTCTTCATTTTCTTAATTAGAACATAAGGAACATTTTGGTAACAAAATTAATCAGGTTTGCTATTTTTTTTTTTTTTTTTTTTTTTTTTTTTTTTTTTTTTTTTTTCTTCTACTTCCCTCATCAGTGGGCTATGTTAAGCATGTAATTCGTATAGTATGAGAGAGTACATATATAACATATACATATGTCAAAATTGTGTTTTGGAAAGGTTTTATTTATTTATTTATTTTTTTTTTGGTCAGTTGGTGGGTATATACGCTATGTATAAATTGGTTCAGGTTTCATGATTTTCTCGGGCTAAGCGTTTGCTCATTTACAGACGAAGAATTAAACGGAAATCGTACACTGGATTATTAGTCCGTTTTCGAGGTTGAAATTTTAGGAATATCATTGCAGATTTGTGAGTAGATTTTTTGCGTTTTGGTTTTTAGTGTCACTGCATGTGTGCTTGGGATTACTCGATGCACGCATCTTACCAAAATGGCAAGTGAACGTGGCTCGAGTAATTAGGTGTTGCTACTTAGAAACACCCTGACCTAGAACCGACCAGCCCTGGCGAAACGAAATATAGGGCTGGCTAGAGGATTCAGGGTTATTTCTTTTAAAAGGGGGGCTATCTTTGGTTATTACAATACAGAGTTATGTAGAATACCGTATCAATACTTGAAAAGTAGGCGATACATATAGTGTTTGGTCCGTCCGTGTGAGATCTATTATAAAATATGTAGTGACTCCAGCTGTTTTTTCAAACTCAATTTTTCTGCACAGCTTTTACAAAAATGGTGTCTCCAGTCCTCTAGAAATATAGAATTACATCACAATTCCACAAAGAAGTTCATTTAAATGAGAAATTATTGCCTTGACAACAGCCACACACCCTAAAACCTTAGTATTGTTGACAATGACTGATAGTCTCAAACCAAAAACAAGACCTTGCAATTTATTTTTACTTTTATTGTTCTATTGCAAAAAATGGCATGGAATAGTTTTTTAAGTATTCAGACAGCCAAATTAAATGCTAGAAAATTGTTCAATTTGAAAAACAATATAAAAAAATCAAAAGGTCAAATAGTCTCAAAGCATGGGTCAAGCAGTGACCTGTAAGTGACCTCACAGGTTCCCAGCTATGCAATGGACATGGCCATGGAGCAAGGTACCAAATCCAATATGGCCACTGAGCAAGGTATGAAAATGAAGTAAACAAAATTTATTTTGGCTTGCGCTTCATTGTGCTGCTATGTATTCATTTCAAAGTGGTCAGATATTGTTTCTAACATACACAGCTTCGTTCTGTTACATACGGATTGATTCGGAATGATAATTAAGAAAAAAATCAATTTTCAATCACAGTCATCGCAACAGAGATAATCATCGAAAATGGTACTAGCTGATGCATTTATCCATTTATTGATAAGATCCACAAGAAAGAAAAACATCAAAGTTCGGTTTTAATATCAAAACCACGCACTTCCAGTTGACACGATTTGACTAAGAAAAAACAATGGATTATGCCGCCTGATTTCCGGTTCCCGGCTTTTACTGAAGTCGCTAAAATATGTCTTTAATTCGTCGTTGCGAGGTCGGCAAGTTTAATATGGGTCATCTGGCGTTTTACTACGTCAGTGCGTAAATATGCATATAAGCTCATGTGATGAGTGAGTGTCGGTATTAAATATTTTACTTTATTATTATTATTATTATTATTATTATTATTATTATTATTATTATTTGAAGATAGTGCATGTTTAAGATGTTACAGTTTGTATCAGTATACCTGCGAATTTAGCTAATCTGATCAGTTTATTTGCATTTTGAGTATTCATGAACTATTAGTGTTGCTCAATATAATGCAACATCAATTAACGGCTAAAATGTGACATCTAGACAACAACCTGTCGTTGCCTAGCAACGAGAGAATGTTAGTAAACAGTCCATGGCCACGTAGGTAATATGCATCTAAATTTGGTTGCCATGGCAACTGGCGGCATATAATCCACTGAAGACACACTGTAGTTTATACAGTGCATTGCTGGCTTTATGTGCTACAAATGATGCTATTACACTTTCGCACATTTTTCAAAAATTTCGTTTGCGCACAGTTTTCATTTGTGCACAGAAATGTATATCATTTGCGCATAGTTTTAGTGTTACATTTGCGCGCATGTTTTTGCGCCTTTTCCTTGACCAGCTGCGGGAATTTTATTTTATCAAGGTACGATAAATAAAATAAATACATTTGAAAAAAAAAGGATAACGGCATAATGGCGGGTTAAGTCGATGTTTTGTTACAGAGACAAAAATATGTGCTTTATGTGATTCTTGTGTTTTTGTCTTGGAGGAAATAAACTGAAATGAAGTAGTCACTTGACTTAATAATGTGGCATTAGAGAATTTTGGAAATTTGGAGTAGTTTGGAGTAAATAGCCTTCGAAGTATGTAACTTTATGTTTACCTATAACACCTGCCTCACAAGGAAAGAAACGAGAGCTCACATCCCCGGAATTTGATTCAGACTCAAAGAAAAACAAATTAGTTCTTGATACTGACAGCTCAGAGTTCAATCCTAGTATTGACACTGACATTGAACCTCAAACAATGGAGTCTGATTCGTCTACTGGTACCGGGGAGACGCCACAGTCACATATTATTATTCCCGAGTCTGAGATGCTGAAACTTTCATTAATGTTAAAAGATACATTCAAAGGCGAGATCGTCGGATTAGTAAACGGCATCGTTGACGGGGTAGTGAAAGGTCTCCAAGAACAGGTGAAGCAACTTGAAACAACGAACAAACGTTTGACGGAGGACAATGAGCTACTCCGTGCACGTGTCTCGACATTAGAGCGTAAAGTAGATCAAGGAGAACAGTATAGTCGCAGAAACTGTTTAAGAATCTCTGGGATTAAAGAGGAACCAATCGAGAATACCGACAGCATTGTTCTTCGACTGGCTGCTGCTATCGATGCTGATGTCTCCACCTGCCTCAGATCGATCGCAGCCACAGGCTTGGAGATCCAACGAAACCACGAGTCAGACCTAGGGACATAATCGTGAAGTTCGATACTTATCGTAGTCGCCAAGCGTTATTCAAACAACGCACAAATCTAAAACAGAGAGGCTACGAAGGCGTGTTTGTGAACGAAGACCTAACGAAACTTCGTAGCGGTCTTCTATACAACGCAAGGTCTCTTGTGAAAGTAGAACTGCTAAAGGGCGCATGGTCTTCTGATGGTAACATTCTAGTGAAGGACTCAAAGGACAAGGTCCATCGTATCAATGAAATCAGTGATCTATTCCAGTTCGGCCTCTTGGTGATGGGGCCTGGTCAGCCAAAGAAACCACGCCGTTCTAATCGTCCTACGGGGCCACGACCGGGACCATTTGTTGCAGGTTGGGGCCACGCTAGTGCCGCCGTGGCCACCTTCTCAGAGGAACGTGACATGGAACATACTGATAGTCGTGTATAGGTCCTCACTATATAATTTTGAACATGTACTGTATATGTGTGTGACAGCTATAACGATACTTCTGCCAATCAAATTTTAACAAGATTGACTATAAGCCTTATAACAAACTCAAATAAACGTTTGAATATAATCATAGCATTATATGTTTTCAAATCAGTTCATATATACAGAGCCATTTGATGGTTTGAGAAGTATACAAAACTTCGTTTTCACTGTTTGCCTGATGAGATATAAGGTTGCTCTCATTCATTATATTACATTCGGCACATCGTTTCATTTAATATTACATATATGTGCAACAAATTATGAAGTACCTGATCGGACACCATATTGCTTGTAACTGGTTTTCGTAAAGTACATGGATTTTAATAGTTAAACAGTAACAGATATTATTTCTTAAATAATGCACTTAAAGCATAACCACCATCATGAAAAGAGTTATCATAGACTGTTGGACAATACGGTCAGCCATGAGTAGTTCTAAACTAATTGTAAATAGATTAATGATCTGGTGAGAAAGCGCTACATGTAGCAACATCTCAACAAGGCATAGTGTCTGCTGGTGTAATATTACTACTATATCACACAGAATTACGGTGCTGTTGGCTCCTTTTATATTGCGGCGCCCCATTGTTAGTTTGAATGATCTCGCAAAATACTTAGAGTTATTGTGTATATACGTTGATATGTTAATAAGCCCTTGTGTTGATGAATTTTGAATACGCATATCATTGATGTTAATGTATTGTTACCCATTTTATATATACTTGACATTATTACCCTTTTTATATATACTTGACATTATTTTGTGCAGTTAAACGGTTTCACTTTTTGGCTTGTATACTAAAACTAAATGAAGCATTTTTAATCACGTACATGACTAATGTTAGTATATTAAGTTTTCTCCCTTACACAGTGTTTGGGATGCTCTTTTTTCAAAACAGAAAGAATCATGTTTAAATTCAAATAGCTTTATTATAAACATACCTCCTCCAAGATATGTATGTTTCTACCTTTTTCTGTCTTTTTCCTGACTATGTTTTTGTGTCATGTTTAAGAAATGTCTTGTTTGTTTTTGGAACAGTATTTTTGATCAGATCGTGGGGTCCGGGAACAGCTAAATTTGAGCCGAACTTATGTACCTACCAGGCAAGTGAGTTTGTATGCATCACATTGTTTGAGAGATTTCTATTTATTCAAGAAAAATTTCATAAGGAAAAACACACAGCACTTTGACGATGTGATGCGTAGATACTCCCTTGCTCTAAAATTTCCGCTATTATGCCAGTTATTTTTTCTTCTTCCCATTTGTTCTAACGTAATGTTCACAATGTCACTACGTTTGCATATAAAAACAGATTCCCAATTCAAACAGTATAATGAAGGTTTAATAGTAAGGAAAATGGCGATCGGTGATGCTAAACTTAAAATAGTAACTCATAACATCAAATTTATACATGACTGCTTGATAGTAGGTGCGATTGTAACTTTCTTAACCTGGTTATATATTCTACTTATTTTATCAGGTGACGTGCATCAAAACCCAGGTCAGGGGTCGATGTCCTCACAGTCTAGTTCTTCAGGTACATCAAACGAATCCTTCTCTTTTCTCAATACACTAAACCTCTCTAAACATTTATCTTTTGTGCAGTATAACGTGAATAGTATTGTAAATAAACTGGATATCCTCTCAACTGAATTAATGGACTTTGATATCTTAGCCTGTTCTGAAACATGGCTTCATCCGAACATACAGACAACAGACTTGCTCATACAGGATTTTAAACCACCTGAACGCAAAGACAGGGTAACGGATCCACATGGTGGCGTAATGATTTATGTTAAGGACACTTTGTTTTACAAACGACGACACGACTTGGAACCAATTAATGTAGAATGTATATGGATTGAAATCCATTTGAATCACACACGAGTTCTTTTCGGTCTTTTCTATCGCCCACCTGAAGCTAATGCGGCATATTTTTCTAGCATTGAAGACTCTATATCTCTTGCAATGGATACACAAATTGATAACATCATTGTCACAGGTGACTTCAATCTTGATACGCTCAGTTACAACACTTGTAGAAAAGTTTCTGGACTCTGTGACCTGTTCTCTCTCTATCAAACAATAACGGAACCAACTCATTATACTGAAAACTCTTCTTCTCTCATTGATATTATTCTTACGAGCGATAAAAACAACCTCATTTACAGCGGTGTAGCAGACCCATTTCTCCAACAGGAAATAAGATACCACTGTCCCATCTATGGCATCTTTAAATATACTAAGTCTACAAGAAAGTCATTTACTCGTCGCGTATGGAGTTATGATAGGGGAAATTATGATTTATTAAGAACCAAAGTTGCTAATACTGACTGGGATTCACTTTCAGATCCTGACGTCAACACTCATGCTAGTAATATAACCAATCATTTGAACGCCTTAACAACTGAATGCATACCAAACAAAACTATAAGAATAAGACCGTCTGATCCACCTTGGATAACCACAACAATTCGCAAACTTATAAGGAAACGTAAACGAGCATACCAGAAAGCAAAACAAGCCGGAACGCAGAGATTATGGAATAATTTTAAGAAACTTAGGAACAAGGTTATAGCGTCTATCCGTCTATCAAAACAGCAATATTATGATAATCTTTCAAATAAATTAAAATCAAAACCATTAACATCTAAGGATTGGTGGTCTACTCTAAAATCCTTCATAAGCCCTCTTTCTAAGTCATCTGTTCCAACGTTGGAGAAGGATGGTCTCGTTTATAGTGACGACACAGATAAAGCTAACCTGCTCAATGATTTTTTCCGTGACGAGACTCTGCTCGATGATAGTAATGCTGAAGTACCTAATATTAACTGCAATGCAAATTCCATACTTTCCAATCTCGTTATTACTCCAGAAGAAGTAGAATCAGTTTTAAAGAGTCTTCCACTTGGGAAGGCTGTAGGAACGGATGATATCAATAATCGCACTCTTAGGGAACTAGCTCATGAACTGTCTTACCCAGTATGCTCTCTCATTAATCACTCTTTACGACTTGGGATATTTCCTGATATTTGGAAAGATGCGTTAGTCTGCCCCATCCCCAAAGGTGGGAATACAGCTTCTGTCTCTAACTATCGTCCTATTTCCCTTCTCAGTTGCCTAGAAAGGGTTCCAGAAAGAGTAGTTTTCAAACATCTTTACAATCATTTTCGAGATAATGACATCCTTTCACCTCTCCAATCTGGCTTTGTACCTGGAGATTCCACTACAAATCAACTTACGTTTCTCTATAATACCTTTTGCAAAGCCTTGGACTCTGAAAAGGAAGTACGTGTTGTATTTTGTGATGTCAGTAAGGCATTCGACCGTGTCTGGCATAAGGGACTTCTTTGTAAATTGAAAGCAGCAGGAATATCTGGAAGCCTTCTATCTTGGTTCAGCAGCTATCTCTCTGGTAGGAGACAAAGAGTTGTTCTTCCAGGCACCCATTCTGACTGGAACTACATTCAAGCGGGAGTACCTCAGGGATCTATTCTTGGTCCCCTCTTATTTCTGTTATACATAAACGATATCGTTAATGACATTGGTTCAAATATAAGACTCTTTGCTGACGATACTAGCCTTTTCCTCGTTGTTGAAAACCCTGACACTGCCGCTGAAACTCTTAATTCTGATCTTGAAAAAATATCGCAATGGGCGAAAACTTGGCTTGTGAAGTTCAATCCAGCAAAAACAGAATCTCTCCTCATCAGTAGAAAAATCATCCAACCAGCGCACCCGCCTCTCTTTATGCTAAACGAGCAAATCCAAGAAGTAGAAAATCATAAACATCTAGGCATTCACTTTGATAATGATGGAAATTGGCATACACATATAAATTATATCAAAGAAAAAGCATGGAACAGAATAAAAATAATGCGCAAGCTTAAATTTCAACTGGATAGGAAATCTTTAGAAACCATTTACACCTCATATATTAGACCTATTTTAGAGTACGCTAACGAAATTTGGGATAATTGTACGGAATATGAACAGGAAGACCTCGAAAAGATCCAAAGGGAAGCAGCTAGAATTGCAACAGGAACTACAAAATTAATATCTCTTGAAAATTTAAATAGCGAAATTGGTTGGGAAACTTTAGATGTCAGAAGGAAAAAACAGAAACTTGTCCTCTTTTACAAAATGGTAAATAACCTTACGCCTAACTATTTAACTTCCCTTGTACCTCCAACTGTCTCTGAATCTTCTAGTTATAATCTCAGAAACTCAAATGATATAAGGACAGTTAATGCAAGAACAGCTCAGTATTTCTCCTCTTTTTTACCTTCAACTATAAGAGCGTGGAACACTCTCCCAGAACAGATCAGAAACTCGTCTACTATCTCTTCTTTTAAATATCAGCTGAACCAGCCTAATAATTGTATACCAAAATATATTTATGTTGGAGATCGTCATGCACAAATATTGCATACACGCTTAAGAACTAAATGTAGCTCTCTAAACTACGATATATTTCTTAGGAAATTAACAGACTCTCCTCTTTGCCGATGTGGCAATATTGAAAACGCAGAACACTATCTTTTACATTGTCACTTGTATCACCAGCAAAGAAATGTAATGATAAATTCTATTTCTCAACTATGTCGTGTATCAGTTGATGTGTTGCTATTTGGTGATTGTTTTCTATCTTATGACACAAACACTAAAATATTCCTTTCAGTGCAGAAATTCATCAAAGACTCAAAACGATTCTAACTAAATGCTGAATACAGTATTCATTCCATTTTCTTGGAATTTGCCTCGTCTCTGAAAATCTCTCATCTTGTCTTTATTTTGGATAGCACCGGACAACATGTCCTTACTGTCTACATTGTGCGCCATCTCGCTTGAAGAAAAGAAACTCATTATTGACCTTACTACAAACAACTCGAAATCTTTACAATACAACTACTTGGTAAGTTCAGTCATGAGATTCTTACACATACATAATTGCGTTACATACAATTACAAATTTGCTTAGGATGTTGAACGGGAAGAATGAATAAATTTTTGCACCTTTAATCTCCCTGCTCCCACGATCTGTTCCAAAACCAGCCCCATGCTTCTTCTTTTTTTCCATTTTATTTCACCATACTATTCTTACTTATATGTGTTTTTTCTCTCTTCTTCTTTTTACTATGAATTTAGTTTACTCCTTTTTTTTTCAATTTTCAATATAGTTAAATCCACGTTTTGGTAAAACACTAAACACTTATAGTGAATGTGATTTCGATCTCTAATTTTGAACACTACTCTAAATAATCACAGTAATGACCTGCCAATATTGTATATTCCATATCAGAAACCACAATAGGAAAGGAACTCTATAAGCTTAAAGCTTTCGTTCTAATCCTACAATTTGCTATTGTATGTATATATGTTTGCATGTCAATTTGAAATTGAGAATAAATATGTTTAAACCAAATAAAATTGTGTAAAGCGGCTAATTAATGAGTTTCGTGCGTACAGTACAAGCGGCTTCCGATGTAAAAATCTGTACGATTCCCAACTGTGACTGTTACCCCTGTTCACCGATCTACAGGTGGAAGAGTTTGAACAGGTTTACACAGTCACTTAAAAGTCAATTTTTATTTTTGGTTTAACATATTTACATGTACATGTGTACACTTTGTTTTGGTATCATCACACGCTGTTTTTTCCTAATTCACATATTCATCACAGGCTGTCATCCGTCTAATGAAATGACTAAGAAAAATTATAGCTGAAAATGGGGGCTTGGCTTGCGAGCGCAAACATACCATTTACATGAGAAAATCTGATGTGAGCAAATGTAGCATTTACCTGGGAAAATTATGTGCGCAAATGAATACGCTCACCTGGGAAAATTGTGTGCGCAAATGAACCACATTCTTTCGAAAATGTGCGCAAATGTGCTGCCACCCTACAAATATCACATATATAAAGCGAGAAAAGCTGGGTTTTGTTTGCGAAAAAGTACACTTCAATTGGGAGTAGGGGTGGGAAATATTTCATAGCCTGAGTATAAATGACATAATACATTGTTATTAACCTTGAAATTATCAATTACACGGTGGGTAGCCTTAACGGAATCTACGGGATCAAATCGCCTTTTCCGGCGCCTACGGGATCAGCAACGGATTCTACGGGAATTTTTATTTATTTTTACAAAAGGTTGCTTTCTTTCCAAGGTAGTTTCACGCAAAAATAATCAGGAAAGACATAGAGTAAGTATTGCACGGGACTTTTAAAAGATCACACAAAATTTTGACCAGCATTGTGATTTAGTGCAGTATGATGTTTTTGCGTGCGTGACAATTTATTTGCTGCGATCGTGGTGTAAAATGACGGACCGCCCCTAAAATGCATTATGCTGGGCTTCTATATTCCGGCTTCCTCGTAAGTACGCCTTTATTTTGAATAGAACTATTCCTAGTTCGATTTGTTTCTGTATTGACACAATAGTTTGTTGTCAAAATAAAAGAATTTGTCCAAAAATCGAATCAAAGAAGGAACGGCACCTAGGGGAATCTGGCACCGCAGCCTAGGGGATTTTTCCCATTATAAGTATATGGCCCGAGATTTGATTCAAATGCTAAAGAGCAGCTAACTCCGACTCCGTTTTCTGCTCTTCTCAAGGGTGGTTTTCTCCTTTTTCGGTGCGTGTCTTAGTTCACTGTAGGTCGGTTTGATAGTTAGTTTGGGAGATCAAATTAGTGTTGTTGGATCATGATGTTCAGGTGTACAAGTTTTCTCCTCTTTGGGGCGAAAAGCCAAAGCATTTTTTTTCTTTTTGAGACCCTGAAAGGATAGGCCTATATTGTAACTGAAATAGTGGTCTATGGGTACCATAACCGCAAGGCTAGCAAGCCTATTATAAATACCCGGGTAAATACCTTTTTATCGGGAATTGTGGGATTTGCAGGGCTATACTTTTGCTCAAAGATCCACATAATGTGTATTGTACAGAAAATACAAAAAATACTTGATCGTTTGTCGCCATATACCAGTGCATGGTAATAATCGAATTTTCATTTTGTACACAATTCCCTGAGGATCCGGTGCCAAATGATCCCGTTATGGCCGGTGCCATAAAAACGCATGTTTCTTCTTGATCCCGTAGGATCCGTTCCACCATGAACTCTTTTGAACGATCACTAATTTGTGCTATATGCATCAGATAAAGGACAAGAATGTAGTATTTACCTTTTTTTAAGGAGAGTAAATAACAATAGTCTACATTCTGATTGATGTTCCCATCTTCGATTGGTAAAAGTAATAAAATTGACTCTTTAAAGGCCCTTTCTTTTATCCTGTAGACACGCAGGGTGGAGAAAAGTACCGTTTTTTTAACAGGTTCAGGGTCTCGAACTGCAGTTTCTGTACAAAAGTAGTATGCCTGATATGTTCCGGGTCCCGTGAAATAGAATATACAATAACGTTAATTTTTTTCTAAATAAAAATCCTTCTCTGAAGTAGCGTTCATTGTCAACTTCATCAAAAGAATTCCCGTAGAATCCGTTGCTGATCCCGTAGGCGCCGGAAAAGGCGATTTGATCCCGTAGATTCCGTTAAGGCTACCCACCGTGAATTATAATGCAAAATTGTAAATGAATTACAAAAGAGACAACTGACCTTTTAGATTTATGTTGCCTAGCAACCACAGAACTAAGAAAATGCTTTCAGTCAGAATTCATAGAGTAGAATGGTTGCTAGGCAACCACCTCTCCATCACTAAGGCAAGATCCAAATTGACAGTATGAAAAAGTCTCTGAGGTGATGTTTAACACAGACAATACTCAACAGTGATCAGTTATATTTATATAAAAAAAATTTGTGGCATATAGTAATAGCTGTATATTACTTCAAAGGAGAAATCATGGCCATAGATACTGCACGAGTAGTTCTCAGTTTACCATAGCAACCAAAGTTGTTGAGCAAATCTGATAAAATGTGCTCTATGGAGAGACCAGACGTGTATCTTGAAAATGAAAGTAGTAAACTTAAGTCGTTCAATAGGGTTTATGAAATAGGAGAAAAGTCCCATTCATTATTGGATCACCCTCGTATGTTTGTAGATTTATTTCGATGATCATAGCAAGTTTGAAAAATGTGCCTTCTGCGTATTTTCTTTGCCGAAAGGTTGTACATATACAAAATAAAAGCCATATTTAACAGAAACATTTGAATATCCCCTATTTATTTATTTGTTTATTTATTTTATTATTTTTTATCTATTTTTTTTTCCTCAAAACATAAATTGTGGGTTACACACAGTCATTGTTTTCGAACAAAAACAAGAAAAAAAAGATTACCCTTATATACAACATTTTTTTTTTTTTTTTTTTTTTTTTTTTTTTTTTTTTTTTTTTTTTTTTTTTTTTTTTTATAAAATGTATATAATATGATTGTCTTTGTTCTTAAATACATTTTAGCACATATTTTTTCCTAGGATGTCATATCCTCAAGATGTTCTCTGACCAAGAGGGTGGAAAGTGATTTATCACTTTTGTCTTGGCGATACAAGTTCGAATCCCGCATTTTTCGCATAAATTTGTTTCTAAAAATATTTTTAAAATCATTATTTCTTTCGAATGCATATATGTACGCATCCCTTTTATTGCTTTTAAAATACTTTTTTTTAAATAAATGTTATATACCTTAAATTTATTACTGTATGAGCATCAATCAAAGTAATATTTTCGAAGTAAAATATTCAAGTCATTTTGGCCTGTCCCTAAAATTACATTTACAACTAATTTTTTTTCGTAAGTTTCTAAATGATTCAAAATATACGGCTTCATTGACTTATCTCTAATTCATTTTAACATACCATATATAAATTCAAACATTAAAAATAATGAAAAAATGCAAAAGTCAAAAGTCTTGTTCAACAGAGAATAAAATGATAATATTATTTAAAATAATTAAATGAAATAATATTCTTTGAATCTTACTTGTAAACAGTCAAAATAGTGTTCTCCGACAAAATATGTTTGTTTATGTTAAGATCGTAGACTTATATACCAACCAGTGCGTGCTCATCGCCTACGCGGGACCGCAGCATGGTGGACTTTGGTTGGTTGATGCATGCTGCAGCGTGGTGGATTTTGGTTGGTTGATGCTGACAATTCGATATTAATGATTAGCTGTCTTTTATTAGAAACACTCTCGAAAGAATCTGTAAGACGCCGTGTGACGTGTTCTTTTTAGCTCACCTGAGCCGAATGCTCAAAAGGTGAGCCTATAGGATGGCCATGCTCCGGCGTCCGTCCGTCGTCCCTCCGTCCGTCAACAATTTCTAGTATCTTCTCTGAAACCGATCGGCCAATCAAAGCCAAACTCCTTGTGGAACATCTATAGGAAGGGGGAACGAAAGTTTGTATAAAAATGGTCCAGGTCACATGACCAAGATGGTCGCCATGGCTATAAATAGGAAAAACATTTTAAAATCTTCTTCTCCAGATCCAGAAGGCCTATGATTTTGAAACTTGGCATGAAGCATCAAGAAGAGTAGCTCTTACAAAGTTTGTATAAATCATGACCCTGTGATAATCTTGACGTATTTTACCATACGGTCAACTTAGGTCGCCTATGCATTTGAATGGAAAAAAAAATAGGAAAAGGTCATTTAATAGCAGTAAACTTTCTAGGAATGAGCAAATGGACAGAAGATTTATGATTCCGACAAAGATTTGGACCCCGGGGGGCTGGTCCGCCCCCACCTCGGGGCAATATACATGTTTGTTATATGACTGAAGAAATCCTGTCTCCTGATTGGCTCATTCATTATTAATAAATCCTCACATTTTTTCTGAAACTAGACCAAACTGATGAAAATCAGATCAAACCAGTTCCTGGAGGTTAATTATTTTGAAAGGTTTTCTTTATTAACTTCCAAAGCCTATATTTGTTTCTATTGAGGCTTAACGTCCCAGTCAACAGTTTTTCAGTCATGTCGGGACGGAGCCAACTCTTCCTTGGTTTAACCAGTACTGTAGGGAGTTAATGTGTCTTGCTCAAGGACACGACACGGTGACGCCTGTGGGGATCGAACCCAGGACCTCTCGATTCGGAGTCGAACATTCTACCACTACGCCACCGCGACCCCTAAAAGTCTGTGTTACCCTATGAGTACCCAAAATAGCATCGGCATAAATTAACATGGGCTACATGAAATTGACATTATATTTAACAGGTAAAGTAGTTTTAACAACAATTTTGTCGGGAAGATAAATCCTTATGTCTACCTCATTGAAGTCAATGATGATTGTATAATATTACCATAATATTTAAAGATCTTTTTCTCTGACACCGCTTGGTTAATCAAAACCAAAGTTTATGTGGAGCGTCGTTAGGAAGGGGGAAGAAAGTTTGTATAAATGGTCATGGTCACATGACCAAGATGGCCGCCATGGCTATAAATAACAAAAACCTTTAAAAAGTAATCTTTTTCACAACCAGAAGGCCTATGATTTTGATACTGGGCATAAAACATCAGGGAATGGTGCTCTACAAAGTTTGTATGGCCGCCATGGCTATAAATAACAAAAACCTTTAAAAATAATCTTTTTCACAACCAGATCAGGCCTGTGAATGGTCAAGGTCAAATGGCCAAGATGACCGCCATGGCTATAAATAGCAAAAACCTTAAAAAATCATCTTTTTCACAACCAGAAGGCCTATGATTTTGATACTTGGCATAAACATCAGGGAATGGTGCTCTACAAAGTTTGTACAAATCATGACCATAGGATGATTATGACCTATTTAACGGCAAGGTCAACATAGGTCACCCATGCATTTGAATGGGGAAAAGTGTTAAAATGTAATTTGGCGGGGGAAAAATGCAGAAATTGAGCAAATGGACAGATTTATGGTTTTGAAAAATTTGGACTCCAGGGGTAGGTCTGCCCCCGTCCTGGAGCAATTTACGTGTAATATTACCATTAGACATGAAGATCTTTTTCTGTGAAACCGCATGGCCAATCAAAGCCAAATTTCATAGAGAGAAAGGGGGAATAAACGTGTTTGTAAATAATCCAGGTCACATTACCAAGATGGCAGCCCTGACCATATATGGTAAAAACCCTTCAAAAATCTTCTCTGGAACTTCTGGACAGATTTCAATGAAACTTGGCATGTAGTATCAGGGACTAAAGTACTACAGTGTATTTATAAATCATGACGCTGTGATGACCTTGACAGATTTTACTGCAAGGTCAAATTAGGTCGCTTAAGCAGAAAACTGTCAAACTATCATTGAAGGGAAACACTTCCAGGAATGTTTATGATTCTGAGCAAAAGGACACCAGGGGTTCACCTGCCCCCGCCCAAAGCGTATATACATGACCATAACTGACAAACAAGTTTATTGGTATATACCCCAACTACCAGGTGAGCATATACAGAACCACTGGTGCTCTGGTTAATCGAGTATTAACCAGATATATACTTTGAGCCGCGTCATGAGAAAACCAACATTTCGCATATGCGAAAACAGGTAGCTGATCAGTGCCTTTGATTTCACTACACAGATAGTTCAATTCCTAGTTTTCGTAAATATGAAATTTCAAGCTTGTGACAATACAGGAAGGTTTGTGTCGGACCTGTTCGGACCTGTTCGGAAACCACATTGTTGGTTTTCTCATGAGGCGGCTCAAATATTCAAATATCAATTGCATCAGTTGTCTCCTCTGTTTGTCTTAAAGCGAAATACGAAGGGTGTTAAAAAAGTTCGCGGAAAAGTACCAGCATGTCCTTATTTTGTGTATCAGCTGAATTGAACTCATACAGTTATATAGACAGAATTTGTACCTATACAGCAAATTTTGCTGCTCTGACATGAATACAATGTTAACTGTGGTTGCTATGGAAACCGTACATCACGATTACCGGCCCACTTTTTTCATTTTTACAAAAAGTCGATGTTTAATGATGACGTTACATTTGATAGTTTACCGTGCTATTTTCACCAAACTTGGTATGGGTAAAGTTCAGTATGTTAGTGGTAAGCACATGACGTCATATAAGTATGTGACGTTATTTGGGCGTAAAGCGGCCATATTGTTTAGTAAGTATGCCTAAAATGCGGGGAGGAACAATGATCTTCAATAAATTATGTGTTTGGGACGGATTCGAAAAGAAAGAAATATTGCTAAGTGCAGAAAACGCATATTGCGACAAGGAAATTGAGAAAACGGCAATGTACAAGTAGTATGCATGATTTCTACACGACCAGAAAAACGTCCATGTCGACTCACGCAGCGTAACGAAAAATAACGTCATACTGTCGAAAATACTGTCGTGATAGAAAAGAGTAGATTTCGTGAAATACACAATATATCGAATTGTAGTTTCGGCACAATTCATATGGAAGGCAAAAGCCGTCAAAAGTCCTATTTTAAATTAAATAGACAAAATAGAAATGAACTAATTCATTTTCAAATAAAATAAACAGTTATATCACATAAAACAAACGAAAATGACACAAAACAATTACTTATGTGAAACAGACCAATTCATTTTAAAAGCAAACAATCAACTTCGCCAAATGGGACAACTTGAAATCAAACGAAACAAACGTTTCACAAACCAAACAATTGATTCTGAAATAAACCTATCCGGTAATAAAAAAGGTGTAGGTCAAACGAAATACCGAAAAATCGAAAAAATGGACCCGAGTCAGTTCGGCCCAAAACGTCAAAGTCTCATCATGATCGAACATCATCACCATCATCATCATCATGATCGATCATCATGATCGATCATCATCCATCATCATCATCATCATCATCATCATCATCATCATCATCATCATCATCATCATCGATCATCATCATCATCGATCATCACCATGACGATCGATAGTCATCATCATGATCGATGACCATCATGATAGATCATCATCATGTTTAGTTTAGTGAACTCGATGTTTCTATATCTATGATTGAGGTCTCAAAGGCTATCGACGAACTTTCAAACGGTAAATCTGCTGGTCCTGACAGATTAATTAATGAATTTTTCATCAATGGTAAGGCATTTCTTATTCCATATCTGCATATTCTTTTTAATAAAGTGTTTGAATCAAGCTATTTTCCCAGTGCGTGGTCAATTGGTGAAATAATCCCCTTGCATAAGAAGGGAGACAAGTCGAATGTTGACAACTATCGTGGCATAACCTTATTAAGCACGGTCGGAAAGTTATTTACCCGTATATTGAATAAAAGGCTTACTAACTGGGCCGAATCATATGGTGTATTCATTGAGGCGCAAGCTGGTTTTCGGGAAAATATGTCTACAGTTGACAACATTTTTGTTTTGCATGGTCTGATAACTCATTTTCTGAACAATGATAAACAATTATTTTGCTCATTTATAGATTTTTCGAAAGCTTTCGATTATGTTGTTAGGGATATTTTATGGTTCAAGTTAACCAAGTATGGTATCAGGGGTAAAATCTTAGACATAATTATTGCAATGTATAAGGATGTAAAATCTAAAGTTAAACTTAACAATATGCTCAGCGAAGATTTTTCATGTATGACAGGTGTACGCCAAGGAGAGTGCCTTTCTCCGATCCTTTTCGCCATGTACGTGAACGATATCGAGAGGTAATTTATTACAAAAGGGGCTGATGGTGTAGATTTAGGTTTTATAAAACTGTTTTTGCTCTTATATGCTGATGATATTGTCATTTTTTCCGAGAGCGCTGTTGGCTTACAACATGGTTTAGATTTATTACAAGAATACTGCCAAAGATGGCGATTAACCGTAAATCCTAATAAATCCAAAATAATTATTTTTAGAAAAGGTGGCGTGTTACCGCAAGATATAGTATTTAGATACGGTGATATTAATCTAGAAATTGTTTCCAAATTTACATATTTAGGCATTGTTTTCACAACGGGGGGTTCTTTTGCTGAGGCACAATCAACGCTCTCGGGACAAGCACAAAAAGCAATCTTCTGTATGAAAAAATGCTTAAACAAATTTGTTGATGTTACTCCAAGTCACTACTTAGAATTATTTGACAAACTTGTCTCACCTGTTTTAAATTATGCTTCAGAAGTTTGGGGATTTGCAAAAGCAAATCATATTGAACGTGTTCATCTTCAATTTTGTAAAAGATTGCTATCTGTAAAACAATGTACACAAAATGATTTTGTCTATGGTGAGTTGGGAAGATACTCTTTTCAAAATATTAGGTATTACAATATCATTAAGTATTGGATCAAAATTTTACACATTGTCATGAAATGAAATATGTTAAAATTGTTTATAATGTATTGCATAGTGATGCTACTGATTTTCCAAATAAGACATCATGGGTAACTCTTCTTCGAGATCTAATAGGCAACGTTAACCTTGGTTTCATGCATGTATGGGACCAACAAAATGTTGGCGACAGTAAGGCATTTCTTTCAATTGTTAAGCAACGCCTAGCAGATAACTTTGTCCAGAATTGGAATTCAAGATTAACTGAATCATCTCGTGCATTATTTTATAGAAATTTTTCGTTTGGTTATAAGTTATATCTAGATAATGTTACAGTAAATAAATATAGAATTGCTCTTTCGAGACTTCGAGTATCTTCTCATCGTCTTGAGATCGAAACAGGTCGATGGAAAAAACCTACTGCCACACCCATAGAAAACCGGTTATGTACAACATGTCAAAAATTAGAGGATGAGTTTCACTTTGTTTTGGAATGTGAACGATATAATGAAATCAGGAAAACATTAATACCTAATTATTACAGTCGAAGACCAAATATGTTCAAATTGCTCGAACTTTTTACAACTGATTCGAAAAAGGTGCAAAGAAATTTATCAAATTTTGTTTTCAAAGCATTTAAATTAAGGGACCAAGGTTTTTGGAAGATTTCATAGGTTTCCCGCCCAAAGTTTGAGTGTTTCTGGCAGCTTCTGTGTGATTTGTATAGAAAATATGTTGCATTCTCCGTAAAATCCAACATTTGATCAATGCAACAACATGGTGGAAACCTCTTGATGTTACATACATGCAGCATAAATCTATGTCAAAGGGGGAGGGGGTCAGATTTAAAAAAAAAAAAATATTTGGTCAGAAAACATATTTTTTGCAATAGATAATCAAGGAAATGCTACAATATGATTACTGCAACCCAAAATTTTGGGTAGAAACTATTTATCCACGACTAACAGGTTCAACATCTTTATTAGATTTGTAACTGTAAACAGCACTGTCCATCACTTATGCAAAAACCTGTACCTTAAATATACTAGGCAAAATAAATAAAGCAAATTTTACTTTGAACAGCGCCTCCATATGTTTTGTAGACATTATGAAAGTTTTTCTGACAATGGCTTGCATGTATCAAATTATGGTTAAACCAGCCTGTGTTGATGCTGAAGTGACATTTGATTTTAAGCCCACAGAGGCATATCTCAAGTAAAACATAAACCATCAAATATTGATATACATATTTTGCACAGTGTATCTATATGCATCATAAGTGTGCACCTTGTGTATACCTATTAAAATAGGACAGTCAGTCTGTTCATTCAGGTAGAACATACATATACAGTATATGCTCATAGCCCTGGTGAATTACAAATAATGGACCTGAGCCCATTTTTCGGTTTTGGGGCTTTTTGACAGCCTTCCCCCCCTTGCCCAAACATGGCATTTGGATATAATATGTCATTTACAAAAGTACAGTTGTGTTCAAAATATTTTGGTTGGGCAAGGGGGGGGGGAACATGGTCTTATAAAAGGTTTCCTATTTCCGATGGGCCATTAGGCCTAGTGTTTATCAATAAACTTCTTAACTTCTAAACATGATCATCATGACCGATCATTATCATTGATCATCATCGTCGTCGATCATAATGATGACTATCATGATCGATCATCATTATGATCGATAAACATGATCGATCAGCATTATCATCATCGATCATCACCATCATGATCGATCATCAACATGGTCGATCATCATCATGTTCGATCATCATCGATCATCATCATCGATCATCATCATCGATCATCACCATGATGATCGATCATCACCATCATGATCGATCATCATCATCATGATCGATCATCATCGATCATAATTACGATCGATCATCATTATGATCGATCATCATCATCGATCATCATCATCATCATCATCGATCATTATCTCACTTAACCGTTCGATCATCTCACCGCTGTGTCTGGTGTGGGTTCGAGCCCCGCTCTGACCACATGTGAGACAAGCCAAGTTCTGCTTGCGGGTGTGTCAGGTGGTTTTTCTCGGGGTTCTCCCGTTTTCGCCCCACCTACTGATTGGCCCGTCTCATATGAGCTGAAATAATCTTGAAAGGGACGTTAAACTGAATTAAAAAAAATGATCGATCATCATCATGATCAAACATCATGATCGATCATCATGATCGATCATCATCGTCATCATCGTGATCGATCATCTCGATCATCATTATGATCGATCGATCATCATCATGATCGACCATCATGATAATGATTATGATCCTCGAACATCATCATGATCAATCATCATCATCATGATCGACCATCATGATTCATAATCATGATCGATCATCATGATGATAATCATGATCGATCATCATCGATAATGATGATCGATCATGATGAATATGATGATGATGATCAATCAAGATGATGATGATCGATGATGATGATGATCGATCATGACAATGATGATCGATCAGGATGATGATCGATCATGATGATGATGCTCATCATGATGATTGATCATGATGATGATCGATCATGATGATGATAATCGATCATCTTGATGATGATCGATCATGATGATGATTATTATTATGATGATGATGATGTTCGATCATGATGAGACTTTGACGCTTTCCAAGTAAGTCGTTTTGGGCCGAACTGACTCGGGTCCATTTTATTAATATTCGATTTTTCGGTATTTCGTTTGACCTGCACTTTTTTTATTACCGGATAGGTTTATTTCAGAATCAATTGTTTGGTTTGTGAAACGTTTGTTTCGTTTGATTTCAAGTTGTCCCATTTGGCGAAGTTGATTGTTTGCTTTTAAAATGAATTGGTCTGTTTCACATAAGTAATTGTTTTGTGTCATTTTCGTTTGTTTTATGTGATATAACGGTTTATTTTATTTGAAAATGAATTAGTTCATTTCTACGTTGTCTTCTTATTTTGAAATAAATTGGTCCGTTTCACATTAGGAATTGTTTTGTGTCATTTTCGCTCGTTTTATGTGATATTAATCATATTACGGTTTGTTTTATTTGAAAATGAATTAGTTCATTTCTACTTTGCCTGTTTCATTTAAAAATGGGACTTTTGACGGCTTTTGCCTTCCATAAATTCACCGCATCATACAGATAGAACTGACAATTAGACGCCCGTATGCCAGGTGGATTCCAAAAATGCTTTAGGGCCAGCCAACAGCGGCATGAATGCGTGTACCATGACGTTGTTATGACGTTCGGTCGGTTTTACTGTTGTGACTCTAGAAATGTACGTGATTTAATGCTTAACATAGTTTCAGTCGATTTAATTCAAATTTTGTGCATATGTTAACTATATGTTAGTTTAAAACATGCACAGAGAGCGTAAATTTTCCATACAATTACAAATTAGGCAGCACTTTTCTTCGAACTTTTTGAATCCCCCTCCTATATTGAGGCCTAATAGGAATCCTTAGTCCACATATATCGAAGCAAAATGCAATATAAGCATAAGCAATGACAGTGAATTCTCTCATATCACCATAAGTAAAAGTAATAATTATTAAATCACTGGGAGTGGGGGTGGGGTTAAACCAGTTCAGGTTCACGATGCACCATCACCCATCAATTCTTGATAAGTAACTCAAACACATAGATGACGATTTTAAAGATTAAGGAATAAAGCCATGTTCATTAATTTACATGTACTATCATCGGATGAGTTCGAATTTCGAACTTGAGTGTTTGAAAAGTCAATATTTTGTATTGTGGCCACTCTAGCGCAATTTTGATCGGATCTTCTTCATTCTTGGAAGAAACAAGAATAACCATAACATCTTGGATGAGTTCGAATTTGAGCCAGATTTGACCCTGGACTGCGGAGTTAGCTGCCCTTGAATGTTTGAAAAATCGATTTTTAGTGTCACTCCAGCATCTTCAATTTTGATTAGAACTTAAAAAAAGCAACAACAACCACTTTGTCCAGTGACTGTACTTGTTGACTCTCAGGTGAGAGATCGTTGCCCTTGTACTACTTGTTTCTGAGATTGTACAGGCCAGTTTGTGTCGGACCTGGACGGACACCGATTTTTGTGACGCGGCCCTCATGATAAGCAGCTTGGACAGTGTCTAACAGCAAGACAAACAATATTATCAGAAGACACTTAACTGCTAGTATATAAAATAATTTACAGTTACTTTATAATGAGACAGTCGTTTATCTTATTTGCAATAAAATGTAGAAGCATTTAATTGCTCTTTTACTACATGAAATAAAATGCATTACGACTGTGATATTGGGAAACAGCCCATCACTTAAAATGAAACAAAGATATCGCTCTAAGGATCTTAAGTCATAGGACTTCGACTGAAATGGACATTCCGCATGGTGGGTAGCCAATAGGGGATTGCAATTTTCATCAACATTCTGCATGGATGTCCGGTAAAGCCAACCGAGATTTAAATTGACATTCCGCGTGGAAATGCGCGTTATACACGTACTTGGAATAATAACGCGAGCAGTAGTGTAAGTCATAATATAACTTAACATGGCGTTATCAATAGAAGGGAAGGGATGTCTACGATTTAAATCTAAATCCTCGTGTCCTTCTTATGGATGCAATTGTTCTGTTTCTCTGTATTCACACTTTGCACAATGATACCACAGTTTTAATTAAATTTCTGCTATGCAGTAACGATTGGTGAACAGAAAAATCAAAAGGCCCGTCCACAAGAAAGTTGTCGAATTGTAAATATATGGTGAAATAGTCATAAGTCTGACAAATGTATTTTTGTCAGTTTTACTTAACGGACGTTTACCATGTTATTTGTCGCACACGGCGCAAAAATTCGCTGTTCTACCTAACACGTGGTGGAACGGCTCCTGCTTGATTTACCATAGCCGTCGGTCCTTTTTGTGTGTCCTTTAAAACAAAATCTTCAGATGATATGCAAATATTTAACTACGAGGGTGATCCAATAATGAATGGGACTTTTCTCCTATTTCATGAACCCTATTGACTGACTCAAGTTTACTACTTTCATTTACTAGATACACATCTGATCTCTCTATAGAGCACATTTTATCTGATTTGCCCAACAACTTTGGTTGCTATGGTTATTTGAGAACTACTCGTGCAGTATCCATGGCCACGATTTGTCCTTTGAACTAATATAGTATATTAAAATAGAGCTATGCCACACAGTTTAAAAGAGATAACTGATCATAGTTGAGTATTGTCTGTATAAAACATTATCTCTGAAAGATTTTCCTACAGTTAATTTGGATCTAGTGTTAGTGATCAAGATGTGGTTGCCTAGCAACCGTTCTACTCTATGAATTCTGACTTTAAGCATTTTCTGAGTTCTGTTGTTGCTAAGCAACATAAATCTAAATGGTCAATTGTCTCTTTTGTAATTCATTTGCAATATTTGCATTATAACTTATGATTCCAAGGTTAAGAACCATTTATCATGTCATTTATACTCAGGCTATGATACATTTCCAACCCCTACCCCCGATTTCGATGTATTTTTTCGCAAACAAAACCCAGCTTTTCTTATAAAAATGCTCACCCTTTGTAAAGTTTCAGCTGTATATATGTGATGTTTGCAGCGCATAACGCCAACAATGCACTTTATAAACTACAATGTGTCTTTTGTGGATCCTTTGCCACCAGTTACCATGGCAACCAAATTTATGTACATATTACCTACGTGGCCATGGGCTGTTGACTAGCATTCTCTCGTTGCTAGGCAACGGTAGGTTGTTTTCTAGATGTCAAATTTTAGCGTTGATTTGAGGTTGCATTATATTGAGCAACAATAATTATTTAAGCCTAGGTTACATTTGCCCCGATCATGGTACGATTTTTCGGTCTGCGATTTTCTCTACGATTTTTAGACATCGTAGGAGATCGTGGGCTAAGACGTATGTGTTAACAATTCATATGGGCATCGTGCGATTTTTTGATCTGCCATTTGTCGACGCTCTCTTACAAAAACGCAAGGCGATCGTACGGCAGTCGTATGTCTCCGCAGATAGTACGTAGATATCGTACGGATCCCGTGCGTTGTCCGTACGGAGTCCCTATACGTTTTGATACAAAACGCAAGGAGGCCGCACGGTAGTCGTAGGGTCTCCGCAGACTGTTAGTGGGTATCGTACGGAGTCCCTTGGACTTCTGACTGATGTCTTGGTTACATTTGGCCTACGATTAGCTTGCGATGATCGTACGATGCCATTTTTTGCATTTTCGTGCGGCCTCCGCAGGGTGACCTTACGATGTCCCTACGTTTCTACGACTTCCTACGATCTCCGTAGCCTCTACGATCTTGTAATAGTCTGCACTATTACAAATTTTAAAATCGTAAGACCGTAGACCGTAGACACGCCGTAGGGCATCATACGGGCACCGTACGGATACCCTGCGATAATCGAGCGGTCACCGCACGATTTTTTTATGATAATTTGGGAACAAAAATCGTACAGTGATCGTAGGGAGGCCGCAAGGGGTCATGCCTAGTAGGTTACATTTGCCCCGATCATTGTACGATTTTTCGGTCCGCGATTTCCCTACGATTTTTTAAAAATCGAATGTGATCATGGGCTATGACGTAGGTGTTTACAATTCATACGGGCATTGTTCGATTTCTTGTTCTAGCTTTCTTCGATGTCCTGAGTCGGAACTTATTGGAGATCGTAGGGAAATCAAAGGGTCTCCACACACTTTAAGTTGAAATCGTACGGAGCCCGTGCGATGGCCGTGAGGAGTCCTTACGATTTCTTGCGGTCTCCCTACGATAGCCGTACGATGTTAGGTGTCCGTACGATTTTAATAAACTTGTGATATAACCGTACGGATGCCGCGCGATCACCCTAAAGGTCTACGATTATCTTATTATTTTAGTCCCCAAATTATCATAAAACCGTGCGGTGACCGCACGATCATCGCAGGGTTTCCGTAAGGCGCCCGTACGATGATGCTACCTACGACGTGTCTACGGGCTACGGTCTTACGATTTTTAAAATTTGTAAAAGTGCAGACTACTACAAAATCGTAGAGGCTACGGAGATCGTAGGAAGCCGTAGGAAGTCGTAGGAAGCCGTAGAATCGTAGGGGCATCGTAGGGTCACCCTGCGGAGACCGCACGAAAATGCAAAAAATGGCATCGTACGATCATCGCAAGTTAATCGTAGGGCAAATGTAACCTAGGCTTTACTCTCAACAAGCAAATTTTATTTACATAGAAATAATTAAAAAAGTCCCATTCTTTATTGGATCACCCCCGTATAAACAGTAGATACTTTTTATTATTATTATTATTATTATTATTATTATTATTATTATTATTATTATTACCATCATCATTTTTTTTATTAAACCCAAGATTACTTGGTAAAGTGAACACAAAGGCTTTGTCTAAAAGCTTTTCATGCTACTATACACCTAGATCACCGCTAATAAATTGTCACACCCGCAAAACCAGTAAGTATCATTGCGTCACGATGCATAACAAAAACTAAAATAATAATATGATAGTTATCTAGGCTACACAGTTTACACTTGTCCGGATTATTTGATGAGTTTAGTTCGCACAAGAGGCGAAAAAAACGATTACTCAGGTGCCGTTATGGCTACCTGTCAGGATGCATTTCATTGCAAGTTTATTTTGTTTATAATGCATTGCAAACAATATTATCAGCAAACACTAAAAACCAGGACACTTAACTTAAAGGATATAAAATAAGTTATAATGCCTTTCAATTCAGACATACGTTTATCATTCCTGTCATAAAACTAAGAAAGATTTAACTGCAGTTTTACTGTATATAATAAGTAACATTCGGGGCGAAATCTGGGACAACATCAAGACACTTAAAACGAAACAAAGATATCGCTCAAACGATCTTATGCAATAAATCAACACATGCATATGGCCGAAGCCGTTATACTATTTATTATGCTTATTAGATATCTTGAATAGTAAATAAGACATCTTAATTAGGATATAAGATATCTTATTTAGCAATAAAGATATCTTCTTTATCAAAAAAGACATCTTATATCCTAAATTAGATATCTTATATAGTAAAGAAGATATCTAATATGCTAAATACGATATCTTATTTGATCCCACAATTAAGATATCTTATATAGCATATAAGATATCTTATTTGATAATTTAGATATCTAATATACTAAATAAGATATCTTATATACTAAATAAGATATCTACTATACCAAAATAAGATATCTTCTTTACAAGATTAATTAAGATATCTACTTTGGTAAATAAGATATCTTCATTGCTAAACTAGATATCTTAATTAGCAAATAAGATATCTTATATAGCAAATAAGATATCTAAATTGGTAATTAAGATATCTTATTTATAGTGGTAAATAAGCTATCTTATTTAGGTATAATAGTTTTCTTATTTGATATATATGATATCTTATTTAGTATATTAGATATCTAAATTATCAAATAAGATATCTTGATTAAGGCTATAAATAAGATATCTGTATTGGTATAGTAGATATCTTATATAAGTATCAGAAACCAATTGTGATTTGGTAAAACAAATAAGATATCTTATATACTAAATAAGATATCTGATTTGTTAAACCTCAATAAGATATCTAATATAGGATATAAGATATCTATTTTTGTATCTAAGATATCTGATTTGTCAAAGAAGATATCTACTTTAGCATAGTAGATATCTTATTTGTGAATGTAATAAAGATATCTTATATGTTGAAGAAGATATCTTATTTGACAAATAAGATATCTTATATGGTAAAATAGATATCTAATATACTATTTTAGATATCTTATTTGTTAATTAAGATATCTTATTTAGAAAAAAAAACATTATAGATATCTAATTTATCATATTAGATATCTAATTTGTGAGACAAGATATCTTAATTAACAAATAAGATATCTTAAATGCTATATTAGATATCTATATCGAAAATTAAGATATCTTATATATCTTTACAAATTAGATATCTAATATATCAATCAGGATATTTATTTGTTAATTTAGATATCTACATTAACAAATAAGATATCTTGTTTAGTTAAAAAGATATCTTATATACTATATAAGATATCGTAATTGACAATTTAGATATCTAATATAACAAAACAAATATCTTATTTGCTATATAAGATATCTTCTTTATAATAGATATCTAATGAAATAAAGTAGATATCTTATTTATTATAGAAGATATCTTATATACAATATAAGATATCTGTTTGTTTGAATAAATAGTAAAACGGCTTGCCATACATGCAAGATATTAACACCTAAGTCTGTCTGACAGAAATCCCTTCAAGATTTGCTTCAGAAGGCCCAGCTTAGGACTAGAGACCTTGATGTTTACCTTCGCCATGTTCAGCCGCAGGACTTTCCTCTACGTCTCTGCTTTGCATGTCTTCAATTGTAGTAATTAATTATTAATTGCCCCCCCCCCTCCCAACCTGGCACAGACTATCAAGGCATCTACATACAACAGCCCCTGGGACAGTCTGTGTTCAACTTGCTGCTTTAAGAATTTACGGAATATATTATGAACAGTAGCGGGTACGGACAGCGCCCTGGTGAACGCCATCTTTGACATGAACTTCTTTACTGTGCGCTATGTACCCATCCCATCTCATCCTTCTGAAATGGAGCAGCACGTCTAAATAATATTCATCCTTCTAAAATGGAGCACCACGTCTAAATCCAACTCACCCTTCTGAAATGGAGCACCACGTCTAAATCCAGCTCACCCTTCTGAAATAGAGCAGCATGTCTAAATCCAACTCACCCTTCTGAAATAGATCAATACGTCTTAATTCAACTCATCCTTCTAAAATGGAGCAGCACGTTTAAACCCAACTCATTCTTCTGAAATGGTGCAACGCGTCTCAACCCAACTCATCCTCCTGAAAAGGAACAGCACGTCTAAATCCAACTCATCCTTCTGAAATGGAGCAGCACGTCTAAATCCAATTCATCCTTCTGAAATGGAGCAACACGTCTAAATCCAACTCAGCTTTCTGAAATGGAGCAACACGTCTAAATCCAACTCACCCTTATGAAATAAAGCAGCACGTCTAAATCCAACTTATCCTTCTGCAATGGAGCAGCACGTCTATCTTACTCATCCTTCTGAAATGGAGCAGCACGTCTAAATCCAACTCATTTTCCAAAAATGAAGCAACACTTCTAAATCCAACTCATCTTTCTGAAATGGAGCAGCACGTCTTAATCCAACTCATCCTTCTGAAATGGAGAAGCACGTCTAAATCTAACTCATCCATCTGAAATGGAGCAGCGCGTCTAAATACAACTCATCCTCCAGAAATGGAGCAGCACGTCTAAATCCAACAGCCTTCTGAAATGGAGCAGCATGTCTAAATCCAACTCATCCTTCTGAAATGGAGCAGGGCGTCTAAATCCAACTCATCCTCCTGAAATGGAGCAGCACGTCTAAATCCAACTAAGCCTTCTATAAATGGAGCAGCGCGTCTAAATCCAACTTATCCTTCTGAAATGGAGCAGCACGTCTATCCAACTCATCCTTCTGAAATGGAGCAGCACGTCTAAATCTAACTCATCCTTCTGGAATGGAGCAGTGCGTCTAAATCCAACTCATCCTCCTGAAATGGAGCAGCACGTCTAAATCTAACTCATCCTTCTGAAATGGAGAAGCACGTCTATCTAACTCATCCTTCTGAAATGGAGCAGCACGTCTAAATCCAACTCATCCTCCTGAAATGGAGTAGCACGTCTATCTAACTCATCCTTCTGAAATGGAGCAGCACGTCTAAATCCAACTCATCTTTCTGAAATGGAGCAGCACGTCTAAATCCAACTCATCCTTCTGAAATGGAGAAGCACGTCTAAATCCAACTCATCCATCTGAAATGGAGCAGCACGTCTAAATCCAACTCATCCTTCTGAAATGGAGCAGGGCGTCTAAATCCAACTCATCCTCCTGAAATGGAGTAGCACGTCTAAATCCAACTCAGCTTTCTATAAATGGAGTAGCACGTCTAAATCCAACTCAGCCTTCTATAAATGGAGCAGCACGTCTAAATCCAACTCATCCTTCTGAAATAGAGCAGCACGTCTGAATCCAACTCATCCTTCTGGAATGGAGCAGTGCGTTTGTTTCTATAGATATTGTAACGGTGTGCTATAAACATATATGCAAATTTTCAATTCAGTAGTTGCACAGCTGAGAAACACGTGGTATTGTTTTCAAACAAATCGATATATGATCGGGTGACGCACCATAAATTCTGTTTAAAGTTGAGATGAGAAATTTGAGTTTTCTCCTTTAACTTTTGTTCTAATAACTAATAGATAGGTGCATTCCATGCAGAAATGAAATATTTATTGAAAGAAAGTAACATAAGGAATCCAGCTTATTTCGTTTTCGCAAACACTTCCGTGCCGTGATTGTATAGTACTTCTAAAACAGCAACATTGAAGTGTTTGCAAAAACGAAATAACTGGGATGTCTTATGTTACTTTCTTTCAATAAATGTTTCATTTCTGCATGGAATGCACCTATCTATTAGTCAGTAGAACAAACGATGTAGGACAAAATAACGAAAACCTAACCTCAACTTCGTTTCAATTGCAGTGTGTGTCACCGCTCCTTTATCGGTCTGTATGTATACAAATACCACGTGATTCCCAGTAGTGAGTTGGTGAAGTTAATAAAACAGTAAACCACCCTTGGTGGATGAGCATGCTGTTCCACCGACGGGGTTTAGCTGTTGCATGGTTCGGCTGTTCATTATAATAACATGTTTTATCAGTGACAGTGTGCTATAAAAGGGTATGCCAATTTCAAATGTGATTGGCGTGTATGATTTGCTTACTATTCTACCTTGGTAACTAATGATATTCACCACTTTTTAGCTCACCTGAGCCGAAGGCTCATGGGGAGCATATAGTATGGTAGTCGAGCCGGCGTCCGTCCGTGCGTGCGTGCGTCCGTGCGTGCGTGTGTCCGTTCACATATTCAAAGATCTTCTTCTCTGAAACCGCTTGGCCGATCAAAGCCAAATTTTATGTGGATCATCCATGGGTAGTGGGGACGAAAGTTTGTGTTTTTTATCTTGACCGGATAAGAACTCTGGTTGCTATGGCAACTTGAAGTTTCCATTGTCTTGTATGGAGAAAAGTGGAAATTGGCATTTTCCGTTGTCAGGCTGGGGATATTTGAATTTTGTTTTTACATAAATGTTTATTGAGTAGTCTTTCACGTTTAAGGCAACTTTTGTAAAAATCACTTTATTCGTTTGGTTGCTATAGCAACATAAAGGGTAAATTTTCGAAAAAAAATAAAAAATATTCAAAAATCTTCTTCTCAGAAGCCGTATGGGGGAGAAGCTGAAATTTAGCATACATGTTTATGACATTAGCCTGTACAAAGTTTGTGTTTTTTATTGTCTTTGTCCAACTACTTTGGTTGCTATGGTAACTTGAAGTTTCCATTGACTTATAAGGCAAAAAGTGGAAATTTGCCATTTCTGTCGTTTCATTGAGGATATTGAAATTTTGTTTTTACATAAATGTTTATTGAGTAGTCCTCCCCGTTTTAGGCAACTTTTGTCAAAATCGCTTTATTCGTTTGCTTGCTATAGCAACGTAAAGGGTAAATTTTCGAGAAAAAAAATATTAAAAAATTTTCTTCTCAGAAGCTGTAAGGCGGATGAAGCTGAAACTTCGCATACATGCTTATGATATTAGCCTCTACAAAGTTTGTGTTTTTTTATTATACCCCCCGCCAAAACGAAGTTTTAAGGGGGTATACTGTTTTCACGTTGTCCGTCTGTCTGTGCCTGCGTGCGTCCGTCCGTCCGTCCGTAACGTTTTGTTTCTTTAATATCTTGAAGACCCATTGATGGAATTTCATGAAACTTTGCAGGCATCTGTATATCTATGGGGCAAATATGTACATGCAAAAATTAAGGGCTAGGGGCCAGTCCCTTTTGAGTTACTTCCCTTTATAGTTCTTGATGGCTTTTGTATACAGTGAAGATAGTGCAAATACGGACCGATCAACTCCTACAACAGTTTTTGTTGGAACTTTTTGATATTATGCCTAAATGATGTAGGCCCATTGGACATTTGCATGAAGAAATGTTATCGCGAAAAAATAATTTTTGACAAAATGACAGCTATGAGAACTTAGGCATTTTCTTACTTTTTTTTACAGGTAAGGGCTTTCACGGGCCGATCAACTTCTACCACAGTTTTTGATGGAACAATTCGTTATCATGCCTACATGATGTACACCCATTGGACACTTGCATGAAGAAATGTTATTGCGAAAAAATAATTTTTGACAAAATGACAGCTATGAGAACTTAGGCAATTTTCTTACTTTTTTTACAGGTAAGTGCTTTCCCGGGCCGATCAACTCCTACCACAGTTTTTGATGGAACAATTTGATATCATGCCTTCATGATGTACACCCATTGCACATTTGCATGAAGAAATGTTATTGTGAAAAAATAATTTTTGTTAAAATTACAGCAATGAGAATTTTTCTTAGTTTTTTGATAGGTAAGGGCTTTCACGGGCCGATCAACTCCTACCACAGTTTTGGATGGAACAATTTGATATCATGCCTACATGATGTACACCCATTGGACATTTGCATGAAGAAATTTTATTGTGAAAAAATAATTTTTGTTAAAATTACAGCAATGAGAATTTTGACAATTTTCCTTAGTTTTTTTACAGGTAAGGGCTTTCACGGGCCGATCAACTCCTACCACAGTTTTTGATGGAAAAATTTGATACCATGCCTACATGATGTACACCCATTGGACATTTGCATAAAGAATTGTTATTGTGAAAAAATAATTTTTGTGGTAAACAGTTACCCTGCGGGGGGGTATTTAATAAGCATTGCTTATTGTCTCTTTTTTCATTGTCCTTGTCCCACTACTTTGGTTGCTATGGCAACTTAAAGTTTCCATTGACTTATAAGACGAAAAGCGGAAAATAGCAATTTTTTGAATACTATTGCAGCCTGAGACCTGAAAAGTGGTAGATGCAAACAACTAATGGAGTAGATGAAGGTATGTGATTAATTTATGCCAAGGTCATCTCTTGACCTTGAAGGGTCTGTTATCCATTCACACTTTTCAAAGATCTTCTTCTCTGAAACCGCTTGGCCAATCAAAGTGAAATTTTATGTGGAGCATCCCTGGGTAGTGGGGACGAAAATTTGATCGCGAAACCTGGGTCACATGACCATATATGGTAAAAACCACTCAAAAATCTTCTGCTCCAGAACGGGCAGGCCGATTTTCACGAAACTTGGTATGTAGCATTTGGTACTCCAGCCCATCGTAGTTTGATCAAATAATGACCCTAGGATGACCTATTTTACGTCAAGGTCAATTTTGGAAACATAGGCTTTTACATGGGAAAAAGTGAAAAATATGGATTTTTTGAAAACTATTGCAGCCTGAGACCTGAAAAGTGGTAGATGAAAAACAACTAATGAAAGTATGTGATTAATTTAGGTCAAGGTCATCTCTAGACCTTGGCTGATCTGTCGTCTATACACACTTTTCAAAGATCTTCTTCTCTGAAACCGCATGGCCAATCAAATTGAAATTTTATGTGGAGCATCCCTGGATAGGGGTAACGAAAGTTTGATCCCGAAATCTAGGTCACATGACCAAGATGGCCGCCGCGCCCATATATGGTAAAAACTACTCAAAAATCTAACCGGCAGGCCGATTTTCACGAAACTTGGTATGTAGCATTTGGGACTCCAGCCCATCATAGTTTGATAAAATGATGACCCTAGGATGACCTTGACCTATTTTACGGCAAGGTCAATTTTGGAAACATAGGCTTTTACATTGGAAAAAGTGAAAACAATGGATATTTTGTAAATTAAATGCAGCCTGAGACCTGAAAAGTGGTAGATGCAAACAACTAATAGAGTAGATGAAGGTATGTGATTAATTTAGGTCAAGGTCAATTTTGGAAACATAGGCAAACATGGAAACATGGGGAAAAGTGACAACTAGGTCTCAGGTAAGCGTTTACAGGACCAATGATCCTATGGTAACTATTGCAGCCATAGACCTGAAACATTACCAAGACGGCCGTCATACCCATTAAGGGTAAAAAAAAAAAAAAAAAGAAAAAGAAAAAAATTCACTTTGTTCAGTGACTGTTCTTGTTGACTCTCAGGTGAGCGATCGTTGCCCTTGGGCTACTTGTTTTTATACCTGCCAAGATATATGGGGTGTGTTCATATCTGAAGAGCATTGTTAAGGCTTTTGTGGTGTAGGTTTTCACCACTTTTTATTCTGTAAAAAGTGTTTTAAATGAATCAGCATCTAGTACCTACTTACAAAAACTTATATCGTGTTTCAACCTCTTATAGCATTCAAAGAGGTTCTTTGCTTAGATAATTCATCAAAATTTACTGTTTATCCAATATTTCAATAGAGGCTAAACTGGTAGGGCAGTGTTCTGACCCATTCCACAATAACATTATCTATAAATGAAATAACCAATATAAATTTGCCTGCTTTGTTGTTGCCAAAAGGGCTCCAACAAAGACTTACCGACGTGGGATAGACTTTAAAGGGAAGTGGTTTGGTGGAGGGTTATTTTTCTTTTTTCTCGTATTGGTGTACGCGTGTGCTGTGACACTGTACATACGTATATACATGTATAGTGATATTTTGACACTGGTGAAGTTCACACAAAACTGTAAAGTCCGCAAACATTTAGATTCTTAGTGCAAAACTTTTAATGATATAATTGACATTTTACCACATTACGTGGGTACTCCCAGCGGTTGGAGAAAATACAAACAAAAGAAGTTAGAAAGAATTCACAGATTCTATCGTCTCTATCTGAACTCCAAAATCTGCCATATTCTATCTATCTATTGATACTGCGTCACCCTCATTACTGAGTATTATGCGCAGGGATGCGTGCTAGGGAATAAAAGTAAAAAAAAATAAAGTGAGACTTAAAAGAATGACAGTTAAGAATAAAAAAAAAAAAAGAAAAAAAGATGATAGTGTTAGATTTGTAAAGATGAGAGGTTAAAAGCAGGCTCAAAACAATATTTCTCTCTATGGCATTGAATAGTTGATCTTGCTCACCTCCCTCTTGAAAGAGTCAAGATCAGGTAAAAGTACTATTTCTGAAGGGAGCCGGTTCCATAAAACAACCGTCATTGAATAGAACAACATCTGTAATAATCAGTACGAGCAAATACCTGGCGGAAACCGAAAGTGGCGAGTGATTCGCTTGGGACGCTCAAAATATGACGGCATCTGTACTGCAACAAGGCCATACTGTATTTTATAAAACATCTCGAGCCGCGAGTCGTAACGACGATATTCAAGGGAGCGCCAACCCAGATTGCTCAGCATCGCAGTAACACTGTCGTACAAGGAATATTGATTTGAAACCTCTTTGGACCATTTCTATGGATTCTATGTTTTTATCAGTGTGAGGGCTCCATACTGTGGAAGCATATTCAAATTTAGGCCTGACAAAGGTTTTATAGGCTAATTCTTTAACTGATTTGTTTTTGTTCTAACATTCTTTTTTACAAAGCCCAAAGTGCGATTAGCCTTTACACTGGTAAATGTAAAAGTACTGGAGCTGGTTGCAACGAACTGGTGCAGTCTAAATTACGCACTGGAGTAAGATTAAAATGGCGGAAAAGGTAAATAAATCTCATACCTCTTTTCATTACCATTCCCTTATACACTTGTGTGTATTTTACTTGTCATGACACCTAGCGCAGAGAAGGGTGGAAGCATTGCAGTTTATGATTTTATCATTCGATTTATTTCATGGGTTAGAAGCCAAATCCGATACAGTTCAACCAGCATGACTGGTGGCGTGAGTTTTCGAGCCAAAATTGAGAGGGAAATGCATGTTTGAGCATAGTTTTTGTTATATTATCATATATTTATGAATAAATATTCAAGAAACACGATTTCTGATCTCCATTTTTTTTCTTGGTATCGAAGCAAATGTTCTATTGAGGATTTTCTTTTACAACGCACTGGTAGCATTATTTGAATCCTTGGTACAACACACTGGTGGCTGCACAAACTTGCTTCAGGGTTGCTGATTTCACACAGGCAAAGCATCTAACTCGCCCAATCATTACGCAATCATATATGCAAAGATTTACAAGACTGTAAAAATGATAGTTGTTAGACGAAAGTTTGATTTTTTATTCTATCTTTGCTAAAACATAGATGGTGATTGTACGTTTGTGGTGATTCTTAGAGTACACACACCCTATGTGTCGAGCAAAAATAAGGGGAAAAAAACGTCTATCTACGTATGTGTATACCGCCCATTTTGCTATATAATGTGGGGTGTAAGGTTCATGGACATAATGTTATGAGGCATTTTCTTGCATTACTTTCCATGTTGTCAGACCTAGATTCCGCTTATCATCTCATCAACCCGTGCTTCCGATTAACCAGAAAAGATAGGTACGAGTACGTACAAATGCATTCACGGTCCTATTTTTAAAATCGGTCCATCTAAGTTTTAATGAGCTTATTTAGCTGGATATGGCGAAGACTGTGCCTTGTTTTATTAATTCCTACAACTTACAACTAGCTCTTTATTTTGGGGATTTAGGTTGGTCTGAGTGTTTTACTTTTATTTATACAGATTCTTTGCGATGAGAATAGTGCTTTAATCCCATTAAAAGTACTTAAGCCAGTCGAACAGATGTACATGTAGCTCCATAGTTGTTTCGTTGCATCTCATTGAAGTGGTACGAAGTACCGAAGTGTAACAGATTTTAAAATACAAAGTTGTTTGTTTTGTTTTGAAAAAGTATTTTAATGTTTTTGTGTGTGTCTTGTTTTTACAAAACAATAATGTAGATACAAAAATAATTGTGTCATATTTTTTCAGGCATACAGATATCAAACTGAATTACATATATTGACTAAACCTTTTAACATTCATAAAATGTTAATTTGAAAGCTGTTACAGCCGTATTATTCAGTTCTGATTAATCGTGTGCACATGTTAATGGGATGATAAACAGGAAACTAGTTTTGAAAACATGGAAATTAAGGCAAAAATGCCTAATTACAATTATGCGTGTGAACCTTAGACTCCACGTTCTATAGTAAAACGGGTGGTACATGTGTAGACTGTTATGTATGACAGTTACTTGTTGAAAGATGTGCATTAAGTACTGGTAAACTTCCCAAGGGAGTATGCCCAGGAAAGTATGATGTTATACATATGATGTTTACTTGTTGTCCTTAGCAATTATTTACTTTTAGTGTCCCAGATATTGGACATAAACAGGTTGTTTACTTCAGAATTTTCTAGAAATTTCAAATTGTTCTTTGACGGAAAAGTCCGGAAAAATCTGGAAGAACCAAAGATGTAGAATCTTCTAGAAAAATCTTTTTTTTATGTCAAAAGAATATTGTGGAATTTTCTGGAAGGATAATGGCCTCTCTAGAATATTCCAAAACATTAAATTTTGGTAAACAACTTGTTATTTTTAGTATATGATATCATAGAATTTGCTGGAAGAATCCTGAATGTTCCTCAGTGCTATATAAGGGCTACAAATTTTCATAAGGACAATCTTTGGGTACTGTTACTATTAAGAAGTCAAAATCTATCTTACTGGAATTTAAACTTATTCTTGGATTACTTTGTGATATTCGATTCTGGATTGGGACATAGTGCTATTTTGAAACAAACTTTAATTCTTGGGATCAGAAAATGATACAGACTTGTGTTAAAAAATTCTGAGGGACATTCAGACATTCTTTAAGGGAATTAACATCTTGAAAGGTATTGTACATTCATTTTTGTTTGATTGTATATATGCTTTTGATTGTTTCACATGTAATTACTGGTTAAATCACTTCTAAATAGATTTGTTAAATTTTAAACAAAGCTTGTTGCTGGCTAACCAACATTCATCAGGATGTTTATTATGATTTATTTGTTTGTTCTTGATGATTCATTGACTAGTTAGAGATTCACCACGAGGACCGAATAACTAACTAAATGTTATGAACCACTGCAGAAGCTGAGGGTGAGGTTATGGCCATGTAAAACCGGTTTAAGCCCGCCAGTAACTTTGTGTTACTGATCGTTCCAAGTCGATACTTCTGTGGTGGTTCTTTTTGTTTTATGTCTTGGTGTATAAAACATTTTTTGTGCTGTTGGCGCCTTATGTATGTTTTCATATTTTTAGTTAAGGTAACTGAGTGGCCACCTATTGGGAAAATAGCTGCTCATTCGGCTTACGATATGTTTCATGGTATAAGTTCCTGGTTGTTAGTTTGGTTTTTTCCCACCTCGGTTTTTGGAGTGGGAATCTTTTTCTGATTGCGCCTTTTCCTGATCTTTGCCTACTTGTACCTTTTCCTTAATCTTCTAGTTACGCCTGGCACGTAACAGAATTGGGGGCTCGTCCGGGATTGAAATTTCTTGTGCACCAAATTTATTTAAAATTCTAAAGTATCTTCACTGTTTGCTGTTTAAATAGCTAAAGCCAGCAAAAAGCAACCATGTCATTCAAACTAAGTGACTTTATTGCTGCGCCTTCTCAGGAGCTGTTAGATAAGGCCAAAAAGAGTGACCTCTTAGACATAGCTGATCATTATGGGTTGTCAAATATCAAGACTTCCATGTTAAAACATGAAATTAAGAACATTTTGATTCAGTTTTTTGTTGACGAGGAAATTTTTGATTCCTCGGCTACCTCTAAGATTCTAGTCACTCAGACTGACTTGCAGCTGAGAGAAATTGAAATAAAAAATCAAATTACATTAGAAAAATTAAGATTAGATCAAGAGGAGAGAATAAGAAGGAAGAAAGAGGAGCGAGAAGAGAGAATAAGGTTAGAAACTATAGAACGAGAAGATAGAATGCATAGAGAAAAATTAGAACTTGAGAAATTAAGACTAGAAATGGAAGAGCGGGAGAAGGAAAAACAAAGGGAAATGGAACGAGAAAAGTTAGAAAGAGCAGAAAAGTTTGAAATTTAAAAAGAACGGCTTGAAATTGAAAAGGAAAAGTTACAATTTGAGTTAAAAATGAAAGAGCTTGAGTTACAAGGCAAATCTAAATCAAAATCTTTGCCTTTGGCCACTAGTATGGTATTTGATGTCACGAAACACATTCGTCTCGTTCCTCCATTTCAAGAAAAAGAGGTTGACAAATATTTTTTACATTTTGAGAAGGTGGCAGAAAACTTGAAATGGCCAAAAGAGCACTGGACCTTGCTTTTGCAAAGTGTTGTAATTGGTAAAGCTCGAGAAATTTACACTCAGCTTTCTCTTGAGCAAAGCTCAGATTATGATACAGTAAAGGAATTTATTCTTAAGGCTTATGAGTTGGTCCCTGAGGCATACAGGCAGAAATTTAGGGATTGTAGAAAAGATCATGACCAGACTCATGTTGAATTTGCCAGAACAAAAGAACAACTATTTGATAGATGGTGCTCTTCAAAGAAAGTAGGTTCTGATCATGCAAAGCTAAGGCAGCTCATGCTTGTTGAAGAATTCAAACGGTGCATAAATTCTGATGTTAAGGCTTTCTTGAACGAAAGAGAAGTTGAAAACTTGGAAACAGCAGCACGTTTAGCTGATGATTATGCTTTGACTCATAAGGCTTCATTTGTCAACAAGCCATATCCTAGGAAACCATATAACCCTCAATCAAAGCAAATTACCCCTCAGTCAAAACCATATTCCCCTCAGTCCGGTCCCAAAGCCAATCCCAGTAATCCAACTGACAATTCCAGTCCAAAACCCAAATTTTCTAGTGAAAACAAAGGACAAAATCCCTTATCCCAGCCAATTTGTAATTATTGTAAGAAAACTGGCCACATTATTTCCGAATGTTTGGCACTGAAACGAAAGAAAGAAAGAGAAAATCTAGATAGTGCTAAACCGACAGGTCTCACCTCCTTAAAGGCTAAACCACAGTCTTGTATCCAGGAAGAAAACCCTATACTGACCAGAACTTGTAAAGAGTCAGTCTCTGAGGATTCTATTATGGAGATTTATGAACCATTCTTATCAGATGGTTTTGTGTCACTTAACAGTGACTCTGCCCAGTCTACCCCTATCAAAATCTTACGAGATACCGGAGCTTCTCAATCCCTTATCTTGGCAGATACCTTGCCATTTTCCGAGAAGTCTTCTTCTGGGACAAGTGTCCTTATCCAGGGCGTAGAGTGTGGATTTGTTAACGTACCCCTCCATAATATCTATTTGTCCTCTGACTTAGTAACAGGTCCCGTGGCTGTAGGTATTAGACCTTATCTACCTTTTAAAGGTGTTCACTTGCTGTTAGGCAATGATTTGGCAGGAGATAAGGTTGTGGTAAACCCACTTTTGACCAGCACACCATGTGTTGATCAACCGCCTGATCCCATTGAGCAGGAAATTTCTGACCTTTACCCTTCTTGTGCTGTTACAAGGGCAATGGCTAAGAAAGCCAAATTATATGATGGGATGCAGGACATAAATTTAATTGACACTTTGATAGGTCAGTCCTTTAATAAAGAGATTTCAACATCTCTTTCCTCTAGTCAGTCTGATATTCAGACTGACCCTAGCAATCCAAGGTCGGGGTCAGAAAATGACCTTTCACCTTCCAACTCAAATGACCAAGGTCATGACCAGCTGTCAAGGTCACAGCTTTGTAAAGAACAACACAGTGATTCTGAGATCTCGCCTTTATTTGAAAGGGCTTTAGATGAAAAAGAAATATCCCAGGTCCCTGTTTGCTATTATGTCAAAAATGGCATATTAATGCGAAAATGGCGTCCTCCAGATGTCTCAGCAGAAGATGAGTGGACTGTTAACCACCAAATTGTGATCCCTAGGGTTTATCGCCCTGAAATCTTAAACTTGGCCCATGAAACTCCAATGTCAGGCCATTTAGGTGTAAATAAGACCTATCACAAGATCCTTAATCATTTCTACTGGCCAGGAATAAAATCTGATGTATCTCAACACTGCAAATCCTGCCACACTTGTCAGATGGTAGGAAAACCCAATCAGACTATTCCTAAAGCTCAGTTACAGCCCATTCCTGCCTTTGATGAACCTTTCAGCAGAGTGATTATTGATTGTGTAGGTCCCTTACCCAAAACAAAGAAAGGTTGTGAATATCTTCTGACCATAATGTGTGCTTCAACTCGCTTTCCTGAAGCTATCCCACTCAGAAATATCAAGGCTAAAACAATAGTTAATGCACTTGTGAAGTTCTTCACATTTGTAGGCCTCCCAAAATCTATCCAGTCAGACCAGGGCTCAAATTTTATGTCAGGAATTTTTCAGCAAGTCATGTACGAACTTGGAATTAAGCAATACAAGTCATCGGCTTACCACCCTGAAAGCCAAGGTGCCTTAGAAAGATTCCATCAAACTTTGAAAAACATGATAAGATCTTACTGCTTTGACACTGAAAAAGATTGGGATGAAGGCATACACTTGCTTCTATTTGCTGTAAGAGAATCTGTACAAGAGTCTCTGGGGTTCAGCCCATTTGAGCTTGTTTTTGGGCACACTGTACGTGGACCGTTAAAACTTCTAAAAGAGAAATTTCTCTCAGATGATGACAGTTCTTTGAACTTACTTCAGTATGTGTCTGATTTCAAAAACAGACTATCAAAGGCCTGTGATGCAGCTCGGTCCAATCTCAAATCTGCTCAAAGCAAAATGAAGATTCGTTATGATGAAAATGCTAAAGACAGAAATTTTGAACCTGGAGACAAGGTACTTGCTCTCTTGCCCATTCCTGGCAGACCTTTACAAGCTAGATATTATGGCCCGTATACTGTTGATAAAAAGTTAAGTGACGTGAATTACATTGTCATCACTCCTGGGAGGCGCAAGCAAAAACAGCTATGTCACATTAATATGCTCAAGAAGTATATTGATAGGGATAGTTCTGTTATTTCATCAGTAAATATAGTTAATTCTGTCCCTCATGAACAAAATCAAATGGACTCTGAGGACTTCAACTTGGAGAAATCTGATCCCTCGTCATCGAAACTCCAGAATTCTGACATACTACAGAATCTTGATCAGAAACTGTCTCACCTTGATTCAGACAAAAGACTTGAACTGAAACAGTTAGTTCTCGAATATGAGCACTTATTTCCGGACATTCCATCCAGAACTGACAAAATCTATCATGATGTTGACATTATTGAAGGTTCAAAACCTGTAAAGCAACATCCTTACAGAATGAACCCTGTAAAACAGCAATATCTCAGGGAAGAAGTTCAATATTTGCTGGACAATGATTTCATTGAACCCAGCCAAAGTGAATGGAGTTCTCCTTGTATTCTTGTACCAAAGCCAGACGGGACATTTAGAATGTGCACAGACTATTGAAAAGTCAATTCTGTCACTAAAACAGACACTTTTCCCATCCCACGAATCGATGACTGCATTGATAATATTGGACATGCCAAGTATGTTACAAAGTTCGATCTGCTAAAGGGATTTTGGCAGATACCCCTCACGGACAGAGCAAAGGAGATCTCGGCATTTGTTACACCAGATGGACTGTACCAGTATAAAGTCATGCCATTTGGAATGAAGAACTCGCCTGCGACTTTTCAGCGGCTGGTCAACAGTTTGATTTCCAATCTGGATGGCTGTAAAGCCTATATCGACGACGCTATTATCTTCAGTGAGGAGTGGCAACAACACTTGCAGACAATCAGAACATTCTTTGACCGGCTAAGTGATGCTAAACTAACTGTGAACTTGGCAAAAAGTGAATTTTGCCATGCAAACTTGACATTTCTTGGACACATTGTAGGTCAAGGTCAGTTAAAACCTGTAGAAGCTAAAGTTGAGGCTATCTCAGATTTTCCTGTACCTACTAGCAAAAGACAACTGATGCGCTTTCTGGGTATGGCTGGATATTACAGGAAATTCTGCAACAACTTCTCGGCTATAGCTGAGCCTCTGACAAACTTGCTTGGTAAGAAGGCCAAGTATGTTTGGACAGATGACTGCCAGAAGTCATTTGATAAGCTCAAGGCCATACTTAGAAGTGCTCCGGTTCTCTTAGCACCAAGTTTTGACAAAGAGTTCAAGTTGGCTGTAGATGCCAGTGATGTTGGTGCAGGCAGTGTATTGTTGCAAGAAGATGACAATGGTGTTGACCATCCTGTTTGTTATTTTTCCAAAAAGTTTAACAAGCATCAGAGAAATTACTCTACCATAGAGAAAGAATGCCTATCTCTAATCCTTGCGCTTCAGCACTTTGAAGTTTACTTAGCTTCTTCACATGCACCAATTGTTGTCTTCAGTGACCACAATCCACTGACTTTCATACATAAAATGAAAAACAAGAACCAGCGTTTACTCAGGTGGAGTCTCATGTTGCAAGAGCACAATCTTGACATCAGACATATCCGAGGAAGAGATAATATCATTCCAGACACCCTAAGCAGAGCTTAAGTGCCTCTACAATGCTGATGTCCAGCTTTGTGCTGTTGTATTTGATTAGTTTTGCACAAATTTTGCTAAACATATTGTATACAATTATCCAGTATTGCAAAAGAAAGCTTTATTTTATAAAACTTTCTTTTCTTTGCAGAGGGGAAGTGTTATGTATGACAGTTACTTGTTGAAAGATGTGCATTCAGTACTGGTAAACTTCCCAAGGGAGTATGCCCAGGAAAGTATGATGTTATACATATGATGTTTACTTGTTGTCCTTAGCAATTATTTACTTTTAGTGTCCCAGATATTGGACATAAACAGGTTGTTTACTTCAGAATTTTCTAGAAATTTCAAATTGTTCTTTGACGGAAAAGTCCGGAAAAATCTGGAAGAACCAAAGATGTAGAATCTTCTAGAAAAATCTTTTTTTATGTCAAAAGAATATTGTGGAATTTTCTGGAAGGATAATGGCCTCTCTAGAATATTCCAAAACATTAAATTTTGGTAAACAACTTGTTATTTTTAGTATATGATATCATAGAATTTGCTGGAAGAATCCTGAATGTTCCTCAGTGCTATATAAGGGCTACAAATTTTCATAAGGACAATCTTTGGGTACTGTTACTATTAAGAAGTCAAAATCTATCTTACTGGAATTTAAACTTATTCTTGGATTACTTTGTGATATTCGATTCTGGATTGGGACATAGTGCTATTTTGAAACAAACTTTAATTCTTGGGATCAGAAACTGATACAGACTTGTGTTAAAAAATTCTGAGGGACATTCAGACATTCTTTAAGGGAATTAACATCTTGAAAGGTATTGTACATTCATTTTTGTTTGATTGTATATATGCTTTTGATTGTTTCACATGTAATTACTGGTTAAATCACTTCTAAATAGATTTGTTAAATTTTAAACAAAGCTTGTTGCTGGCTAACCAACTTGTTGGTTTCCTTAATCTTCTAGTTACGCCTGGCACGTAACAAGACATTTTTCTTATATTTGCTCGAAACATAGAATGTGTGTACTGTAAGAATCGCCTCTAACGTGTAACCACAATCTAATGATTTTCGCAAAAATAGAACAACATAGTTGTGGTCAATGTCATCACCGAGTATGAAAGTTCAATGCTACGGCCTTTTTATGATTAAACACTAAAATAATTTTAATGTCTCTGTTTTTCTGGGCGAGTTAGATGCTTTGCATATGTCAAATCAGCAACCCCGAAGCAAGTTTGTGCAACAACCATAGACGGGATATTCCATCGGTGTTTCGTTATACTCCACACCGACGGGAACGGTTTATTTTGAACCGTTAGTTGAAAGTAAAAAATCAACAAGAACAGCAAAGAAAGGAAATACTGTGTTAAGTAAGGTCTCTTTCAACATATATGACATGAGAACCGACCATTTCAATTCAGCGAATTCTTTGGGTTGTTTATATATGCCATATTTCTTCAAAGAAAACACTACACACATGTCTATAAATAGAACACATTAAACTGAAAGCAGAAATAAATAAAGTCGATATTTTGTGTTTCCGTGTAGTTTCAAAATGCACAATTATTCAAAGATATTCAAAGCATGACGAAGAAAATATCACAAACAAAAGTATATGTGGGTCAAATAAAAAGAAAATCATTTGTTCTATATCAGATGACTCGACCTGTCATTTTATATACTGGTCTACTAATGATCCTGTGGACAATTTCCAAGCTAACCCAAAAGTGAATGATGTTTACTTGGTATTTGGTAGATAAAATTTCAGCACAACAATGTCACAAGGCATGCAATTATTGTTCCCACAACGTGTTGTACACACAGTGATAGAAAACCAACAGTAGCTGATTAAACTTATTAGTAAATTAGTGTAGCAGACAATCAGAATTCTAAGTTGATAGTTTAAAAGGGAGAAGATGACATGTACTTTCAGAAGTTTGCAAGGGTATTGTCATTGAAAGAAGTGATATGAAAAGGACCCATGAAGAAGGGGGCACCCGTATGCAGCAAATGGTGTTGGCAGCACTTGAAAATCTGAAAAGGATTTCAGCCACTATAGATGTCAGAGATGCATTTGCACTGTTATGTTTTCAGTACCTGACTCACAGGCTAAGCATTGTTGTGGGAAAGTCATCACCAGTGAAAGGGAGGTCTGCCATGATTAATGTAGAGAAACAATAGGGAATAAATAAAGCTTTTGGTCCTTACCTGATTTAATTTAGTTTGCATGCCCTTTCGGGATGCGACACAGTCAGCTATTGTTATGTCATTGGTAATGACATTGTGATCAAGGTATTGCAGGATGGTTATTTACTTCCAATTCTGGTGACACTGATGTCACATTACCATTTATGGTTCAAGAATAAGCCATGTGCTTCTACGTGCTTCGGATGCTGCTGAGCAGGACTTGGTTGTACAATCTTCGTTCTTGCCAAGACAACAATGTATGCATAAATGAACAGACAGTTGTGTTTTAAAAATGTTTACATGTGATTTGAACACTTATCTTTCATACCATTATGTTGGTCTAAACAATCATTATAATGGCTAGATTTACCTTTTTCTTCTTCATGACTGGAAGACACATAATGGTGCTTTACATTGTGAAAAATTGTATTTTGTAAGATACATATTTGTTTGGTTTGCTTGTATTGTGGTTTAACAATCCATTAAATAAAAAATCAGTCATGTTGATATGGAGCTTATATTTCTTTGGTATGAACCAGTACTATTATAACCAGCACCATGGAAAGGTTAACACGGCATGCACAACTCTGTGGTGGCGGGCTCAAACACCAACCTCTCAATTCAGAGTTTGGGCTACTGTGTCGTCTTACAAACCTTTGTGATTCTTGCGTAGCTTAATATATATGGGCTAAGATCTGACAAGAGGGGTCTTATGTCCTAAAATTTAAAATTAATATATATTATAAAAGTAACAATGTGAAGAACCAGGTTTAGCTGAGTATTTCCTGAAAGTTTGAAGAGATTATCTCCATAAATATATGAGAATCAAAAGGTGTGTAGCAATCTAAACATGACGCCATAAAAAATATTGATGGCGTTTTGACATTGTTGATGTTAACGTCTTTATACCATTGTACTGAAAAGAATCTATGACTGAAATTCTCAAACTTCTATGTGTTCCTTGAAATTCAACACCTATACCACTGTTCATATTACGAAATAGGCACAAATTCACACACAATTTGATAAAATATATACAATAAAGAGCATAATCTTTTTTAAGATGAGGGTATTCCTTATGGCGCAACGGTTGCCATGGCAAAATGCGTGATACTAATATCTTTGTTTCATAAGATATTATATGTGTCTTGGATTGTTTTACAATATCAAAGCAGTTTGGCGTAAATATCAGAGCATGCCAAATATTCCAAATGTATTTGTTTTTTAAATCTTAATTGCATACAATGTACTTTACTGCCAAGACCTCTTTTGTCTGATCCGCGCTCATATATGAGCTACTACTTGGCAAAATTTACGAAAACAGCTAAGCTCTTAGCACTGAATGGATGATGGCCAAAATTAGACTGGACTGACATGATACACAAATGGATGACATGTATATTATTATGCAGGTTGCCAAAAGAAATGAAGTATTGCACAGTTAATACAAGCGTAAAAATACATGAAATACAGTTTTGATGTTTTGACTACCATCTTGGATGCCACCCTGCATATTGTAATTAGATAATTGGTGAAAAAGACATGCCTCAATTTCTTAAAATGCTATGCCTTACACAAAATGTTTACATTAGCAAAGCATCTCAAATGTGAACGGGTAAAATTGTGTTTCTTGTGCTTCTTATCATGGCCGCCATCTTGGATGCCATCTTAGTTTCTTAAAGCTACAAAAAATGCTATGAATTGTTATGAACTGTTATGTTTCATAACTTCTTTATCCATGTCTTACTCAAGAGCAAACCAATATGAATAAATCAAATCATAGATTTGTCCCATATATGTAAAAATATTGATTTTTGCTATTTCTGGCTTCCATTTTGGATACTATCTTGAATATATCAAAATGCTCAATGATGCCAAAGTGGCATCACTTGGATTCTTCAAGGGCTAGGTCTGCTTAACAAGATTCAGTAAAGAAAAACACTTTAGAACTTAATTCCAGGTCCTCTCAGATGAAACATATTATTGATTTTTGCTATTTCTGGCTTCCATCTTAGACACCATCTTGAATATATCAAAATGCTCAATGATGCCAAAGTGGCATCACTTGGATTCTTCAAGGGCAAGGTCTGCTAAACAAGATTCAGTGAAGAAAAAAACTTTAGAACTCAATTCCAGGTCCTCTCTCAATTCAGCTCTTTTCTACCGGACTAGGTGTAGCATAGTGAGCTAGAGCAGCTAACTCTAAAGATCGGTCCATCGAATTACCGCAAACCACCACAAACCACCGCAAACCACCCCAAACCACCGCAAACCACCGCAAACCACTTTTTTTCTGTATATAAAACTCAAGAAAGGGGTTGGGGTGGTGTGTAAGTGGACCACAAACCACTTTTTCATCATAATTACCATGGTATGGGTGGGATATGGCTTGCAAGTGAACCGCAAACCACTTTTAGCACACAACAATGGTGGCATACGTAGTGGTTTGCGGTAGGACATGATGCGGTAGTGTCACTCCAAACCACCTTTTTCAACATACAAAACAAAAAAGAACAACATTTTAATGTAAGACTATAGTGTGGGATGTGATGCACTAGAGGTTCGCAAACCACTTTTTCGCCATGGTCAGAACAGAGGCAGATATAACGCGTTAACTAGCGTACCACAAACCACTTTTTCAACATATAGATATCAATAGACATGCATGTAATTACAATGAGTTGGGTGGGCTAATACGTGTTAGCTGACCGCTGCGGCCATATGCGCCTTGGGTCCATACCTCGAAACAGTTGATCGAAGGTGCCGAGCGTCCCATGGTTTGAATCTTGGATCGCCACTCATTATACTCAAATGGGCATTCTGTATAGCATTATTAGGTTTCTTTCATATAGAAAAGGTTAGTATTAAGGATCGCATTTTACATTCACATGTATGAATAGGGGGCAATAGGGTTAACATTTATAAGGTTTCTTTCAGAATTATATGGTAGTCCTGAAAAGGACTAAAATTTTTAGAACCATGATCGTACAGTAAGCATTTGCTAAATAGCAAAGAGCATCAGCAAAACTGTATGCCAGCAATGCTTCAGCTGCTCGACAGAGAAGAACCCCATTTTTGTTGATATGATGTCGGCGTTGATTAGCTCTTGGCCATGGTCCCACAGATATTGTCTCTTAATTTTACGTGTAGAATCTTGTTGAGGCGCTTAGCTCGTTTGTTGTACTGTCGGTCGTGTCGGAGAAACATACAACCAAACACCACTCGTCGTACGCCTTGCCGTCGAAACTCGTCGATGATACCCATGCGAGGATACATCAGTTGGTGATTATTGTTGTGCATCATATCATTCTCGCCGATCTTCACAAAGCCATTAGACTCATTGTACACTGAAGATAAACCTTACAAAACGTGGAAAAGGTTGACATTCTTTCTATCGATTGTAACAGTGCAATCTTATCAAAATAGTCAAAGGGCCATGGGTGACCCGGTCACATTTACATTACGAAAACTTGCCCATGTAATAAAACGAGATTTTTTGAACTTTAAATGAAAATTGTCAGCTAGAAAATTGTGATATTTTTTCTTATTTTTGCTCAAAACACAAATTGTGGGTACTATGATTTTAGAACCGCCTCGGCGAGGCGGCTCTAGCGAGTACCCACAATTTATGTTTTGGATCAAAAATAAGAAAACTGTGTATACCCCTGTATTCCCCAGTTTTGCTATATAAAAGTGGGGTTCAAGGGAGTATACATTACACGGACATGTTTTCCTGGTGATATATATATATTTACCTATGCCTTACTCGATTTAAAGCCAAATTCGATTTAAAGACCAGAAATAAGAAATTCATGCCATTTTTAATTTTGTATTTTATGAAGAACTTATCGGGAACATTTTTTTAGTATAGTATACCAGTATACCATATTCCACCGTCAGTGAACAAAGAGATTACAAAAACGAAAGTTACGCAAGTAATAATCAAACACGCATTCTGATAATCCAAACTCTCGTGCCCCCCAGACACCATGCAAAAAATATTTTGCACAAAATTAGGAAAAAATTGTGTATCACCGGCACAATTATTACTGCCAGATGTCAATAATCAGCCTTTTGGTCATGATTCCTGCTGTTATCAATATCTTAATCACCTGCAGTGATATTACCCTAGTTTCTTAATTTATTGTGTCTTTTCTGATTTAATTAATTGGCGTCCAGTGCCTTCATGCTGGGCTGTGCCCCCCCCCCCCCCCAGGAGACCAAAGTCTGGATCCGGTCCTGGACTTCAAAGTGGCAGCCCGCCTATTCTTTAATATTCAAACTTGAAAATTTTGGTTTGGAATCATTCAGGACGTCTTTATGATAGTCGTAGATATTAAAAATTGAATGCCATGATGGGAAAACGTAAAATAACAGTGACTGCAAAGTCAGCAAATATGGGGTATGCAGGGGTATACCTATTTTTCTTATTTTTGCTCCAAAACATAGATTGTGGGTACTCGTTAGAACCACCTCGACGAGGCAGTTCTAACGTGTACCCACAATCTATGTTTTGAGCAAAAATAAGAAAAGTAGCAAAAATTTCGGCTGAAAATTTTCATTTTTCACACCTTTAAAAATCTCTGTATATTGCATGGGCATGTTTTCGTAATGGGAAGCTGATTAGCTATGGTATATTGCCGGCATATTAATTATTTGAGTAAAGATGATATTCCAATCCATAGAATTTTGTTTGCTGCTCATTAACGGACGATGTTTGCATAGTTGTGCAGGATGATTCAATGAAATGCTTCCAATGTATATGTATACATGTATTAGTTACACTTGAAAGTACCCTTAGATATTTTGCTGAATTTTATAATCTTAGTACGGATATGTTCACACACATGGTAGAATCCGAACAAGTCAAACACAAACTAGGGTGCATGCACAGATAAGTGAGCAGGTTGCAATGTAAGAAAAACCTTCGTTCTGTCTATGGAAATGCTCACATGTGTCTATATATGTTTTATTATTTGAGCCTTTGTATTAGTTAGAAAACCAATTTTATTGGATTCCGACCAAGTCAGTCACAAACCAGGCGGCACAGATGAGCAGCTTGAAATTTCACATTTAGAAATAAAAATCTTCATCTATGGAAATGTCCACATGTTGTGTATGCATATATGTTTTATTTTTTGAGCCTTTGTACCGAACAAGTCAGACATAAACTAGGCTGCACAGATTTTCAGATTTAGAGATAAAAATCTTCGTACTATCTACGGAAATGTTCACATGTTGTGTATATAAATGTATTATTATCTTTTTTGTTTAAAAAATAAACAATAAAGAAAAAAAAAAAAAAGAGAGAGAGAGAGAGAGAGAGAGAGAGAAAGTATGCGTCAGGTAAATGGCCACCACATACTTTCTGCATGTACGCTAGTCATATATTGACATATGTGTAGGGTACTTGCTTAATGTGGTAGCAAGTCCTAGTCGCACCTCCCCGAGTCGCATTTAATGCGCGGTGCCAGCTGGAAACTAAGGCTAAAGTTGTATATATATTGTTATATATAAAACCTTATCTTTAGGCCAACGTGACAGGGCGACTTACTTTTTTGGCTTCAGATAGCTATTGCATGCATCAACCTTATACCGTCGTGTCTGTGATACCTGTAAATACTATTTCAAAGTGGTGTGCGATGGTTTAAGATGGAATATCAATGCCTTATGACCAATTAAATTATTCTAAAACATATTTTAATTTCATATTCTACATCTTAATACATTTAAAAAGTTTTTTGTGGTAGGTTTTGAAGTGGTTTGCGGTCTGAATCTGAATCTGAATAGTTTACTGGTGACACGCCAAATGACATTATTTCACCAGGGGGTTCGGATGGGGGGGGGGGGGAAAATTAGTCCCTTGAACGCACGAGTGAAGCGAACTTGGACACACAGTCATCAGACATTTCAGCAGAGGAGACAAGCGAATCAGGGAGGTCATTCCAGTCCCTGATAGTCTGTGGAAAGAAACTACTTTTGTACGCTTCTTTGCTAGCTGAAGGTATCTGAAAAGCCAAAGAGTGTTGATTTCTACAACGCCTATTCTTTGGGATAAGGTCATCTGTGGGTATTCTGGCTTTACCCTTTAGACCTTTGTATAGCAATATAAGTCTACTATCCTTCCTCCTTTTCTTAAGAGATTCCCATTTCAGTTGACCTAAAATGCCAGTCATGCTCCCAGTTTCAAAAACATAATTTCCCGTCACAAACCTTGCCGCACGATTTTGGACCTTTTCCAGTTCTTTCTGGAGGCCATGAGTGTGAGGGTCCCAAACTGAGCTTCCATATTCCAAGACCGGCCGCACCAGTCCTTTATAAGCTGCTTCTTTCACATCTGGGGGACAAGAATACAAATTTCTCCTCAAGAATCCGAGAGTTCTGTTAGCCTTTGTACAAACATTGGAAATATGAGTATTCCATTTCAAATCATTTGTGATAGTTACACCCAGGTATTTTATGCTTTCAACATTTTCCAGTAAAGTGCCCTCAAGGGTGTAGTTAGCCTGTATCTTACTAGACCGTTTATTTGTCAGCTGCATCATGTTGCATTTGACGGGTTGAAATCTCATTCCCCATTTTCTAGCCCAACTGCCTAGGCGATCAATGTCTCTTTGAAGTTTCAATGTATCCTCTTCATTCTTGATTTCACGATAGCAAACACAATCATCAGCAAAGAGTCTTATTTCAGACTCGATGTCTGCTGAGATGTCATTTATATACAAGGAAAACAGCAAGGGGCCGAGAACGGTGCCCTGAGGGACACCCGACACAACTGGAGCCCAATCCGATTTAATACCATTAACCACTACCCTTTGTTGTCTGAAACAAAGGAAAGCATTTATCCAATTCAGTGTTGTTCCACCTATTCCATAGCTGAACAATTTGCTTTTAAGGAGTTCATGGGGAGGAGTATCGAAAGCCTTTTCAAAATCGAGTATAAAAGTGTCGACCTGGCCTTTTTTGTCTAAGATTTTGGCCCAGTCATTTATCACTGTAGTCAACTGAGTTTCACAGCTATGCCATTTCCTAAATGCGTGTTGCCTGTCCGACAGGAGTTCATGTTCATCAAGATGGGCCATAATATTTGAGCATACAATATGTTCAAGAAGCTTACAAGGAATGCATGTCAAAGAAACAGGGCGGTAATTGCGGGCAAGTGACCTGTCGCCCTTCTTAAACAGGGGGCAGATATTAGCAAGAGACCATTCTTTAGGAATTTCACCTGTATCAATTGACTGCTGGAAGAGATGGGCGAATACTGGCCCTAATTCCATAGCCAGTTCCTTTAGGACTCTAGGATGAAGCTCATCAGGCCCTAAGGCTTTAGACGGGTTTAGACCTTTGAGAAGTTTGGTCACCCCTTCCTTTGTGACCACAATATCATGCATGAATGGGGCAGATCTATCCATAAGAGGGACCTGTTTGTATTCACTTTTAGTGAAAACATCCGAGAACTGACCATTAAATTCTGCCGCCTTCTCAAATTCAGATTGAGCTATTCCACTTCCATTTCTCTTTTTCAACGGGGGAATACCTTGGGTATCTTTTTTCTGACTGTTTATGTACCTGTAAAAATCTCTAGGATTAGCCTTAACATCTCCTACCAAGTTGTTCACATAAAGATCATGCTGCTTCCTGATATCAGCTTTGATCTCTTTCCGTAAAGATTCAAATTTAGATCTAAATTTTGCACTACCAGTCTTTTTAGCTTTTGCATGAGTTGCATTTTTTCTGCGAATCTTCCTTCTTATTTCAGGTGTTATCCAAGGGACAGAGGAAACTGAGCGACTAGTTTTTGAGGGGATATGTTTATCTGCCGATTCCTGAATAAACGATGTAATGAGATTGAAATTTTCCTGGACCGACCGAGTATCTGAGTAACCGTTGAAGTATCTTTCCTTTGCAAATTTAAGTGTTTCTGCTCTCATAGATTCATAATCACCTTTCTGATAACGATACACTTTTCTCCTAGGTTTCTTTATAGGGGGGATAGCAATTTTCAATGTGCCAGAAACAATGTCATGATCACTGAGCTTATCCGGGGAATGAATGTCTACAAACTGACCAGGAAGAGAGGTCAAAATTAAGTCCAAAGTATTTCTTTCTCTGGTGGGGAAATTGACTAATTGTTCCAAACCATGGTCATTCATGATATCTATCAAAATCTGACCCTCCGTCTGACTCAATGATGACCCAGATTTGCTGAGTCTGTCCGGCCATACAATATCTCTAAAGTTGAAATCACCTAAAACATGAATTAAGGGGGGTTTGTTGCCTTTATTAATATTTTTGATTTTGTCAAGCTGTTCTCTAAATAAATTGTCAAACTTTTCCAGTGAATTCAATAAGTCATTTCCATTGTCCGATACTGGTAAATGACCATCGACAGGTGGTCGATACCAGCTAGCCACAAAGTGAGTTTTCTTATTTACAAAAAGTTTGACCCAAACTGACTCTGAGTCATTGTCCAATTCTGTGAGGGGCATGTGTGGGATGTCCTTGTGTACAAGAAGCATAACACCACCACCATGTAAGGTTCTATCCTTTCTGTACACGCTGTATGGAAAAGATTCCGGAAATAATTCAGACGTTAATATGGAATTGTCAATTTTTGTTTCCTGAATCGCCAAAATCTGCGATTGATGAAAATCAATGAAGGCCAACAACTCAAGTTTTTTTCCTCTTATACTGTTTATGTTGATACTGGAAAATTTTAGACCACCAATAAAACTGTTTTTGCTATTCAAGGTTTCAGTGGACTTGTTTTCATGACCTCTTGCAAGTAGGTCAAACCTATTTTCACTTTCCAAGTTAAACTGTTCATTGAAAAAAGAGTCTGAGAAATTGAAAAAGTCACATTTTGGGCAAATCCATGTACAGTTTGAGTTTTGCATCGTTTCATACTCTGAGTCTGACATAAAAGAACAGTTATTGTGCACCCACATTTCACATTTGTCACACTGGACAGCCTTATGGGAATTCAAAACAGCACCACTGCATAGGCTGCACTCAGCTTTGCAGTTTGAACAATACCAAGAATCATTACCCGACTCAATCTTTTGTAACTCAACGGGACCAAGATTTACGCAAGACGCATGGAAGCGTTTCTCGCAATCTTCACATTTAACTGCTTTCTCGGCCGCCTTACAATACTTCTTGCACGTGCGGCACTGGAACCTGGGGCCTGGGTTCATTTCTATATCTCCAGCCAAAATAATAAGTAGCGGTAGTTTAATGGTGTCGTATATGCCATCATTGATGTGTGTTGAAATTGGTTTGTGGTTCACTTACACGCCATATCCCAACCATACCATAGTTATTACGGTGAAAAAGTGGTTTGTGGTCCACCTACACACCACCCCCAACCCCTTTCTTGAGTTTTATATATAGAAAAAAAAGTGGTTTGCGGTGGTTTGCAGTGGTTTGGGGTGGTTTGCGGTGGTTTGTGGTGGTTTGCGGTAATTCGACGGACCCCTCTAAAGATGGCTTTGTCCTTGAGATGGGGTGAAGTGATGCGAGGCCATCAGCCCGGCTTTATGATTTCGCATTTTAGAGTAACCGGAACGAAACGTCTTCAGTAAAAATCTCACGAAACGTCGACCAAGCAAATAGATCCATATCGCCACTTCCGGATTGGTTTTATAACAACACAGATCAAGAACAAGTAAAGTAAATACATGTATCTCTGAGATAACACTGGCGTCTGAACTTCAATAAATCTCGGATCCTGTAAACAAAACAATGTTTAAATTAAGAGTACACGTTAGAACCACCTTGCCTATCTATCTTCTGAAACCGAGTCTGATCATCACCTTTTTTTTTAGTAGGTGTTGGGTGGGTGGCTAAATTTCTGTTTAGTCAAGTGAGAAAGAACATTTGATGGGCCGTGTAAACTATTTACAAGACATAGATCAGAGCCGTGCCTCTTTCCAAACTGGAATCTATATAGTTCTAAGGAAAAATTACATTTTTCAGGGCATCAATATAGGCAAATTATCATATTATTTTTGTATTGTGATTCATGTGATGCCTGAGTACGCCTTTTGTTGGGTGCCAAGATTCTAACAATGACAAACTAGACAATGATTTAATATATGTAAATTACCCTGTCAAAAAATATTTCATCTACATTTGAACACTTGCAAAATATCTATGAAAAACATTATCAGACACATAGAAATAGAATAGAATATATTCCGGTGCGTTCCTTTACCGGAATGGACCGGAATGGGCCTGATTACCGGAATGGACTACCGGAATGGACATTTATATGTGTCGTTGAGTACTTTTCATTTAGTTTTTGAGGACAGATTGGCCTAGAATATACACAGACGGTGATAAGTTCGAGAATCATGTGGTTTAAGTGCAGTTAAATTGTGTTCCGCACAGTTGGACAGCCTAGGTCAGGTGCTCATATATACTTATATAGGTCCCTGTCACAGTGCCAGCACATTTTATTCATTTCTACTCCTATTCATCCCTGTGTTTGCTATAGAACAACCACTGTTGATCTCTATATATTTCAATCAAAGAAACCTCTGAACAGTGGCCCTACCCCGGACCCCACCACTGAGCTACCCTAACCACCCTGGGAAGTCAATTTTGTTATACTGAGATGAGTTTTATATTGTGCAAACTATTCATAAGACTACAGAAGTACATTTTATGCAGATAAAATACATTTAAAGCACCCAAAGCCATAGCATAATGTCCATTCCGGTAGTCCATTCCGGTAATTATGTCCATTCCGGTCCATTCCGGTAAAGGAACGCACCCAATATATTCTATACATTTTCACTTCTCTCTCAGGCGGCCCCACGTGGCCGAGCAGTTAAGAGTGCCGTTTCTTAATCACTCGATCATCTCACCGCTGTTTCTGGTGTGCGTTCGAGCCCCGCTCTGGCCACATGTGAGACAAGCCAAGTTCTGCAGGTGTGTCAGGTGGTTTTTCTCGGTGTTCTCTCGTTTTTGCCCCTCTTACTGATTGGCCCATCTCATATGAGCTGAAATGCTGAAATGATCTTGAAAGGGACGTAAAACTGAATTAAAAAAAAAAAGCAAAACAAAAAAAACTCTCTCTGCTGAAAATAGATAGAAGTTTGATCATTTAGGGAGACTTTCTCCCTAGTCGCCCTGTAGGTTATTCCCTGCTCTGTCCAAACAAAGGCAATGTGCGAAAATACCCATCTCTGCATTTTAAAATGTCACTTTCTAACCAGAAACGTTATTTACGCCAGCTATTTTAAATCCTTGCCAACTTGAATTATAGATTTATAGTATGCATTAGTCATTTAAAAGATGTAAAACTTAATTAAAATGAAACAATTTACGTCTGGTGAATATATAATGCCAATGTTAATGAACAGAAACAAGAAATTGCGTCTATGGAGGACTTAGTTTTGATTGATTTTCCAGCGTCCAGATTAAATCTGAATGTTTAGAGCTGTCATATTTCCAGAATTTTACAGCGAAAGTCATGATATCTTTCATAGACTGTATATTTCAACCTATTCGTTAAACTATTACTGAAGAAAACTTATTTGCATCTTTGTGTGCGGCAATGTTCACATGGTATTGTTGTGCGTTATGTCACTATTTTGCTGTCAGTGCTTATTTTTCATCCAAATTTTGCATAAAACTCGCCAAAAGATTGAATTTCATCAATGGAAATTATGATATATGTACCTTGCGTTTCTGGGTGAAGATGTATGACCAGTTTCCTTACTTTTTGATCAACACACGTACATGTATACACATTCATAATGTATATTTTTATTTCAAAGTATGCCGGGTACCAAACAGAACAGATTTCTCCTATTGTATGGTTCCCAGACAGGACAGGCTAAAGCCATTGCTGAAGAGATAGCAGAAAAGGCAGCAGGGAACCAACTTCATGCTGATATACACTGCTTTAGTCTGACAGAGAAAAAGGTAACATTATGGGCTCACGCCCATTGGGACCTATAGAAATAGATGGGCAGGTTGTGCCTGCAAGCAAAGCTTCTACGCTGCTGAGGCTACTGACTGACTATCTTATTACTGGTTATACCCCCGGCATACGAAGTATTAGGGGGTATATAGTTTTTGCTTTTGCCGTCTGTTTGTCTGTCTGTAAACTTTTTTTGTGTCAAAGATTTCTCAGGAACTACTTAACCTAGAATTTTAAAATTTGGTACAAAGCTTGGGTATGTCAAGTTGTATTGTGTATTTGAGAATCAACAATCTCTGGCTTATCATTCTCTTTATTTATCCATTTTTCTCTCTATCTGAGAAATTTTTCCATCATATCAGCTCAGTCTGTATAAGAGTTAGAGACTTCAAATTTTATATGCATGTTCAGAATGACCAACTGTATTACTGAAAACAAGATTATGATTCTGTGGTTTACTTTTATCTTCTTTTTTTACTTTGTTTCTTTTCCCATCTGTCACTCCTATACAAATCTGCACTTTTTTGTGTCAAAGATTTCTCAGGAATTACTTAACCTAGAATTTTAAAATTTGGTACAAAGCTTGGGTATGTCAAGTTGTATTGTGTATTTGAGAATCAACAATCTCTGGCTTATCATTCCCTTTATTTATCCATTTTTCTCTCTATCCTAGAAATGTTTCCATCATATCAGCTCAGTCTGTATAAGAGTTAGAGGCTTCAAATTTTTATATGCATGTTCAGAATGACCAACTTTATTACTGAAAACAAGATTATGATTCTGTGGTTTACTTTTGTCTTCTTTTTTTTACTTTGTTTCTTTTTCCATCTGTCACTCCTATGCAAATCTACACCAGAAGATACCTTGATATTCTATCTTTGTAGAAGCGGACAGTACACCTGTGTATTCATTTGATGACTAGATGTATACCTTTTTCTGTAATCTGCTTTTTGTCTCAAAGTGGTATGACCCCTGATGGCTACTGCCGGGGGTATGTGAGCTTTGCTCACTTTTGCTATATTTAACTACTCAGGTCTGAGTCTGCCCAGGGAAAGTGGTTCAAGTCAAACCATCCACACATATAATCCTCATTGGCTTAGTTGGGTGGTTATTTTTGAAGCACTTTTTGAATGTCATTACATTCTAATTTTGGGTATGTCCCATAAAAATGGAGGCAACGCCCTGAGATGACCGTAGTTGTTGACTGGTACGTCAATTCCAACAAACATTATGAAAATTTGCGCATGCAATATACAGCATTTTTTTCACCTATAAAATGTTCATTTAAAATTGTTTTTTTTTTTTTTCATTTTCTTTTTTTTTTTTTTTTTTTATATTATTTTTGCTCAAAACATAGATTGTGGGTACACAACAAGGCGGTTCTAACAAGAACCCACAGTTTGTATTTTAAAGCAAAAAAGTAGAAGAAAGTGTATATCCCCTTGGATATATCCCCCTCACTGGTTTCGAACCCCACTGACACCAGGTTGTATCTTTGAGCAAGACATGTTAACTCTCTATTGATTAACTACTGATTAACACCAGAAAGCAGTGGATATGTTTCAACATGACTGAAAAATTATTGATTGGGATGATAAACCACAAAACAAAGAAGCAAACATTATTTCAGTTCTTCATTGAGCGAGAGAAGTGTGTTGTGATAGTCACTTCGACTACTGGTGATGGTGAACCCCCGGACACAGCTCTCAAGTTTATGCGTAGGCTGAAGAAGAAAACACTGCCGGGGACCTATTTAGCACATCTCAACTATGCACTTCTAGGTAGGTATGATGATGGAATCTCAAACTTGCAATTTAGAATGTTCGTTTTCATCAGTATTATCACCCTTTATGTCAACCAAACTGTTCAAAAAGGTTCAAATGGAAAGACTGTTTGATTTTATGCTTTTGGTCCACGATAAACAATGGTCATGATCCTGGTCCCACTCTATTCCTGGTCAGTATGAGTATTCCCTTTGAGTATTCAATACAGATACACTTTTACGCAACTGTGGTACATGTATAAGGCAAGGCATATTCTTTAATGTAGCGTTTGAGCCGCATCATGAGAAAACCAGGTAACTGCACAGCTGATGGCACTTTTGTTTTGACCACATAAATAGTTCAATTCCACTTCTTAAATCCCAATTTCAAGCTTCTAGCTTTCTGTGACTGTACAGGCCAATTGGTGTCAGACCTGGTCGGAAACCCTGAAGACTGGCTTTCTCGCTTCGCTGCTCATTTTATGTCAAACACTATCTAGGTCTGGGTGACTCTAACTACACCAACTTCTGTAACTGCGGGAGAAATCTGGACCGCCGACTACAGGAACTGGGCGCTAAGAGATTCTATGACTGCGGCTGGGCTGATGACGCTGTAGGGTAAGCTGGCTGATAACTGAAACCTGATAAGTGAAGTATTTCATGATAATTATGGGATCAGTTTTCTTATTTCTTCATAAAAACCTATATTGTGGGTATTCGTTGAAATCTCTTCTGATGTGTAGCCACAACATAGGTTTTTATGTATAACTAAAAAAAGTAACATATCAGTCATCAGAAATTATGTCCGTGCAATGAATACCCCCTAATACCACACTTTTATATAAATAAAGTGGGGTATGCAGGGGTATACATATTTTTCTTATTTTTGCTCCAAAACAGAGATTGTGGGTACTCGTTAGAATCATCTCGGGGAGGCGGTTCTAACGTGTACACACAATCTATCCGGATTTCAAATCAGGATACCGATACCAACTTATTTCTGCAAAAACATTTTCTATAGACGCTATTGCACGGTCATCTTGGGTTCGTGCCGGACTACACCACTTATATCAAACAAACTGTTCAAAAAGGTTCAAATGGAAAGACTGTTTGTTAGAAGCTTTAGGTCCACGATAAACAAGGGTCATGGTCATGTTGAGATGATCTGACACTCTATCCACACAAATCCTGGCCCTTAGTTTACAAAACGTTTTTCATGCTCAACTCAGCTGAGACTAAAATTTAGCCTGCTCATAATTGCTAAAATGCCAACAATTGTTGACATTATATCAGTTATCAGAAATTATGTCCGTGCAATGAATACCCCCTAATACCACACTTTTATATAAATAAAGTGGGGTATGCAGGGGTATACATATTTTTCTTATTTTTGCTCCAAAACAGAGATTGTGGGTACTCGTTAGAACCATCTCGGGGAGGCGGTTCTAACGTGTACACACAATCTATGTTTTGAGGAAAAATAAGAGAAATATTAAGGATGTTCGCTGCTAACATTTGACATTTCGGAACTTCCGGTTTTTCTTTTGTTGAATATCTCGTAAACGGTTGCAGATATTTTCCTAATATTTTATATATGGATACATATTGATGATATGCATTGAATGAGCCATAAAAATTGTCAATCTAAAAAACTTCATTTTTTCACCCCATTTTTTGCAACATTTCAGAAAATTTTAGTTGCCAGTAAAATTTAGGGGGTAGGGTAGATTAAACTTGAATATTACACATCTTCAAATTAATTGCACTAGTTCGATGTTTATTTTAGCTGCAGTATATGTGTACATGGTCTTCTAAGTCAGTCTTTGGGTCTTTGGTATGCTGGTTATAAAATTTTAGGTGGTTTTATGAAATGGGCTTTAAGAAACAAAACAGCCGAAAAAAGGCTGAAAATGGCGATTTTCAAGTTGTTGGTTCTCCCTTATATGCACACTACCCTATATATTTCTTTCTTTTATTCGAACAATATTACCAAGTTCTATGTTGTATGAAAATACAAGAAAAAGTTTGAATCAACAAATATGCCTTTCGCACATTTCAAAATATTGCTATTTTCCGACTTTTCGAGTATGGGAGTAGGGTTGGAAAAGGAATCGTAAAATTTTGTCATCCACTTCAAGTTGCAATTTTTTCTTTGTTTTTGGTCCAAAATAGTCCGCGATACGTAAATACTATGACTTTTGAAAGCATTCTAAGTATATGTTTGTTCAAGACAGGAATGTTTCAAAGAATTAAAAAATAAATTAATTTTACTAAATTTAAAACATGGTGCTCAGAGGTCTCATTCAGAGGCCTGTAGCTTGAAAAAATGCACACTACCCTATATTTATTTTGTTATCAAATGTCTTGTGTTGTGTTTTGGAATCAAAAAAGAGGGGTTAGAAAAAAAGTTTGAATACTTTTTCATTGGCAGCGAACATCCTTAAATATTTTCTGATGAAATTTTCAATTTTTACAGCTTTAAAAAATCTCTGCATATTTGCATGGGCATGTATTCGTAATGGTTATCATCAAATCTTCCACACTATCTAGGCTTCACACTTAACTGGATAAAAAAATAATCTTCACCATCTTGAATGTGATGAATTGACTTTCCCAGTAATTTGCGTGTGTCCAGTCACTTTCAAGATGTCAGAAGTGATTTCAGAAAAAACAAATCATTTATCGATGAAAAGATCTTGAGAGATTTCTTTTGTGAGATTCCCCATGAAATTTTCAAAATCTCATGTTCCAGGCACTGAAATGAAGTTTATTGCAGTCGAAAAATACGTTTTTACATATTTAGACATGTAATGTTGTGTGTAAGGGATGCTCCCATTTCGCCTACTCCCATTTTGCCTACTCCCATTTCGCCTACTCCCGTTTTGCTATGAATTTGTCCAGGATCCTTTCTCAGAAACAAACAGAATCAAGCCCCAGATGGGATGATGCATTCTATGGCTTCCCACCTGGAGCTATTCTATTTGATTATGTCCCACAAAAATAAGGCAGCAGGTTTATGTAGGTTTATGGTCGTTCGTCTCTCACTAATGAGAAGGACCATCATTATTTCTTGAATAGGCATGTGTGTTGGTGAGTTCTTTGATTTGAATATTGAAACAATATTATTATCTTAAGATATAGCTGGAGGTTAGGAAACTTTTTTCATGCTCATCTCAACTTAGAATTATATTACCCATAAATATCAAAATTTCCAGAAAAAAGAGGGGGTGGGGGGAATAGGTTATCAATCAATGTAACCAGGGAGCAAGAGGCTCTGTGATTGTGGGTGATTGCCGATTGGATGACATTTTGGGATTGGTAAATCTTGTAAAATGATATTTGACAAGACTTTATTGTTTTGCATATATGCGTATAACAGACACACAGTCACACACTTGAAATGCACATCAGCTAAATCTTATCAACTGTTTTTGACCTGCACTGTATCATACCAGTGAATGCATAATATTTTGGAAAAGTAAATGACCTGAGCCCAGTTGTTCAAAACTTTGTTAGCCTAAAGCCGTCATTAAGCCCTCAATTCGTTCACTATATATAGACTTGTAATATTGCCATTTGAAATTCTAACGAATCGTTAACTAATGACATGGGTAATTTTGAACAACTGACCCCTGAAAAACATCATGCAGGTATGCAAATATCATGTAGTGTTCCTTGTTTTCAGTTTAGAAGTTGCTGTGGAGCCTTGGATGGATGGACTATGGGCAGCCCTTAAACGCCAGCTTTATGGACCAAACCCCCCTAGTTCTAACACATCAGATCATTCAATTGAGGTTGTAAAGATCAATACACCTGCTTCTTGCGAAGATAACAAAGTAACTTGTTTGGGCAATGATTTAGACTCCGATATGACTAAACCCTCACATGTGAATGACATTAAATCTTCTGAAGCAGTGACAGAAAAATCCAATCTGGCATCAGAGAACGCAAACCAATCTAATTCCAAGGGAGATTCTAGTGATGTTAAAGTAGGAATTGAAAAAGAAGAAGTAGTGACAAACAAGGGTGATTCTATAGGTGTTAATAAGGAAAAAATGCAGTCAGAAATGTCACCTGTATTTCTAGCAAATAAAATTGATAATTTAGTTTTAACTGACCAATCAAACGCATTCAATTCATTAACTGCATCACAGAATGGTCTTCCTGATCTAAATATAGCTGTCCAATCAGATAGACAGACTCAATCTAGTCATCCCAGCGAAAGTCATATCAGTTTACATAACAGTAGTAGCAGCAATACGCCAAAGCAAACTTCAACACTAGAAAATTCCAGTTCAAAGCAGAATGTCGAAGGAAGCATAGCGGATGAATCTAAATCACTGGCTGTTCCAAACATCAGGCAGTCAGTTCCCCCTCTATCAGACCATAACCTCAGTGTACCAGTATTAAGTGCAGCATATCTCAGGATAGACTACCACCCTGAACTTCAGTTGGTAAGTTTTCAATTGCTTTCTCAGCTTTATTTGTTCATAAAGTTGAAATTTCAAGATACACACCGGTTATCCAGAGACAGAAAATGCGACTGGGAGCAACTAATGCAGATAATTTTTGAATAAGACCGTAGTATTCAAATACCTGTCTGGGAACATCTTTTCATGTATCATTCTTACCAGCGGAAACTTGTCTTACCCGCGGAAAGTTATTGTCAGACCGGTATTCATTACCAATTTTGGAGTATTGATTTTCTCCTGGGCGGCAGTTATCAGTCATGTTGGTTGTCTCTGGATAACCAGCGTAAGATATGAATTGATGGCATATTGAATTAGCCTGGTAAAAACATTCTGATCTACAACATTATTGAAATACTGTTAAACCCTATCTTTCTGAATTTAACAAATATAAGAAAGTTTGAAGTAAAAAAATCTGATGTTATCTTGTTGCAGTCTCGCATTGATGAGAGAGCATATATAGTTGTGCAGGAATTACAACTTTTGGTTAATCAACCACCGACTTCCAGTGGCTCTAAATACTGCGATGCACAAATTGTTTTGGTATGAATCAATGAAAGCTATGCCATACCTGTCTTAACACATGAAAATAGTGCTGAGGAATAGCAAGTTTTTTTTTTTAAAAGCTTTAACTGATTTGTGTTATTTTATTATGTTTTTTAATCCTTCAGGAAACCACAGAGCTTCCACTCCAAAATGGCTGCCAATTTCCGTCTGCTGCCTCCCCAGTTGCTATGGCAACAGTGACGTCTGCTGTAACCATGACAACATGTGATGCAGTGAAGAAAGCTATGTCTGTACAGCTTGATATATCTGTAAGTGATTCTTTGATTTTTAGAAAAAATGGCATATTAGCTTTTTCTTCCACACCAGATAGAGAAATCCAACGTTTTACCCCATGTGAGAAATTCTTATCTCACCCTCGTTAACTCACCCCGTCGCACGCTGTGTTCAAATGTTCTTTTTTAACATTGGTTGTATAGGACGTCACGTAATTTCGTCGCTAAGCGCAAACGTCACGATGACGTCAAAACGTTTTTATACAAAATGGCGGACGCCGCCATTGTAGCATTTTTCTAGGTAAATAGTATAAGAATGAAGCTTTGCCGCATTACGGCATGCAAGAAAAAGAATCCACCATTCGTGTAAGGTATGGATAGACAAATCTGTCCCTCGGGTCACAGTTTGGCATCACTCGGCGAGCCTCGTGATGCCAAAATGTGACCCTCGGGACAGATTTGTCTATCCATACCTGACACTCATGTAACAGTGGTAGAGCTAAATGGGCGCAGAAGGGGGGGACGCCCTGCCTTCATTGCCATAATAGCCTTGCCCGCCCTGCCCTATTTTTATCCCGTAAGACGCCCCTGTCCTTAATTTGCCCCAAATTTATACCTTTAAATTGGCTCCTGTTAATCCCTATTCACTGTGTCACGCTGTGTTAATTTTACCGATAATATGTGTCAATAATTACTCCAAGGCCAGTTAATCTATTTTTAGAATACTACTACTGCAGTAAACACCTGTACACTGGCCTGATAAACTATTATTGATATTGATTTCAATACACACAGTTGAATAAGGAGAGATTTATACAAGAGACAAACGATTCAAATCACTGAAGAAAACAGCAGAATCATGTATGAAGTAATTTTACATGATTATTGTTGATACACTTCTGACTTGTCAGACATAATAAATTATGGTTTAAAAAAAAATCAGTGGGAAGAAGGGAGAAAGGGGGGGGGGGAGGTCATTCTGTTGCATCCCAGGCAACATTTTTTCAGTCATATTGGGACAGAGCAAATGCTTTCTTGCTACAGACCCGGCTACAGACCGGTACTGGGTAACATTATTTCAGTCATATTGGGACAGAGCAAATGCTTTCTTGCTACAGACCGGTACTGGGTAACATTACAGGTTCGTTTCATTAATAACATACCCCTGCAATGTCGCAAAATAAATTGACCCCGCACTCTGCATTGCATGGCTCATTGCTGGATGGTTATAAGTCTGGCCTGGATGAAACTTCTACAATTTGTGTATACATTAATGTGTGTTAAACTGGTAGTTTGTTTATATTGACCGTGAGCAGTGCGATTGGACAGGAAGCTGTTTTCGGCATGTACCAAAATTCCGACAGAATTAATGTCAAGTTTTCAACTTTCGGCGATTGGTATTATGTAAGTACTGTGAATACTGCCACTTTCTGACCTGAATGTTATTCATTGACATCTATTTGATATACATTGTCTTGTTAAAATCGCCAGTCACACTATTGCAATCAATTGTATTCAAAAAAGATCAAATGTCCTTAATAAATATTTGTTTAAAAATGTCATTACATAACTTAAAACATTGTCATAGGCAGGTACACATTGCATTAGATACAAGGCTATCGTAACTCTCTTTAAATAATCATGTCAACTGTTAATGATATTCTCAGATGTCCAGTTTTTAAATTTGATAAACTTTCACACAATTTATGTGCTGAAAACATGCATTTGCATGGTAGCATTATACAGGGTAGTAGGTATAGTTAGATATTCCATTTCTACTTCAGTACTTTAGCGAATGTGATGTAAGTTTTAAGGTATCTACAATAGATGCCAATGAACAACATTCATGTCAGAAACTGGCAATATTCACAGTACTTACATAATACCAATCGCCGAAAGTTGAAAACTTGACATTAAATCTACCAGAATTTTGGTACACGCCGAAAGCAGCTTCCTGTCCAATCGGACTGCTCATGATCAATATAAACAAACTACCAGTTTAACACACATAAATATATACACAAATTGTAGAAGTTTTATCCAGGCCAGACTAATAACCATCCAGCAATGAGCCATGCAATGTAGGGTGCGGGGTCAATTTATTTTGCGACATTGCAGGGGTATGTTATTAATGAAACGAACCTGTATTTCAGTCATATTGGGACAGAGCAAATGCTTTCTTGCTACAGACCTGGCTACAGACTGGTACTGGGTAACATTATTTCAGTCATATTGGGACAGAGCAAATGCTTTCTTGCTACAGACAGGTACTGGGTAACATTATTTCAGTCATATTGGGACAGAGCAAATGCTTTCTTGCTACAGACCCGGCTACAGACCGGTACTGGGTAACATTATTTCAGTCATATTGGGACAGAGCAAATGCTTTCTTGCTACAGACCCGGCTACAGACCGGTACTGGGTAACATTATTTCAGTCATATTGGGACAGAGCAAATGCTTTCTTGCTACAGACCCGGCTACAGACAGGTACTGGGTAACATTATTTCAGTCATATTGGGACAGAGCAAATGCTTTCTTGCTACAGACCCGGCTACAGACAGGTACTGGGTAACATTATTTCAGTCATATTGGGACAGAGCAAATGCTTTCTTGCTACAGACCCGGCTACAGACCGGTACTGGGTAACATTATTTCAGTCATATTGGGACAGAGCAAATGCTTTCTTGCTACAGACCCGGCTACAGACCGGTACTGGGTAACATTATTTCAGTCATATTGGGACAGAACAAATGCTTTCTTGCTACAGACAGGTACTGGGTAACATTATTTCAGTCATATTGGGACAGAGCAAATGCTTTCTTGCTACAGACAGGTACTGGGTAACATTATTTCAGTCATATTGGGACAGAGCAAATGCTTTCTTGCTACAGACAGGTACTGGGTAACATTATTTCAGTCATATTGGGACAGAGCAAATGCTTTCTTGCTACAGACCGGTACTGGGTAACATTATTTCAGTCATATTGGGACAGAGCAAATGCTTTCTTGCTACAGACAGGTACTGGGTAACATTATTTCAGTCATATTGGGACAGAGCAAATGCTTTCTTGCTACAGACCGGTACTGGGTAACATTATTTCAGTCATATTGGGACAGAGCAAATGCTTTCTTGATACAGACAGGTACTGGGTAACATTATTTCAGTCATATTGGGACAGAGCAAATGCTTTCTTGCTACAGACCGATACTGGGTAACATTATTTCAGTCATATTGGGACAGAGCAAATGCTTTCTTGCTACAGACCCGGCTACAGACCGGTACTGGGTAACATTATTTCAGTCATATTGGGACAGAGCAAATGCTTTCTTGCTACAGACAGGTACTGGGTAACATTATTTCAGTCATATTGGGACAGAGCAAATGCTTTCTTGCTACAGACCCGGCTACAGACAGGTACTGGGTAACATTATTTCAGTCATATTGGGACAGAGCAAATGCTTTCTTGCTACAGACAGGTACTGGGTAACATTATTTCAGTCATATTGGGACAGAGCAAATGCTTTCTTGCTACAGACAGGTACTGGGTAACATTATTTCAGTCATATTGGGACAGAGCAAATGCTTTCTTGCTACAGACTGGTACTGGGTAACATTATTTCAGTCATATTGGGACAGAGCAAATGCTTTTTTGCTACAGACCGGTACTGGGTAACATTATTTCAGTCATATTGGGACAGAGCAAATGCTTTCTTGCTACAGACCGGTACTGGGTAACATTATGCAAGCATTCATATTCTGAGTATTGTTACTGTTGATGTAATATATGTTCTATTTCTGTGTCATTGACTGTCAGAGATTTGTTTTGAATAAAAATACAAAATATAGGAGGTTTTTATTCTCTTGTTGCTACCTACAAGAAAATGATTCAAAATCTAATTAAATGCTTGAATACAGCCTCACAAGCTTATGATCTCTCATGTATCACAAAAACAAACCCTGCTGCTTCTTGCTAACAGATACAAAGACGGTTATTAGACATGAACAGTTCAACGTGTACACTAAAAGCGTCTGCCCTCTTGAAGAGAAATCACGCGTCGCAAATGTCCTGACAAGCCTGTGGCACCCTGCCCTCTAAAAAATTTAGCTCTACCACTGTGTAAGATTCTTATAATCTGTACCACATCTGCTCTGATACAAAGAGGGCATGCACACTTTCCTCACAGCAGGCATATTTCTTTCATGAAGAGTTTGTCTTGAAAAAATATATATACAGTCATTCTTCTTCTTCTGCTGATTTAAGAAGAGCATTTGTCAGTTAGTGGTGAAAGAAATGTGCACTTAGTACCAGTAACTTGCCTCCGGGAGGCTTGCCCAGAAACAGTGTTGATAGGATAGCTGACCATACTGACATGACCATAGCTGTTGAATTTGGACTTAAAAAACTAACTAAGCCAACCAACCATTCAATGTATATAGAATTTAGGGTAATGACTTCAACTGGAAATGTTGGTAGAGAGTTGATTATAGAGGTTTCATTCAATTCAGATATATCAATGAATAACATTTTTTAGCTCGCCTGCACGAAGTGCATAGAGCTATTGTAGTCACCTCGGTCGTCCGCGTTTACGTTTACGTCCGCGTCACACTTTCGGTTAAAGTTTTTTAGAAGTCTATATCTCATGACCATGTTGATGGATCAAGTTGATACTTTGCATGTTGATAGATATTGGTCTGAAGTTTTACGCAGTACCATCATGACCCACCCTGGGTGACCTTGAGGTCAAGGTCACGGACTTAGAAATTTTGTTTTTAAGTTTTTGTTTTGGTTAAAGTTTTTGTAAGTCAATATCTCTTGACCATATTGATGGATTTAGTTGATACTTTGCATGTTGCTAGATATTGGTCTGAAGTTTTACGCAGTACCATCATGACCCACCCTGGGTGACCTTGAGGTCAAGGTCACAGACTTAGAAATTTTGTGTTTAAGTTTTTGGTTAAAGTTTTTGTAAGTCAATATCTCTTGACCATATTGATGGATTGTTTTGATACTTTGCATGTTGCTAGATATTGGTCTGAAGTTTTACGCAGTACCCTCATGACCCACCCTGGGTGACCTTGAGGTCAAGGTCACGGACTTAGAAATTTTGTGTTTAAGTTATCTCTTGACCATATTGATGGATTGAATTGATACTTTGTATGTTGCTAGATATTGGTCTGAAGTTTTATGCAGTACCATCATGACCCACTCTCGGTGACCTTGAGGTCAAGGTCACAGACTTAGAAATTTTGTGTTTAAGTTTTTGATTTAAGTTTTTGTAAGTCTATATCTCTTGACCATGTTGATTGATCGAGTTGATACTTTGCATGTTGGTAGATATTGGTCTGAAGTTTTATGCAGTACCATCATGACCTACCCTGGGTGACCTTGAGGTCAAGGTCACAGACTTAGAAATTTTCTGTTAAATTTTTTGGTTAAAGTCTAAATCTCTTGAACATGTTGATGGATAAAGTTGATACTTGCAGGTTGATAGATATTGGTCTCAGGTTTTATGCTGTACATCACAACTCACCTGGATGACCTTGAGGTCGGACTTGGAAGTTTTGTGTTTAAGTTTTGGTTAATGTTTTTATAAGTCTATATCTCTTGAACATGTAAATTGATCAAGTTGATACTTTGCATTGGTCTGAAGTTTTATGTTGTACCATCATGACCCACCTGAGTGACCTTGAGGTCAAGGTCATGGGTCATAGATTTTAACAGATGTAGTGGCATAGCACAAGTCAGGCGAGCTACGCTGTCCTGCGACAGCTCTTATTAAAGACATATCTTCTTAATTTATCTTGATCTGCAAAATGTTTCCTATCACAATCTTTGATGCTACCAGAGACATTTTTCCATAATGGATTAAGTCAAATAGTTACCACTGTATTTTTAATATATGTGAAGACACAGATAAGACATGCTCTTTGGCAAGAGTCTGATCGAGGTTGGCACTTTTGTCAACATCCAAGTTATCTATAATGTGCTTTACGTTTTAGGAGTGCAATATACAATATGAACCTGGTGACTCATTTTCTCTGATCTGTCCAAATGATGCTGCAGAGGTTGATCAGCTACTACACAGGTATTGCGAAAATTCATTTGTTACTGTGGGCCCCAGCCTATTGGGGCCAAAAGAAATAGATGACTGTGCTGCTTGTGCCTCTAGGCAAAGCTTACACACTACTGACTGACCATCTGATTACTGGTTAACCGCTCAGGTCTTAGCCTGTGTTAGAAAGTTAAATTTAAGCATTTAGTTCATTAGTTATTTTAATACATTTTGCAAATTATTGTAACTTTTGGTATAAATTTTTATTTATTAATTTTTTCTCTCATTCCAAAATTTTCTTCATATTTTAATTTCTTGCATGTGTCAGGTGCAAATGTTTGCATAAATACAAGCATATTATGGATTAGTATCTTTCATCATAAATTCTTGTGACAACATACTTAATTTAATAAGGGGTTTTTAGACAATTTTAAAGTGATTAGTTAGTCTGTAGTTTATTCATATCTATGGCATTTTTATTAATCTTGATTAAGGAATAATGATGGTAAGGCTGACTTTGTGTGGCATGCTTTTATAGCCCCTTGAGATAACTATTGGTCAATATGTTGACAAGTGGGTGTGGCTCATGCCCACAGGTTTTGTGAATTTCGAATTTTGATAGTTAGTTAGGATTTTACCAACCAAGTGAAAACATTATATTTAATATTGTTTGGATTATTCCAACTTTTGAAAATAATAAATTTTAAGCTTGGATATTACCAGCGACTTTATGTTCTTAGAACTTTGTTAAATTGAAACCTAAAAATATATTGTTTATTGGAACATTCAATTGTGTTTGTTGAACATTGATGACTGAAAAAGAAAAGTGAATAAATCAACAAAAAAAGACTTTCGTATTCCTGTCTCCTACTTTCCAAATCCACAAACAAGCAAAATACATCCCCGACAACATTTTTACAATTTGGTGCTAGAATTCGGAGTAATAACTTTCTAGCTTATTACGCGGTAACGGTACCTTAGCTGCCAAGTGATTCCCCAGGGATACAGATTCTTCATCATGGAGTATTCAAGGAGACAGGAATTTAATCATTTCTATGGTGGACAATTCAGACCATACTGGTCTTACAAGCAACCAGGTCAGCCTCCAGTACTAGTAGTACACATTCCAGTACCAGTCAGAATAGAAAATCGTAGTTGCTTTGAAGCTGACATACATGCAGAAATGCAAAAATCAAAGAGCAGGGCACAGCGAGACAGGGACTTTAAAAGGCGACAGACTTTTCATGAAAAGAAAAGTGCATGTGCCATCCTGCCGTTCTATGGACTGGAAGGGCAAGATTTCACAAATGAAATTCAAAATGGTGCTGGTGAGGACAATAAACTGACTACAAAGCTGAGGAAAACATGTTCAGAATGGAACACTGCTTCTTCATTGATGCCGGGATCAGAGCTCTCAGACAGAGAGTTTCAGAAATTATTCTCGCGGCCAGCCAGCCTACAAGACCTATCAACAGTAGTAAATGATGCACTAGTGCACAGTTGAAAGTGGCCGATGAAACAATCAAGGAGCTTCAGGATGAAATAGAGAAATTAAAATCAGAAAATATATCAATCCGTAAACATCAATCAGATGAAACGGAACAGTCAACAGAGACACTAGCATTCCATCACTTTAACAATGAAATGCTACGCTTGAAAAATGCTGACTTAGAGGAGAGAATTCGACAGTTTCAGGAGTCCAACAAAATTCTGAGTTCAGCATGTGAACGTTTGGTGGGAGACAAGGAGCAGCTAACAACAGTTGTACAGTCCTGTCTGGAAAACTTGGACTCCTACAAAAGAAGGAAAAAGAACAGGACTGCTTCCTCAACCAATGTAAAAGTGATCAATGGACAAAATGACATTCAGCCACTACCATCAGAAGACGAAACAAACTGTGAATGGTGTCCCATAGTAAAGGCTTTCTACAGAGTGTGTCAGCCCACATAAACACTTCATTGTCATATTGGTATAGTTTTGCTGATTTTTCTGTATAATTTGGTATTGTTTTTTATATGCTTTTTTGTTAGCTTGAAAATAATTTTGCATCATAGTCTAAAAATCTATCTAAGGGCATCATGCCTATTATTTTTTTTTATGATTTACATTTTCCAAAATGATAGGAAACAACTAATTTTTCAATGGTTAAAATTCTGATCTTTGGGTCATGACTGTGTTAAGCATGAGACTCAGAATATAATTTAGTAATATGCTGCATTGACAACTTAAAAACACAATGTCTTGTTTAGTGAAATATAGAAAAGATAATGTTTCAAAAAATAGTATTTTGCTTTAGGTGTGATATTTCAACAAACTTAGTAAAAAAGTTTTTTTAAATGGCACCAACATTTTAGTGTCTGACAAAACCATATTATAATATTTGCTGTTGCTGTTTCCTGCATAAATTGATTAGACTGTACACAGTCATGTTAAATGAATGTGTTCATGCTGCTGTTTTCTGGTAATCATGTTTTTGCCATACATTATGGTAGTCTATATAACTGTTTTCATTATTTTTAAGGACATACATGTTTACCTCATATTTGTCATGTCATTCTTGCTTGTTTGACTATATTGCAGTAGCAATGTGATAATGATGTTGTTGTTTTTTTTTTTCGCTCATTTTGAAGTGTTTGCTAAAATGTTATTTGTAAAATGCAAGCTGAAAAGGCAGTGTGCATGTGTGTATTGATACATGGGTGATAGCAATTCTTTTATTTCCATCACTAATGAATTTAAAAACTAATTATTATGCAAACATTTTAATATGAAAAATTGTTCTTGTAATCATTTTTAGTATTAGTATAATACATGTAATCTAAGATTATTACTCCAGCATCCAGAAAACATTCACATAACCTGTATTATCAAAATAGTGGAAGACAACCATTTTTTATAATCAGTCAGTATCAAAAATGTAATGGGACATGATTTGAATTTGATGAATGTGACCGCCATCTTTGAATTGATGTGCAGGTTTTATATAATTGGCGCCCAATATAGATACATGTACTAATGCCCAAACCACTAGCCTAGGCAAGAAAAAGAATCGGTGAAAAACTCTTTTGTTGAGTAGTTATTATAGAAAAGGGTAGAAAAATAGCTTGTCCAGTTTGTGAGACAATGTCGACATTGCATTTTCGATAATTAGTTTGTTTATTTTTTTTTCTCAAAGTGAAAGAAATTACAAATTTTTCAAAAATATTTTTCCATGTATGGCAAGCAACCCTTAACAAATGTAAATTTGTTGTTTTATAGTGCTATTGATGGTTGGACGCAATCATCCCCCGCTTGTCCCACATGTCATTTTTTTTTCTCATTCACTTTTTGTTTGTTTACAATTGGATTGTGCTAAACTACCTGCTATAATTGTCTGAGTCTTTTGTCTTGTGAGTTTGGATGACAAGTTATGAATTAGTATGATTTTCCAGAGACAAAAAGTCCTGATGTAATTTCATCATGATCCCCCTTAGCTTTGATCTGTATAAGCAATAGATTTGCTAAAATATTTGTGCTAAGGTTGCCGATAACCTACAAAAGTTAGGACATGGCAGATACTGATTAATTATGCTGGTTGGAGAAATAAAAAAATAATCTGATGCTTGGATAAAAAGAAATGATAGGAAATATGCTAACGTTAATAAGGAAACAACATTTTTTTTTTAAATTCTTGTTGGCACTTTTATGTGAAAAGTATATTTTGTTCAGGTCACATGTAGATTACCAGAATACTGTTGATGTGGTGTGTACCAAGTGTAAATTTTCTGCAAACATGCTAACACCTTTTGAAAATGAGTATTTATAAAGGCTGAGTAAGTTACAGGTTAATGGAAACTAATTATCAGTGTTAGTGCTGATTGTATGTTTATTATGCTGCTCCCTGGAAAATACCTTGTTGTAATTATGGACGATAACTCAAGTTCGGTGTGTACTTACTAGAGAATATCAAACAAAGTTGAGTGATGAGTGTCACTGCAACAGTTTGCAGGTTAGAAACCTGATCTAGGGATAAAGAAGAAGAAGAAGAATTTATTTCATAAGTATAGGCCTATTGGCCCTTGAGCATGACAAATACAAACACAATTATGGCGAACAGTATAAACATGTACCTTCAAAGAGTAGCATACATACATCTCGTATATAATATAACTCATATAAAATTTACAGGAGAGGTCGTATACATATAAACAAACAATTATGTGTATTTTATATGCCAACATAACCTCAAACACAGAATATGATTTTGTTTCATGTTAACATACCGTATCAAAAGAAGGATAAATGTATTATTGAGTTGAAACCTGGGTTTCCCCTATATTTAATTATATAAAACATCTATTAATTGACATTTGTTACAAATAGTACATTTTTTCTTAGTTCAAAAGCCTTAAATATAAATATTGAAAGATTCCTTAGCCTCTTCTTGTTTGTTGTATTCAAAAGTTCAACCATTTTATACATATTTGGCCTATTAATATAATGCTTGTTAATATACACTTTCCTAATATCTGAGTAAATGGGACATTCTAGCACAAAATGAAACTCGTCCTCTAGTTTATTACATATTTTACATAATCTTTCTGCAAAAGGAATTGAATTTGGTTTTACCCACCTGCCTGTTTCAACCTCAAGTCGATGCGAGGACAGTCTAAGTTTAGCAAGCGCTGTTCGAAATTTCTTAACTGTGACAATTTCTAGATAGTCTTGAAAACGAAATTGCGAAAAGGTCCTATAAAATATAGCTCTTGACGAATTGTGCAGCTCGTCATGCCATGATTGCATAAAATGGTCGCTTACCCGTTGTTTAAAAATACATAGAAAAATATTAACATTTCCAACCCCTTGTTGCAGCCAAACCTCATAAAATCCTAGTTTACATAATAATTTCCGTACGAGTACTGCCCAATTAATAATAGAATCATTTGCTTCAAAATCACTTATCATTTGACAATATAAAATGTTTACCAACTTATTATTTGGTTTTGATGTTACTTTAAGCCAGTACTTAATTATATTAACATATCTGTAAGACTGATAATTCATTCGTCCAAGATCCCCGTACACAAAATTATTTTGGGTAGATTGCTTAACACCAAGTAAGTTTTTACAAAATTGTAAATGAACTCTTTCGATCTGATGTGCGTTACAAAATCCCCACACTTCACTTCCATAGTTTAGAATTGGTGTTACTAGCTTATCAAATAAATTCAAAATATGTTTAGGTGTAATATCAGAAAAATTATATAAATAACCATTGAGTTTAAAAATCGCCTTTTGGGCTTGCCCTGCTAACGTCACTTGCGCATTTGAAAATGAACCCCCTGGAGTGAATACTATACCCAAATAAGAAAAAGATCTTACTATTTCTAGTTCGTGATTTTGGTAATAAAACTTTAAGTTACGACGTAAGATGCCCCCTTTACGAAATACCATTACCTTAGTTTTATCTTTATTCACTGTAAGCTTCCATCTATTACAGTATGTTTCTAAGACATTTAAACCTTGTTGTAGGCCATCTTCTGTTTCAGAAAATATAGTCATATCATCGGCGTAGAGCAGCAAAAATAGCTTTAAACTACCGATATCAATACCGCTAAGTCCATTTAAACAAAAATCTTCCTCAATATCATTGAGATACATGGAGAACAAGAATGGTGACAGGCACTCGCCTTGTCTAACACCCAGATAACTTTCAAATGGTTCACTTAATTCGTTATTGTACTTAACCCGCGCCTTTACTTTTGCATACATTGACTTTATAATATTTAGCATCTTCCCTCTAACCCCTAGTTTTATAAGCTTATACCAAATTATATCTCTATTCACGAAATCGAAGGCTTTTTAAAATCTACAAAAGCACAATATAGCTTTTTCCCCTGGTTTATTAGATGTGTAATCAATCCATGTAATACGAATATATTATCAGTTGTACCCATCTCGCGCCTGAAACCCGCTTGTGCCTCAATATATACATAATATGATTCCGCCCAATTTATCAGCCTATTATTCAAAATACTTGTAAATAGCTTTCCTAACGTGCTTAACAGAGTTATGCCCCGGTAATTATCAACATTATTAGTATTTCCCTTCTTATGTATCGGTACTGATAGTTCGTCTCTCACTAATGAGAAAGACCATCATTATTTCTTGAATAGTGCTGATGTGTGTTGGTGAGTTCTTTGATGGCTGACTAGGCCAATTCTGGCTCTAAACTGTCGGTTGCAAGTAGAGCAAGTCAATGTCATAGAGTCTGATGGTGGCACATTTGTTTTGGCTTTGCGCTCTCTTCGCTTTCTTTCAGCTTCACAGATTCTCTTCTTTTCATAAAGAGCTGCTCCTTTGTTGATGAGACCTCGCCACTTTGATCGTTCCTGTGCAGTCTGTTCCCAGGACCCCATTGGTATTTCGAAATCCTTCAGAGAGGCTTTGAGGGTATCTTTGTAGCGTTTCTTCTGGCCACCTTGAGAGCGCTTTCCCTCCTGTAGTTCTCCATAGAAAACTTTCTTTGGAAGTCGCGCATCAGGCATTCTTATAACATGGCCAGTCCATCTTAGCTGTGCTAGCTTTAAGACTGTATGCATGCTTTGCATCCCTGCTTTCGTCAGGACCTCTGTGTCTGGAATCTTGTCCTGCCACTTGATTTTTAACAACTTTCTCAAACAGCTTAAGTGGAAATGGTTAAGTCTCTTTGCATGGCGTTGGTATACTGTCCAGGTCTCACATGCATACAAGAGGGTTGGCAGTACCACAGCCTTGTAGACTTTCAGCTTGGTGTCAAGCTTGATTCCATTTTGCTCCCAGACATTTGCACGGAGTCGTCCGAATGCCACACTAGCCTTTGCAATTCTGGCAGTGATCTCATCATCAATATGCACTGCTCTGGAGAGAGTGCTTCCCAGGTAGGTGAACTTGTCAACAACTTTCAGTTTTTGCCCATTCACAGTGATGGTTGGTTCATTATATGGCTTTCCGGGCGCTGGTTGGTGTACAACCTCTGTCTTTTTTGTGCTGATTGTGAGATCATAGTTATCACATGACTGTGAGACTTGATCCATGGCTCTTTGCATTTTTGCCTCTGTGCTGGCATTCTTATCCATATCATCTGCATAGAGGAGCTCATCTAGCGCATCAGTCTGGACCTTAGTTTTGGCTTGCAACCTTCTGAGGTTGAATATGTTGCCATCAAAACGGTACCTGATTGGAAAACCAGTGTCACTGTCCTGAAAAGCATCCATAAGCATGGCAGAAAACATCATGCTGAACAGTGTTGGTGCCAGAACACAGCCTTGTTTGACCCCATTTGTTACTTCAAATGGTTCAGAGAACTCTTCATCATTTTGCACACGTGCCTGCATGCCATCATGAAACTGCCGCACCATTGCTATGAATCTGGGTGGACAGCCAAACTTGGCCATGATTTTCCAGAGTCCATCACGACTAACAGTGTCAAAAGCTTTGGTGAGGTCAACAAACGTCATGTATAGATCTACATTCTGTTCTTGGCATTTCTCCTGAAGCTGTCTTGCTGTGAATATCATGTCTATTGTCCCTCTGTCTTTTCTGAATCCACATTGACTTTCTGGGATAAGTCCCGTCTGATCAAGATGAACATTCAGACGATTCAACAGAATTTTTGCAAGTATCTTCCCAGCAATTGATAGGAGGGAGATGCCTCTGTGATTGTCACAGACTTGAGGATTTCCTTTCCGCTTGTATAGGTGGATTATGGATGCATCCTTAAATTCTTGTGGGATAGCCTCCTTTCTCCACATACAGTGAAACAACTCTGTCAGTTTCTCTGCCATGGGTAGCCCCCCAGCCTTGTAAACTTCGGCAGGAATTGCATCTGCACCTGGGGCTTTGCCAGATGATAGTTGTTGAACTGCTTTTCTTGTTTCCGTAACGGTAGGAAATTCATCTAACAGAACATTGCACTCTATCTGTGGGAGTCTGTCGATTGCATCCTCATTGATGCTTGATGGTCGATTAAGCACACTATTGAAGTGTTCTGCCCACCTTTCCAAGATAGCTTCTTTATCTGTGAGAAGAGTGTTTCCATCTGCACTGAGCAATGTGGTGGCTCCAGAACTCTTTGGACCATAAATGGTTTTCAGTGCATCATGAAATTTCTTCATGTCCTTTCTATCCGCAAAAGACTGAATTTCTTCTGTTTTCTTCCTCAGCCAGGAATCTTGCATGTCCCTAAGCTTGGTCTGGACTGTCTTACAAATGTTGCTGTAGGCTGCTTTCTTTGATACTGAGCTAGTATCATCTTGATGTGCCTTGTGCAATCGGTGCTTTTCTTCAAGAAGCCTCTGAATTTCGTCATCATTCTCATCAAACCAGTCTTGATGTTTGCGAGATGGATGGCCTAAGGTGCTTGCAGCTGAAGAAAGAACTGTTTTATGGAAAACTGTCCAGTTTTCTTCGGGGTCCTCTGAACTGAGATTCATTGCATCCAGTTGGTTGCAAATGTCTGTTAAGAAATCTTGTCTCATGCTGTCTTTATTCAGCTTTGAGACATCCAGTCTCTTAGGAGCTTTCTTGCCTTGAGGTCGCCTCGCAGGCTGTATTCTTAGGTTGAGTTTGCTGACAACCAGTCTATGATCTGTCCAGCAGTCTGCACCACACATAGTCTTTGTCACTTTAACATCCTGCCTGTCTGTTCTCCGCACTATGACATAGTCTATGAGATGCCAGTGTTTGGAACGGGGATGCATCCAGGATGTTTTGTTCCTATTAGGTAGACGGAAGACTGTGTTGGTGATTAGAAGGTCATGTTCAGCACACTTCCTGAGAAGCAAGAGACCATTGCTGTTGCACTTTCCAACCCCTTCTGGACCTATAACTCCTTCCCAGGTCTGGTGGTCTGTACCCACTCTGGCATTAAAGTCGCCAAGAAGGATAAGCTTGTCTGTGCGGGGTGTTGCAGAAATAACATTGTCTAGGTCATCATAGAACTTGTCCTTGACCTCATCTGGATTGGTCATTGTGGGTGCATAAGCACTGACAATAGTTGCATGTTTATTGCCTGACAGAGGAAGTCTCAATGTCATTAGACGGTCATTAATGCCTTTTGGCAATCCTGACAGCTTACCAACAAGTTCTGTTTTGATGGCAAAGCCAACTCCTGCTTCACGCCTCTCTTCACTTTTGCGTCCACTCCAGAAGAAGGTGTATCCAGCACCAACTTCTTTGATCTCCCCAACATCTGCGAACCGAGTCTCACTCAATGCAGCTATCTGTATATCATACCTCCCAAGTTCTCTGCCCACAAGGGCCGTTCTACGCTGTGGTCTATCTGACCCAGCATTGTCCATTAAAGTACGCACATTCCATGCGCCAATACGTAAGGGAATTACTCTAGCTTTTTTCTTTGTATTTCGACCGCTTAAGGGGATCCCCGCTGATCGCGGTTAACCAGCCAGGGGGTTTGAAGCAGGCAATTGTTTAGGGCACCTTTTCTAGCCCCTTCCCCATGCTACGGGGGTGAGCAGTGCGGTCCTAAATAGGTCTGCTCAGTCGCTCAGCCGACTGCCGAATTCTGCTTACTGCTTCTCCTCACAGAAAGCGACCATTAGAACTGAGCCGCCTGTGTGCAGGTCTGCAACTACAGCTCCCAGTGTGTCCTACACCTGCTGCTTCGCCACTCGCCCATCGCCACAGGACTTTGTAGGTATGTGGGTGCAAGTGTGATGAAATTGTTGTGTATGCAAGTGCTTGTGTGTTGAGAAATAAGATGACATGCGCTATGAAATTGGATTATAGTGAGGAAGAGGTGCGCAACGTCAACCTCACTCTCTAGTCCTCGCCCAGATGCGCCCAGAGGCAAGACACAGGTCAAGACGTCTGGAGTTGGGTTTGGATGCAGTGGATGACCGTAACATCTTTAGTGCCTTGTCACGCTCTGCATGTTCCACAACATGTTGCTGTATCGCTTTCTGAACCGTTGAATCAGGTGATTTCTTCCGCTCCATCTACCGAAACAGTCTTTGCATATCTGGACTAGGCATATCCAGACACACAGGTTTGATTTTGGAGTTTCCTTCTCCTAGATGAATTGCTGGCCACAGCTGAAGAGCTCCATCTACCCTTCCTTAGGTTTTGTTTAGAGACCTTTAAACTCCTAGGAGGACTGTCAACCAAGACTAATGAGTTCCCCCTGCCCAGCTAGATTTTTGTGTAGAGAACTAGCTTAACTCCTAGATGAGTTGCCTTCCAAGGCTAACGAGCCCCATCTGCACCGCATGACAACAGGTAGTACTGATTACATGTTACAGTAGCAGTTAAACTGACCTGATCGGTACTATGTATCCTTCAGACCACATTGTGGGAAAATATCCCTTGTTAAAAAGTAAATTAAATAATGTATGCAAATAAGGTAACAAACTAGCTGAGCCATGTATGAAGAACTCGTTCAGTAATTTATCTGGTCCACCACTCCTAGATGTTTTTAATTCCTTTATAGCTTTAAAAATCTCATTTTGTGTGATCTCAACATCTAGTTCTCCAAACATAATTTGTGCCTCAGAATTTAAGAATCTTTCGTTGAAAGCTATAATGTCCTCATCAGCCTGATAAAAAGGACTTTGCGGATCATTAATAGCCTTAAAGTACTCACCAAATGTATCAGCGGATAATGACTTTGAAGATTTACTAACTTGTGACTGTTTTAATAACTTCCAGTATTCTTTTGCATCTTTATAACGTGTATTAATAAGCTTATTAGTTTTCTTTTTCAGACAAGCCCTCTTAAATTTTCGTACAGAACTCTTAAAAATTGATCTAGCCCTCACCATTTCTTCCCTATTTATATCAGTTTTGTTTTTTCTATATTTATTCAGTTTGTCAAAAAAGTGCATTCGCTTGATTTCACAGTCTTGATCATACTTGTCTGACCTTATTTTAGTACTCTTTGGCTCAGAACATTTTTTTTCCAAATAAAGGCTTACAAACATTGTCAATTACTGTTACAAAATTTTCAACACATTCATCAATGCCTTCAACTGAAACATCATTATCCAGCTTATCAAATATTTGGTTAAACTTACTTTCAATGTCAGGACTGTTCAGATTTGTTTTAAATTCATCACATTTAGCATAGTCCCACTGATATTTACTACCTGGTTTTTCGCAGTTCTTATTATTCGCTTGATTAAATACCTTTGCTTTGCATATTTTCAACGAAAATTCTATAACGCAGTGATCAGAATAAGAGTTTGGGTCATGAATTGCGAAGTCGCTAAAACACTGCAACAAGTCTTCAGATACGAGAACATAATCAACCAAACTGCTACCTGCAGACCCCACGTATGTGCACTCACCAATTCCCTTATCAGAACCAACTCTGCCGTTCGCTATTCTAAGTCCGGTCTGTCTGCAAAAGTCAATTAACAAGGATCCATTAGCATTTAATTTAGAATCTGTTGAACTTCTCGGTAGCATATTATCGGTTTTATAATCGTCTGGTAGTGCATATACGTGGCGACTGTTATCATCATTAACGTAATCCTTCAAATCTGAAACCCTTGCATTAAAGTCTCCGCATATGATAAATTTGCAAACTTTATCTGTTATTGATCTTAAATGCACCATATAGTTCATAAGTCTATCCAACATACTGTCTTCTACCAATGATTGTCTACTCGTTCCTGCTGGCAGGTTGTAGCATAAACATAAATAGACATAATCGGTTGAACCTGTTATATCATCTAAACGTACCCATATTACATCATCGCTCTCTTTTTGTAACAAAACAATAGAATCAGGTTTAATCAGAGTTTCTCTTATGTATATTATAATACCACCAGATGCGCGTTTACTAGAGGGTTTATAAATTGTTCTATTTAATTCAAAGTATTGAAAGTTAGGTACATTGAAATTTATATGACGATGACCCCATGTCTCAACAAACATAACGATGTCATTGTTATTAAATAAATCACAGATTTCAGGGCTCTCGAGTTTATTCGTAGTCTTTGTTGCCAAACCCTGAATGTTTAACAACGCGAATCTAAGTGCACACGCACTCCCCTGCTTGTCCTATTTGTTTGCTGTGGCTCGAGGTTTGTCACGTTCTGTAGACATCGTCTGATTATGACGCAGGTTAGCTGCGCCAGTCGCGGTACTAGATCTATCGGCACCACCCTGTACGTTTTGCTGCTCCGAAAGTCCACCCCCTCTGCGATCATTATTTTTCGCGCCGTTGCTGTTGCTGGTCTGAGAATTTACCACGTTACCAGCAGCATACTTCACATATGTAGCATGCTCATCGTTCAAACGTTGAGGTTCTGTCCGCCTATACGGTCTATCACCCATGCTTTTGTCTCCAGGTTTATTCAGCGGAGGAAAATCCTGATCGTTCAATTGCATTACGCCTGATCCTTCAGATAAGCTCCTCGTTGCACCCGATGCACCCGACGTACCAGCGCCCCACGCTATGTGCTGTTGAGGAGGGCGCATGCGCGAATTTACATACTCAGAATAAAACGTCGCATCCTCGACGTCATCTGCACGCCGCTGTTCGCCCATACGGTTATACACGGTGGAATTGGTTGCACTAGCCATATTATCATTCAAGTTCGACTGGGGATTAGGATGTGTATTAGGCCTCTGAGTATTGGGCCAACTCTGAGTATTGGGATAAACACATGTACAGAACAGCTGAGACACTGTCCAATGGGGGAAAACTATTAAATTAGAATGTAGTTTAATGCATGCGAGAAAGATTCCTAAAATTACCTTTTATGTAGCTGACTAGAAACTTAGCTATACCTGGTTTTGAATGGTCTAGACTCATGTACTAGCCATATCCAGAGATAACTCAAATGAGCTGTTTGGCATAAAATAAAAAGCAAATTAACTAATAAACTAATGCTTATTTCAAGAATTTAAGGGCTGTGTAACTGATCCTTCGAGATCATGAGATCACAAAACATACATATATATGTATGATGAATAAACCCATAGTGCAATCTGAATCCAAGAGGAGAAAAAGAAATATGTATGGTTATCTCTTAAAATGTTTTGAAAATAGATTTACAAATTAACCACAAATGTTAAGCCATGTAAGCAATGACCAGGGTGTCACAATTAACATTTTTGATAAATTGCCCAAATCAATTTATGTTAATTTCAGAAGAAAAAAATTCTTTGTTGATAAGAACCTGCTATTCTTTATGACTGCAGAAATCATGTCAGTTGGCACTTTCTAATACATGTACTTTACATTCAGAAATTTGTCATATTTGTTAAAACATTGATGGTTTGACATGTGTTCTGATCCTGATTGGGATAACTGCCTGGTAGGATACACCATGTGTATTTGGGGATAAACCTATAATGGTACTGAATTCCGGTAAAAAAACACTGTTGTACCACATCATTGAATTGATAGCCGAATATAGCAGTCATAAAGATTGGCACTAAACTTTAAGAGTGCATATATTGCATTAAAAGGGTCTGAGTGTATAAACTCAACTCAATGTTTCATGTTAATAAATTAAATGAGAAAAAGAAAATAAAAACAGAAAAATGAAAAAAAAAAAAAAAAAAAAAATAAAGAAAGAAAGAACAAGTGATAATACATGTTACAATGAGATAATATGATCAAGCTTTTCATATCAAAAATTTCAGAATGGTTGTTTTCTGTGTTTGCAAATTGTTATCAAATTGTCTTCTGTATTTGTTATGAATTTAACTTTCTCAAGTCAGAAAAAAAATATCTTCTACACCAAAAAAAAAAAAATCCCACAGTAAACTCAAAATTATGTAATGGAAAAGGGTCCTAACTGTAGGGATAATTTCATGTTTCATTTTACGAGATTAAGATCAAATGATAAACAATTTTATTTTTGAAGAATTTCTGTCCTGATCCTAAATATAATTGTTAGGATACCATTGTGGTAGCTGAGAAAACACTTTAAGTGACATTTGGCAATGGACAAATATCTTGATAAAATGACATTGTGTCTCTCATTATCTTGTCTCTATGAGTACAATAATTTCTTCTATCAAAATGATTATTTGATTGAATCTTTTTGAGGTTAAATATGTTTTTTTTGCCTATGCATTATTAAAGACAATCTGATCTATTTCTTAAATATTTTTTGCCTATTCATTTGTTGCTGGGCATTTAAAAAAAAAAAGAAGATATTTATGGAACATGTATAATTGTGTGTTAATTCTGGTATGTTTTTTTCCATGGTGTTATGTGAATACCAATTATTAAAGATGATTTGATCTATTTGAGGAGAAAAAGGCAGTTGTTCTTATGTAGAAAATTTGTATTGTATTTTATGTTAACAATCTATTCAGAATTCTGTAATTTTGGGTTTTAATAAAATGGGTCCTAGAAACCTGGGTTTAAATGGAAATGGATCCATATACTTAAACCAGAGTGTTACGTTCTAGGAGGTATAACCTTCGATAATACCATGGTGTAATGAAGGACAAAACTCTGGAAGTTCCTATGGTTCTTTTCCACTGTTCTTTTGAAAATAAGGTACCTAAATTGTATTTTAGTTGACAAGGATTCAGTAATTTTGTATTGTAATGAAATGGGTCCTAGACATCTGTGTTAACATGGAAATAGATCCATATACTTAAATCAGAGTGTTGCGTTCTAGGAGGTATAACCTTCGATAATACCATTGTGTAATGAAGGAAAAAACTCTGGAAGTTCCTATGGTTCTTTTCTAATGTTCTTTTAAAGATAGGGTACCTATGTATAGTAGCTGACAGTTTACATGTATAAAAAATTCTTCAGTATTTTATAATAATGAAATAGGTCCTAGAAGAGGGGCCGGATGTGTGTTTGCAGGGAAGCTGATCCACAGACTTTAACAGATGTTTCGTTCTAGGAGGGTAAACCTTCGATAATACCATGTTGTAATAAAGGACGAACAAGCTGGAAGTTCTTGTGGACTGTTTCCCCGTATAATATTTGTGTAAGGCATCAAATCAAACAAACAAAGCATTTCTAATATTGTATATGTTACTTCATAATTTCTGAAAATTTATTTAGTCATGTTTTAAAAGAAGTTAGCATTAAGGTTTTATATTTTATATCAAACATATTATATTTCAACTCCTAGATTAGATTAAGATTTGGATCATTTTTTTAATTAAAGGATGAAACCTTCAAATTTTGTGGATCTGTTCCAAATATACATGTTGAGTGTTTATTTTATTGTCAAGCAACAAATCAAATAAACAAACAAAGTAAATGTATACTAGGTTTACAAGTTTCAAGTTTAGTCTGTTTCTCAGGTTATATGTAACATATATAACAACATGAGATGCATCTTTTACTGCATATCAGTCAATTTGTATAGGTTATATCGCAGCTATTGAAAAGTTGTTCAGTCTTTTATATTGAATTTATACATTTTTATAGAATATTAATTGATTCTTTCACACAGATGTTTTGTTCTTTTAAACAATCGAGGTCGATTGTTAACTAAGTAGGGAGTAATTGTTAGAAAATTAAATTTAAGCATTTAGTTCATTAGTTATTTTAATACATTTTGCAAATTATTGTAACTTTTGGTATAAATTTTTATTTATTAATTTTTTCTCTCATTCCAAAATTTTCTTCATATTTTAATTTCTTGCATGTGTCAGGTGCAAATGTTTGCATAAATACAAGCATATTATGGATTAGTATCTTTCATCATAAATTCTTGTGACAACATACTTAATTTAATAAGGGGTTTTTAGACAATTTTAAAGTGATTAGTTAGTCTGTAGTTTATTCATATCTATGGCATTTTTATTAATCTTGATTAAGGAATAATGATGGTAAGGCTGACTTTGTGTGGCATGCTTTTATAGCCCCTTGAGATAACTATTGGTCAATATGTTGACAAGTGGGTGTGGCTCATGCCCACAGGTTTTGTGAATTTCGAATTTTGATAGTTAGTTAGGATTTTACCAACCAAGTGAAAACATTATATTTAATATTGTTTGGATTATTCCAACTTTTGAAAATAATAAATTTTAAGCTTGGATATTACCAGCGACTTTATGTTCTTAGAACTTTGTTAAATTGAAACCTAAAAATATATTGTTTATTGGAACATTCAATTGTGTTTGTTGAACATTGATGACTGAAAAAGAAAAGTGAATAAATCAACAAAAAAAGACTTTCGTATTCCTGTCTCCTACTTTCCAAATCCACAAACAAGCAAAATACATCCCCGACAACAATATTACACCTGTCCAAGAAAAGGGGTTCAAGTAAAAACATTCATACATATAAGCCTTTTGTGACTTAGTTGGATGGTTATATTTCAAGCACTTGTTGGATGTCATGATATCCTCATTTTGGGTAAAAGTCTCATAAAATGAAGGCAACATCCCGACATGACCTTAGCTGTTGACTGGGACGTAAAGCATCAATTCAAACAAACAATTTGTCACTGTGTTTTGTTTTCTTTCTTTTTTCTTTCCTTTTTTGTGTGTTTTTGTCACCGATTAGAACATGTACAGTTGAACCTGCATTAAGAGACCACGCAGGGGAAGCAGTAAAAGTGGTCTCCTATGACAGGTGGTCTCTAAAGCCAGGCTTCAAAAATTTGGGAAAAATTTGAAAGATCGTCTCAGGTCGCGAAAATACATTACAATTCCGATTTGTCTCTTAAGAACTCGTAGTCAATCAATTACCTCTATGTATCGTCTTTGTTTTAGTATATCCCACCCCTAGTGAGATATTATTATCCAAACTAAATTATTCCGGTGTATTTTAAGTCCATTCAGTCCTCATTGTGTTTGTTTACATGAACCAAGGCAAGTCGCTTATTGTATTGAAAATTTTTATCGCTTATTGTATTGAAAAAATTGTAAGGTATGAATTACCAAAATATCGGCAAACAGTGAAATCCCACCTTTCGTTGACATCAGCATACTAACAAGCGTTTGGAACAGGTAAAGTGTCTATGTGATGTGGATGATAGTGGATGAAGTGTATTGGGTAAAACTCACAAGTACATATGGAATTATGTGAAGCGAGTGTGTAACACACGCTTAGCTTGTTTCACAGTTTGCATTCGCACTCACTGTCTGCTAATCAGCTAGTGATAAAAATCATTTACCCTTATTGTGGAGTTGAAATCGTTGAAGTGTGATAATAATCAAGTGTTGATTTGGTGTCAGTTAGATAATTGGTCAACATTTCAATTGATGTTTTGATTGGAATACAAATGTGACACTGTGACGATCTCAGTTAGTTACACAATAAAATATAGGAGATATAGGAAATAAATGAGTGAAAACACAGTAGCAGGTTAAGATTAAAGGAATGCGACACAAATATTTTTTGATAACATGTTGTTGTTTATTTTGTTAATGAATGAAACGAAGAATGGCTGCCTTATAACACCTCCCTGGCGGAAACCACAATAATTAAGAAAGTGACACAAACATTTTTTTTCCTTTTTAATTCTATTGTTTACAATATCATTTCAATGTTAGCATGGTTGCTTACTGCAATAAATCTGCCAGCTAAATGGAACTATACCGCAAGTCATTGTTGCAATTTTGCATAATCCGCCATTATCGTCGCTAATATCGGTCGTTTAATGCGACGAAAATGACCATTTTTTTGTTATTTTAGCAGTCGTTGGTCACGTAAGGCAGGAAATCACTTAAGAGAGGTCAATTAACATAGAAAAACGCTCCGGAGGATCATATTGTGGTCGCTTACAACAGGAAAACGCTAAAGACAGGTGGTCGCTAGGCCAGTCTAGACTGTAGTTGTTTCCAGCTTGGTGTCCGGATTGAGATTTTTATTTAACCATACCATTACCTGGACTTTCTTTTTCTAACTTTTCATTCTTTGTTGTCTTTGTAGGTTAGGTGTGTCTGACACTGCTGATACAACATATGAGCTGAGTGTCCTGCCAGACACTAAGAAGAAGAATCCTGCTCTGCCCAAACATGTACTGGAGAGGAGCACCCTGAGACACATGTTTACTACATGTCTAGATATCAGAGAGTCACCGAAAAAGGTAGGAATTTGCCATTTCTATGAAGAAACTGAAACGAAAAGCTGAAAGTTGCTGTTGCAATTTAAGTTAAAATTGATATACCAAATAATAAAAGGTAAAAATGACAGATCTTGCAAAACAAACATCCAAAAAGAGTTTAAGGTGGCAAACTTTACGATGCTATATATTCTATTTTCTGTATTGCACATGGATATTTGTTGATAATGTAATAGTCTTACCACAGTCTACTGGAAACCACAGGCGCTTGAAGTTATTACCATAAATCATTAAAATATGCCCAAAATCAATAGTGTCTACATAGCAATACCATACTTCGTATTGCTATGTTGACACTTATTTGAAGCATTATTTTTATGATTTATGGCTATAACTTCAAGCGCCTGTGTGTAAACCAAATAATTTTTGTGAGAATGATGACTATTCGGAAATATTTTTATACCCCGCCACTTAAAAAAGTGCGGGGTATTATGTTATACCCTCCAAAATAATTTGTGTTCGAGTGTCCGTCCGTCCGTCTGTCCGTCCGTCAGCGTTTCGTTTCCGGGCTCTATCTTGAGCATTTATTGACCAATTTTCTTCAAACTTTGTATAGAAGTTTATATCAGGAAGGAGTGGTTTGGGATTGAAGATGGGTAAATTTCGTCAAATAAGTACAGAGTTATGGCCCTTGATTTACGTTTAAATTTCGTTTCCGGGCTCTATCTTGAGTATTTATTGACCGATTTTCTTCAAACTTTGTATAGGAGTTTATACCATGAAGGAGTGGTCTGGGATTGAAGATGGGTAAATTTCGTCGAATAAGTACAGAGTCATGGCCCTTGATTTACGTTAAAATTTTGTTTCCGGGCTCTATCTTGAGCTTTTATTGACCGATTTTCTTCAAACTTTGTATAGGAGTTCATATCAAGAATGAGTGATTTGGGATTGAAGATGGGTAAATTTTGTCAAATATGTACAGAGTTATGGCCCTTGATTTACGTTAAAATTTTGTTTCCGGGCTCTATCTTGAGCATTTATTGACCAATTTTCTTCAAACTTTGTTTAGGAGCTCATACCAAGAAGGAGTGGTCTGGGATTGCAGATGGGTAAATTTCGTCAAATAAGTACAGAGTTATGGCCCTTGATTTACGTTAAAATTTTGTTTCCGGGCTCTATCTTGAGCATTTATTGACCGATTTTCTTCAAACTTTGTATAGGAGTTCATACCAGGAATGAGTGATTTGGGATAGAAGATGGGTAAATTTTGTCAAATAAGTACAGAGTTATGGCCCTTGATTTACATTAAAATTTTGTTTCCGAACTCTATCTTGAGCATTTATTGACCGATTTTCTTCAAACTTTGTATAGGAGCTCATACCAAGAAGGAGTGGTCTGGGATTGCAGATGGGTAAATTTCGTCAAATAAGTACAGAGTTATGGCCCTTGATTTACGTTAAAATTTTGTTTCTGGGCTCTATCTTCAGCATTTATTGACCGATTTTCTTCAAACTTTGTATAGGAGTTCATACCATGAATGAGTGATTTGGGATTGAAGATGGGTAAATTTTTGTCAAATAAGTACAGAGTTATGGCCCTTGATTTACATTAAAATTTTGTTTCCGAACTCTATCTTGAGCATTTATTGACCAATTTTCTACAAACTTTGTATAGGAGTTCATATCAGGAAGGAGTGGTTTGGGATTGAAGATGGGTAAATTATGTCAAATAAGTACAGAGTTATGGCCCTTGATTTACATTAAAATTTTGTTTCCGAACTCTATCTTGAGCATTTATTGACCAATTTTATGGTCCTTCATTTATGACAAAATTTTGTTCTGCTCTTTATCTTGAGAATTTATTTAGAAACATTTTTGCTAAATTAAATTTGCGTGGCGGGGTATCATGCATGCCTGCAGCGCTTTTATTCATTTTCAGGCTCTTCTGAGAGTACTTGTGGAGTATACCACAGACTCGGCGGAGCAGCGTCGACTGCAGGAGCTGTGTAGTAGACAAGGGAGTGATGATTATGCCAGATTTATCAGGGAGCCATCATTGTCTTTATTAGATATTCTCAACCACTTCAAAACCTGCCACCCTCCTGTTGAGAGACTTATTGGTAAACTGAAAGAATGATGAAAACATGTCCATGCAATATACTGAGATTTTAAAATTAAAAAAAAAAATGAATTTTTTCAGTAGAACTCATTTGATATTTTTCTTATTTTTGCTCAGAAAATAGATTGTGGGTACTCGTTAGAACCGCCTCAGCGAGGCGGTTCTAACGAGTACCCACAATCTATTTTCTGCGAGGCGGTTCTAACGAGTACCCACAATCTATGTATTGGAGCAAAAATAAGAAAAATAGGTATACCCCTGTAATCCCCAGTTTTACTATATAAAAGTGGGGTACGAGGGGAATACATTTCACAGACATGTTATCCTGATGAGATTTTAGAATTATGAAAATTGCCATGTATGCCTTATGGCTAAGTTGAATTTTGCTATTCTAAATGCTGCAATCTCTGTCTATTTAAAGAACATGGTCAAATCTATTAAAGATCCTGGTTAACTAATGGGTTTACTGCTTATAGAATAGTTGTTAACAAGTTGCAACTAAACATTATTCAGTTACATATGAGCTGCATCGTGAGAAAACTGGATTTTTGCCTTTGCAAAAACAAAGGCGCAGATCAGCTTCGCAGTAACTTCGAAGCTGATCAGCGTCTTTGTTTTCGCTACACAGGTAGTACAATATCTCTTCTACTTTAAGCCAAATTTTCAAGCTTCTAGCCTGCTTCTGTGGCTCTACAGACGGGTTTGTGTCGGACCTGGTCGGAAATCCAAACTGTTGGTTTTCTCATGCAAAGGCTCATAAAAGAGCCAAGGCAAAAGCTTGCATATGCAAGCAGTGGACCTTAGATTGCCCCCCTGTGTCAGGCACACAGGGGAATTCTTTTCCCTCTTCCTCTGATTCAAGAAGAGCAAGAACAGGCACTAAATAATGTAATCCTGTCTATTTTTTCGAGTGATTTATTTTTGAGAACTTGTGATTTTGCAAAATTGCCAATATTTGCGAAAATTTTAGTTCTCACGATCATCTACGAACTTAAAATATGAGCCGCTGCACCAGAAAACCAACAATCTGCATATGCGAAACCAATGGCGCAGATCAGCTGTGCAGTAACTGCACAGCTGATCAGCGCCTTTGTTTTAGCATCACAGATGGTACAATTCCTCTTCTTAAATCCGAAATTTCAAGGTTCTAGCCTGCTTCTGTGACTGTACAGACGGGCTGGTCGGAAACACAAATTGTTGGTTTTCTCATGTGAAGGCTCATACAGTATGTGCTTGATTTCAGAACCTTTACCTCGGCTTCAACCAAGGCCATACTCTATATGCAGGTAAGTCAAGCATTTTACTTTGATTACTTAAGCAATCCCATACAATATACATCATTATTTTTTCAACTCTAAAAACAACAATAATTATTTGAAATGTAAATGCAGTTTTTCTCTTGATATTATTGTGCTTAAAACTGTTAATTAATTGTTCACAGTTATTAAATTAGGATTGAGAAGCCCTTATTTTGCCAAAAGTTGCCTTTAGAAAAAGCCTCTTATTCTACAAGAGTAAGTTTTGGCCCAATTGTTGGAAATCTTAGCAGATAAGCCTGTGACCTCCTGATCCTGAAGCATACACTCTACCACTTGAGCTAACAGACCAATATAGAGTCATGAAAGAGTTATGTGACTTGTGTGAATTCCTTAGTACTTAGTGCCAATTGCATTTGTGCTCAGTGTGGTATTGAGAGTATGTACTCGCAGAGACAATGTTTTTTTGCAGTATCATATGAGCCGCAGCATGAGAAAACCAGATTTTTGCCTATGCGAAAACAAAGGCGCAGTAACTGCGAAGCTAATCAACACCTTTGTTTTTGCTACACGGATAGTACACTTCATCTTCTTCATAGTCCGAAAGTTCCAGCCTCTTGCCATCTTCTGTGCTTGTGCAGCTCTGTCTATGTCGGAACCCCAGAAGCCCGTCTTTCTCACGTCGCGGCTCATATTTTTCAGCTCACCTCTAGCCACCCCAGGATCAGTAGAATTTGTGTTCAACGTGATTAACATAGATAAAAGCAGTGGGAGAACATATCCCAGGAAAGGTGTTTGTACCGGCTGGCTGGAACAGCTGGAGGGGTGTGAAAAGGGCCAAGGAGATGCCAAAGGTGTGAATGGTTGTGATGTGATAGATACAAGAAAGGTACAGTATAGTTCCTATATTCTCAGGCTCCTGTTTGCTTTATACAGTCAGCTCCAGCAGTGATTTGTAAAGAACAGGGCTTTTTCTCTATACAAAACTGGGTCCGGTTTCCGGTACCAATTTTTTTCCCAATTGGCTGAAAAAATTCCCAATTGACCTGGAACATTCCAAATTAGCAAAAAAAATCCCAATTTAAAAGGTAAACTTTCCCAATTTTGCTAAAAATTGCACTATTTTTTCCCAAAATCGTCATACTTTTTCCCAAAATCACACAATTTTTCCCCAATTTCATCGGTACCTAAAATTTCCCAAAAAGGTCAGAAAAAGCCCTGAAGAAATATATCTCTGTTTGTAGGTCTTTTGTAAAGATGATCTAATCACAAGCATGTAGCTTTCTGCCATCAAGCAAATCATTTGACTGTTAAGCAGATATTTACGCACATTGATGAAGTTTGTAACTGGTGAAATTATGTTATGTAAAGATGGGGTTATTGACGTGACAGAAAATCAAAATGACATCAAAAGAATTGACACTGAATGGTGGTAAACTTCATTTAGAAGAATTCTTGATCTGGATAAGTTTCGACAAAAAAATATGAGCATATGCAAAAACAAAAGCGCAGATCAGCTTTACAGTAATTGCGAAGCTGATCAGTGCCTTTGTTTTCTCTACACAGATAGTACAATTCCTCTACTTTCTAAATCCAAAATTTCCAATCTCTAGCCATCTTCTATGCTTGTACAGGTTGGTTTGTGTCAAACTTGTACTGAAACCTTACTGTTGATTTTCTCATAACGCAGCTCAAATATTCTACACTATAGCATGTGTCTCAGCCATTTGTCATGGTTGTTTTCTTTTATTCAGAGTTATGTCCCTTTTAATATTATTTCTCTCATATGAAAGGGGCCAATCAGTAGGTGGTGCAAAAGCATGAATACACTATCAGAACAAAATCACCTGACATACCTGGAAGCTGTGTTTGGCTTTCAGGGGCGGATCCAGGATTTCGGAAGAGGGGGTTAAATGTACAAAAGGGGGGTTTGTTTGCCTAATTTAAACAAAATTTATTGAAATTCTCCATGAAAATGGAATAATTTGATTCCAGAGGGGGGTTCGAGCGAACCCCTTGAACCCCCTCTAAATCCATCACTAGCTTTGGCTTGTTTCACCTGTCCCACCTGTGGCTCAAACCCACGCCAGACACAGCAGGGAGAAGATTGAATGATCAAGACTGCTGATGAAATCAGGGACCTTAACAACATGGCCATAAGGGGGTGGGGGCTCATATCATGGAAGTGAAACAACAAAATCAATATCAAATGAGCCGCATCCTGAGAAAACTGGATATTTGCCTATGATCTGCCGATCAGCGCCTTTGTTTTCGCTGCACTGATAGTACAATTCCTCTTCTTAGTAAATCGGAAATATCAAGCTTCTAGCTTTCTTCTCTGGCTATACAGAACAGTTTGTATCCAACCTGGTCAGAAAACCCTGAAGACAGGTTTTCTCACGTCACAGCTCGAATTAAAGAGTAACCATTCCATTTCTAGGTACCAATATTTGCGAGAACAAGTCAACATTTTCGTCTCCCAAGTGACCCCTCGACCCCAGTAATCATGATAGGGCCCGGGACAGGGGTGGCCCCTTTTCTGGGTTTCCTGCGAGACAGGGGTGCCTTGAGGGGGTCAGGACAGGGCGTGGTCCTGGGAGAGTCCTGGTTGTTCTATGGCTGTAGACACAGAGACAGGGATTATTTATTCAGGTAAGATGAAGTACATTGTCTGGCCCCGAGGTTATAAAATCTTTTTCATGCTCAGCTCAGCTGAGACTAGACTAGCTACTAGTCTGTAAAACATATAAATGTCATATGATTATTGTTTTCATTTTTATTATTTTCTCTATATTGAAATTTCTCGAGTCTCTAAGCTAGTCTATCAATGAATTTTTCTACAATCGTCTTGGCTGAGTTTTACAGACTAGTAAAAAGCAAAATCCCTCTGAGAAATGATTGACAGTAAATGGCTATCAAATTGACCATCTCTAATTCCTTGATGGAGATTAGCACCAGAGTTTATTTATATTTCAGTAGGTTGATTATTTTACAGCCTTGAAAGTTTCTATGATGAAATGAATTGAGCATTCAAAAACCAATCTGGCCTCATGAAACAATGAATGAGATATTTTTTTTAAATTTTACTTATTGTTTTCCCAAAATACTTTGCACTTTTTACATACACTGATATTGATGCAATTTTGAACTTAGTTATTGTCAGAGAACAGCAACAACACCAATGATTATAATATCTATTATTAATGATAATATCTTTACTTTAGCATTAATGCCAGTCTTACATACGGTCCTCGTGTTATTACAGACATTTGCATTGTTATACCAGACTTTTTATTTGTTTGTGTGTTTGAGTTGTGGTTTAGCGTACCAGTCAACAGCAAAGGTCATGTCGGGACATTGCCTCTATTTTGTGGGGCTTGTACCTAAAATTGGACATCATGACATCCAAAAAGTGCTTCTGACAAATATAACCTACAAACTAAGCCAATAAGGCTTATATATATGAGCCACCTCGTGGAAAAATCAACAATGTGGTTTCCAAACAGGTCCAACACAAACCGACCTGTACAGTCACAGAAGCAGGCTGGAAGCTTGAAATTTCGGATTTAAGAAGAAGAGACATTGTACTATCCGTGTAGCGAAAACAAAGGCGCTGATCAGCTTCGCAGCTAATGCAGTAAGCAAATGCAAAATGCTGCATTGGTTTGGCCCTGAAAATAGCTTTTTGATGATCAATTTTTAAAAGAAATATGCACTGCATATTTGTAATTGCCTAGAAACTGAGTTATTTGTATAACTGACCTCAGGCTGCTCAGCTAATGACAGTGGGTATGAAGCATCAAATCAAACCAGACAGACAGACAGACATACTGACAGACTTGCAAGCAGGCAGGCAGGCAGGCATGCAGACGGACAGACAGAGTACACCCTCACTGATCAGCAGCATGATAAAGCATAACGTTGTATTATGTATATTCTTCTTATTTGTTTGCCTAAATCAATAAACCATAAAAAGTCCTGAATGCACTGTTTCTCCAATGTTCTACAAATTGCTGGCGCCTTTGTAACTTGCATAATGACAAAGGTCAAACTCACTTTACAATTCTTCATGTGGAATATTTAGGATGTAATTCTTATCAGGTGCAAGATGGTGTTGAATATCTGTCTAAATACAGGGTCATAAACCTTTGAATATCACTAAGCACTTTGCTGTTAAGATTCTGACATTGATAAATGTGCCCTACGATTTCTGAGGCTGCTGATTTAGGATTTTACAAGGCTTAGAAATCGAGCCCCATCTATAGACTAGACTAGCAGCAGAGATTTAGAAAAAATGAAAATTACGAAAGGCGTTTCTCTTCATTTCTAAGCCTTGGGCAAGGCTAAGCTGAGACTAAAATTTATCAAAAATGTTGGCATTTTAACATTTATGAGCAGGATAAATTAAAGGCTTTGGTGATCTAAGCCTGAATTTTTTATTTATTTGGGCCATTCTGTCATGTATGAGCAGTTTAAATTTTGTGCTCAGTTGAGCATGAAAAATGTTTTATAACCTCGGGACCAACGTTGCCATTGCAAACAAATCCCATTCTTGAACAATCTGACCATGTTTTAATTCTTTTTTTCAAAACTATGTGGTCTGATCAGTTGTCATTAAATTTATTAAAATATGTGAAGGCGAATTGTTTCATTTTGAATGTACTGCACATGTAACTTAATGCCAAACAATGCTTCATTCTTCTACACCTTCAATAAGTGAAATTCTTGTAATACAAGTAAATCGTATGAACACCATCACTTAACAAATATACCATTGAAGATACCGTATTACTGACGGTTCTTCGCAAGCAAAAGATTCATTGCATAGCACTTTGCAGTGGTCTTTTCTTGTACATTTCTCATCAGAAATGAATTATCAATTTCGTACTTCAACGTACGATAGGCGATTCAAACTTATGAGGAATGGTGAGCTGTTTGATTTTCGACAGCCAAGGCACAAATTCCACTGCGTGTTATGTATAGGAACACGTTTTTTTCCTCCAGATTTGACAACAAAAATCGAGTGCGCGTTATGCACGAGTGCGCATAATACGCCGCGATGTACGGTACCCAATGTTCTATTGAGTGCTTAACTCAGCTTAGCATGAAATATTAACTCCTCATAAATGTTGAAATAGTGAAAATTAGTGGGAAATTCAGGTGCAAAACTCAAAAACTGGTAATTTGTCCTGCTCATGAATGTTAAAATGCCATCAATTTTTGGCATTTTAACATTTATGAGGCCAACATTTGTTGGCATTTCAACATTTATGAGCAGGATAAATTTTTGTCTCCACTGAGCTGAGCATGAAAAAAGTTTTGTAACCTCCAGCCCTGGTTTATTAAGAATTTGGAACAGATTAGCTTTGGTAAATAAACTAAATACATGTATTTGAAAACATTTTAAAGAACAAGAATGCCCTGTATTTATCTTAAACTATGAAAGCGTTATTGATCTTTGATGTAGCCAGGAAGAAAAACTACACCTCTTGATGAGGCATTTGTCATAAAAACATATAATCATGGATAAATCGAACTTTTTTTTTTTCTTTTCTATTATAACTCCTTTAGCTGCTTTTATATCATGAGGCCCCAAAATGATGCTGCCTAACATGGTTTATCATAAAAACAGTCTGAATATATATAGCCCATACTTCCAAAATACGGATTCTAGCTTACAAGTCAGCCATGATATTAAAGAAAAAGTGGGTGGGGTACAGATTTTTTTGATAATGATTTTCCATAAGATTGTGTGATACGTCAAACAATTATAGAAAATTTTGTTTATTTCCTACAGGGAAGAACTTCAAGATCACCTTAACAGTGGGAACCTCAGGCATCTATGTGTTTGTTTCTCGCGTGACGACCAACCAGAGGGGAGTCCGCGGTACGTCCAAGACAACATCAGGGTCCACAGGGCTGCTCTGGTAAAGCTGATTGAGGAACAACATGCAGTGGTGTATGTTTGTGGAGATGCTAAAAATATGGCCAAAGACGTCAATCAAGCATTCATAGACATCTTCTCTACTGTAAAAGGTTAGTAGTTATAGTATATGAGCATCTGTACAGCCATAGAATCTTGAAATTTCAGATTAAAAAAGAAGAGTGATTGTACATGTAGTGAAAACAAAGCCGCTGATAAGCTGCACAATTATTACACTTTGTAACTTTATGACTTTGTTTTTGGATATACAAAAATCAGACTTGACATTCGTGCAGTCTGATCAGTCTTGGTTATATGCACATAGAATGGTTATTACCTTAGGTTTCTCTCAAGTGCAAAGCAAAGACACCAAATGTTAGATAGTTGCCCAGGCCTCGAGGTAATAAAACTTTTTTCAAGCTCAGCTCAGCATGAAATTTCAACTGCTTATAAATACTGAAATAGCCCAAATTACGGTTGTGGAAAATTCAGGTTCAAAACTCAAAAACTAGTAATTTATCCTGCTCATAAATTTCAAAATGACAACAATTGTTGGCATTTTAACATTTATGAGAAGGATAAATTTTAGTCTTGGCTGAGTTGAGCATGAAAAAGGTTTTATAACCTCGGGGCCAGGCTAATCTGGGTCTTGGCTAGGCACATGGTTGTATCATCATGCAACTCTATTTTATCATATGACATCACTGTTAACAGTTGGATAACATCTCGTAATATTTATGACCATGTGTATCAAACTTTAGCTGGAATTCGAAATGTCATTGGGGATATCTGTAACGACAATAGAAATAAAAAAAAATCATTGAAAACGTCCACTTTGAAGGCAACAAAATCCTACTTTAAAAGGCATATGATATAAAATTGATTTTAACACTCAAGGGCCTAAAGCTTGTTTATTCGAGCCTAAAGCTTGTTTATTCGAGCCTAAAGCTTGTTTATTCGAGCCTAAAGCTTGTTTAATCGAGCCTAAAGCTTGTTTAATAAATTTCTAATGAAATGACCACTCATATAAGATTCTTCTTATCTTCAGGTCTAACTCCAGAAGAGGCATTGAAACATGTGATGCAGCTGAGACTTCAGAAAAGATACCTTGAAGACGTGTGGACTTGAAATTGGGCAAAATTTGTGGCCACCAGTTTTAACAAGCAGTACGATGCAATGATTTTAGAGGGGAGCATTGTAGCAAAGTTATTAGAGTGTCAGAATCGGAATAGAGAGAATGGGGGTTTGAATGCCACTGGCGCCAGGTCCCGAGGTTTTAAAACTTTTCATGCTTAGCTTAGCTGAGACTAAAATTTATCCTGCTTATAATTGTTTATTTATGAGCAGGATAAATTACATAATATGGTGATTGATCTAAACCTTAAAAATCAATTTGATTGGGCTATTTCAGTAATTATGAGCAGTTTAAATTTCATGCTCAGTTGAGTTGAGCATGAAAAAGGTTTTATAACCCTAACACCAGGATGTGTCCTTTGAGCAAGACTCATTAATTCCCCATTATGCTGGTTAATACTCGGGGATTGGTTAGTTAGGACTGACATGACTGAAAAATTGTTGATTGGGGCTAAAACCACAAAATGAACATAAAAAAAAAAATTTGCACCAAGAAACCTAATAATGGTCATTTTTAATTATTTAGAAAACACTAATCTGTTAAAATCAGTTTTATGTGGCTGTTAAATATTGCAATACCAGCTTGGCGTTTATTTCCTTTGGATAAAAATCCTACAAATGTTAATGAAAATGCATCAGTAAAGAAATACTTTAAAGCGGTGTGTATAATACTTGAATCATGCATGCAATTTGTTTATGATATGCTTTAAAATATATTTTTAGGTGATTTGTTTTGAAATTGTACATATAGGTTTACATATGGCCATTATAAATTTTTCAAGCCTGAATCCATTTTCTGTGGCTGTAAAGAGTGGTTTATTTCCAACCAGACCTGAAAAACAGCTTTATTCAATGTTGTGGCTTATTTTTGAGCGGTGTCATGAGAAAACAATGTGGTTTCCAAACAAGTCTGACACAAACCGGTCTGTGCAGTCACAGAAGATTGCTAGAGGCTGGGAATTTTGTATCAGTTAAGAAAGTAGAAGTATTGTACTATCCTTGTAGCGAAAACAAAGGTGCTGATCATCTTCGCAAATCTGCACCTTTGTTTTCGCATATACAAAACATTGGTTTTCTCATAACAGGGCTCTTATTTTATCTGTGTATAATTTGTGAAATATAACACACTCTGACAAAGGAATCAAACTGACTTTGTTTTTATTTCTCCCCCTCATGTATGAGAGATGTAGCTATAACTGTATTATACATGTATGTGCCGCATTGTGAGAAAACGGGATTTTTGCCTATGCGAAAACAAAGGCGCATATCAGCTTCGCAGATACTGCGAAGCTGATCAGCGCCTTTGTTTTCGCTACACAGATAGTACAATTTTTCTTCTTCTTAAATCCGAAATTTCAAGCTTCTAGCTTGCTTCTGACACTGTACAGGCCGGTTTGTGTCAGACCTGGTCGTAAACTCCGAAGACCGGTTTTCTCGCATCGCGGCTCATATGTTGTGGGTGCGTTTTACCACTTACAAAAGCAGAGCATGATCTAGCTGCCAAGCTTTCAAGTATTATTACGTGTATTTTGGTTCTTGATAAAAAAAACAACAACATAATTTCATTAGATATCTAAAATGGTTTTATTGATCAGAAAGCTTTTATGCAAATTAAATTTCATATAAAATCTCATTTTGTTTTCAGCCTGGGCTGTCGTACATCATAGTGAGTTAGTGTTTACCTAAACAAATGAACAAAAAGCAATTCTCAACCACTTCAAGAAGATTTGGCTAAGAACATATTAATAGCCATTCTTCTTTTTCTTTTTATTCAGTTCAACATCCCTTTCAAGATTATTTCAGCTGAGGCCAATCAGTAGGTGGGGTGAAAACAGAGAGCACCGCGAGAAAAACCACCTGGCACACCCACAAGCAGAACTTGGTTTGTCTCACATGTGCCCCGTGTGGGTCTCGAACCCACACCAGACACAGCGGTGAGATAATCGAGTGATTAAGAAACAGCGCTCTTAACCGCTAGGCCACGGGCTGTTCTGAAGATTTGGCTAAGAACATATTTCAAAATAGCCATTCTTCTTTCTGCTGATTCAGCAAGGGCAGTTGTCAGAAATGTACGGAGAGGTGGCCAGTTGTTCAAAACTTTGTTAGCTTAACGTCATCGTTAAGACCTCAACAGTGTATTTGTAATATTCATGTTTGAAATTTTAACGAATCGTTAATTAATGACATTGATAACTTTAAACAACCGGCCCCTGATGGTTGAGTATCAGACTCCGTATCAAGAGGTACTGGGTATGACCCCAACTTGTGGGGGGGATGGAGGGGGTGGCATATTGTGTCATTGAGCAAGAAACTTTTGAGCCTCCTCGTGGGAAAACCAACAATGTGGTTTCCGAACAGGTCCGACACAAACCGACCTGTAGAAGCACAGAAAAGAGGTAGAAGCTTGAAATTTCGGATTTTAGTAGAAGAGGAATTGTACTATCCGAGTAGCGAAAACAAAGGCGCTGATCAGCTTCGCGGTTACCGCGAAGCTGATCTGCGTCTTTGTTTTCGCATATGCAGATTGTTGGTTTTCCCAAGAGGCGGCTCATTTACTCCCCAGAATACTGGTTGAAAAGAAGTGGTGGCTCCATCTGAACATGACTGAAAAATTGTTGACTGGGACATAAACCCTCAATATGAATGAACAAGAAATGTTTATCAAGTACACTGCATGGCAAATTAAGGACTTGGAGCTTGATACTACGGGACCTTCAGGAAAACATTTCCGTGAAATGTATACCCCCTTAAACCTCACTTATACAGAAAAACTCGGACAGGCGAGGCGGTTCTAACGTTTACCCACAATATATGATTTGAGCAAAAATGTTAAAAAAAATCAAAATTTTTCCAATGAATTTTTTAATCTTTACAGCTGAAAGAATCTCTGTATATTGCATGGGCAAATTTTCGTAATGGGGACAAAAGAAAAACAAAGACAGCATTTTAAGAAGCTGCAATTATATTGCCATAAAATTAACACAAAGACTGCAACATAATATAAGCATTTAAAATAAGCTTAGAGCTTGTTTGGGGTGTACTTAACAAATGAGCCACGTCATGAGAAAACCATCAATCTGCATACGCAAAAACAAAGATGCAGTTCAGCTTCGTGGTAACCGCCAAGCTGATCAGCACCTTTGTTTTTGCTATACAGACAGTACAATTCCTCTTCTTTCTAAATCTGAAATTTCAAGCTTCTAGCCATCTTCTGTGCTTGTAGAGCTCGGTTTGTGTGGGACCTGTTTGGAAACCACATTGTTGGTTTTCTCATTATGCGGCTCAAATTTGTTGCTTTTAACAGAAAACACTATACAGTCTAATAAATCATGTTAAACAGTTAACAAAATCTTGGATGAAAAAACTGCTCAGATAGCAGAAAACAGACGGTATTGTTGAATAGTGAATTTTCATCAAACATAAGTGGTGGACATGCATATAAAATGAGCCGCCCCATGGGAAAACCAACAATCTGCTTAGGCAAAAACAAAGACGCAGACCAGCTTCGCGGTTACCGCGAAGCTGATCGGCGCCTATGTTTTTGCTACTCGGATAGTACAATCCCTCTTCTACTTAAATCCGAAATTTCAAGCTTCTAGCTCTTTTCTGTTACTGTGCAGGCCGGTTTGTGTCAGACCTGTTCGAAAACCACATTGTTGGTTTTCCCATGAGGCGGCTCAAATGTAAAACTGGTTCAATAATATCTTATTGCATACAATACAAAGTGGTGGCCTGGTTGTACAGCATCAGACACTGAATCGAGAGGTCCCGGGTTTGATCCCTACACAGGGCACTATGTTATGTTCTTGAGCGAGACACATATACTCCCCAAAGTAATGGTTAATACCCATGAATTAGTGACTCCATCCCGACATGACAGGAAAATTGTTGACTGGGACATTAAACCTCAATCCAAACAAACAAACAACAAGTTTGGTCAAGAATGCCCTCCACATTAGCTAAGTATTTGTCTTTACGAAAGTGAAAAGTCACTTCTGGTTCCGTGTTCTTGTTAACACTTAAACCGGACAGTGTATGTCACTTAAAGGTGGCATGTAAACATTACAGGTATAGTGTGACTTTTTTGACCGTTGTTTGCACTTGTTGATCAAACTGCTTCCAATGGGTATGTTTTTTCCACAATTTTATTCTATTATGGTAAACAAGACATGCTTCACATGGCACTGTAAAAATGCCTAAAGCTAGTAAGTACCCCTTTTCTATTGTTTACAAAGTTTGATCACCTTCGGTATTAAAACCGGCATGATCAAAGTGTTTCTACTATACTATAAAACCCTTTCTCTAAAGGAAAATACAAGTAACTGTAATGAAAAACGAACCGAACAAACTCCATCTTCTAGTGGAAATATTTAGATGGCCAAATGCTATTTATTTGCTAATAATTAACTATATGAAAAGACAATTCAAATGATAGCAAAAGATGTTGAAGTTTAGTAAATTCATTCTTCAGGGATGAACCTAAATCCAGGGCCGTTACTCTCCATTCATTCTCAAAATAAAAAACAACAACTGTTACAGTGTTTCTGATTACAAAACCATAGAATTAAAGAATCAAAGAAGGAAAGTGAAGTCCCACTTTTTCAAAGCCAGGTAATGCTGCATTCCCCTTGTCCTTCCATGTTGAAAAATCTGCTATGTTTGAAGCAGTGTTTAGACTGCATTTGGAGCACTGCATTACGAAAACATGCCCATGCAATACACAGAAATTTTTAAAGTTGTAAAAAATGAAAATTTTCAGTAGAAAAATTTTGATATTTTTCTTGTTTTTGCTCAAAACGTTGATTGTGGGTACACGTTAGAACTGCCTCGGCGAGGCGGTTCTAACGAGTACCCACAATCTATGTTTTAGAGCAAAAATAAGAAAAATAGGTATACCCCTGCATACCCCAGTTTTACTATATAAAAGTGGGGTTTAAGGGGGTATTTATTTCACGGACATGTTTTCCTGATGAGTCACATAAGGAAATTCAATCAATAAACTTAACAAAAACTAAGAAGATAACAAAAAAAAAACCAGCAAGAGCTTTTGCATGACAAAACCAACAATCTGGGTTTCCGACCAGGTCCGACACAAACCAGGCTGTGCAGCCACAGCAAATAGTTAGCAGCCTGAAATTTGGGATTTAAGAAGAAGAGGGATTGTACTATCAGGGTAACAAAAACAAGGCGCTGATCAGCTGTGCAGTTACTGCACAGCTGATCTGCACCTTTGTTTGCGCATACACAGGTTGTTTTCTCATGCGGCGGCTTCACAAATCCAAACCACACTCACTATCAAAGACAAGAGGACTTTCCAGTCAATATCACTTGGAAGGGTCCATTTTTTTTTCAATTTTAGGGGTGTAGTGTGATGTTTGAATACATTTTTCTTTCCTTTTTATGTTTGATAAAAAAACCTACAAAACAATAAAGCCTAATTGTACAAACTGGAACCATAAGCTATTGCAAAATATCCACCTTAAAACTGCCCTCGGCTTGTAATATGAGATAAAACTAACAAAACTTATCACCCAAAGCACATGTGCTGCATTCAGTCATTCAATAACCCATACCAAAACACTCTATCCAGAGACAACCAACCTGACTCAGAACAACCAATGCAGATGAAATCATTAAACAACAAAATGGGGTAAATACTTGTTGGATAAAACTAATTAAAGACAAAATGGGGTAAATACTTGTTGGATAAAACTAACTAAAGACAAAATGGGGTAAATACTTGTTGGATACAACTTACAACAGATCAGGTAGAATTGTTCCCAGACAAGTATTCACTAAAAGAGAATCTATGATGGGGTTGAGGCCGAGACAAGGAAATCTCAGGCAAGTTTTCAGATTATTCAAGTCTCATCCGAGGCTCTGCCGAGGATGAGACTTGAATAATCTGAAAACGAGCCTGAGATTTCCTTGTTGAGGCTTCAACACCATCACTGATTATTTTTCTCACCCACCTTTTAAAAATTTTTGACACTGAATAGGCTTCAAGTTTTGTTCAGGCAGCCATTTTGTTTGGACATAAAACAATTTACGCAAATTAGCTAGTGAAACAAATAAAAATAATTTTGTATTTGCACTCACCTTACAAAAATATTAAATCATCATTTTGTTTTCACAAAATTCCCGGCAAAATTAAATTTTTTGATTTTTATGGGAGCAGCAGACTACAATTACTCTTAATATCTTCCTGAAATTAACAGTTGACACCTAGCTCATCACTTCCTTATATGGAATGAGGTGTACATTTCTATCAGCTAAATACAGAAATGATTGACATTTTGAGACAGCTAAAATTGTACTAGTACTGAGACAGAATTATCTCAGACAGGCACACAAAGGGATATGCTTGTCTGGTGGGTGAGAAATACTGCTTCCTTCTACTGATTTCATCTGCACTGGTTGTTCTCAGTTGCATTAGTTGTCTCTGGATAACCAGTGTGAAACATTTCAAAGACTTCTGAGCCGCGTCAAGAGAAAACGTACGTTTTACATATGCAAAAACAAAAGCACAGATCAGCTTCACAGTAACTGCGAAGCTGATCAGCGCCTTTGTTTTTGCTACATGGATAGTACAATTCCTCTACTTAAAAATCCAAAATGTCCTGCCTCTAGCCATCTTACGTGCTTGTACAGCTTGTCTTCCGTTGGGCCTGTTCGGAAATCACGTTGGTTTTCTCATGACGCGGCTCTTGTGATTGATGAAGCTGAGTGGTCATGTAAAAACTGCACCAAAATGCCAGGTGATTAGATACTGTCAAGCATCAGCCATACAATAAGCAAACCACAAAACGAGTTGAGCTAACTAACAAATTATGCCCAAAAATCATTATGCCCATATAGGGTTTTCTAACATTACATAGTATAAAATGATCAAGGCCTGCAAGATAAACAGTTTAGCAGTCATTTGCATTTTTACAGATTTTTTCCTCAAGTTTGTTGGCAAGTGCATGATGGTACAGTCCACCTTTTAATTACAGACATAATTATGTCTATTAATCTTTTCAGGTTTGTGTCCTTAAAGTGATGCTCAGAAAAGAACACCTGACAACACTGGTTATCTTGATATAACCAACACAAACAAAAAATGCAGACGAAACCAATATAAAGCAATATGCAGTAAATCATAACGAAAACTTGCCCATGCAATATACTGAGATTGTTTCACCTGTAAAAATTGAAAATGTCATAAGAAAAATTTTGATATTTTTCTTATTTTTGCTCAAAACATAGATTGTGGGTACATGTTAGAACCGCCTCACCGAGGCGGTTCTAACGAGTACCCACAATCTATGTTTTGGAGCAAAAATAAGAAAAATAGGTATACCCCTGCAAACCCCAGTTTTACTATATAAAATTGGGGTTTAAGGGGGTATATATTGCACAGACATGTTTTCCTGATGTAACTGTCAGGAAACAAAGTGCCACTTATCAGAGTGATATAATGTGACAAGTCGTTCCCAGACAGGTATTTACTCTCATTGATGCTCATTGATTTCATCTGCGTTTGTTGTTCTCAGTTGCATAGGTTGTCTCTGGATAACCAGTGTGATGGCTTTATGGTACCCGATGAGCCGCCTCGTGGGAAAACAAACAATGTGGTTTCCGAACAGGTCCGGCACTAACCGACCTGTACAAGCACAGAAAAGAGCTAGAAGCTTGAATTTTTGGATTTAAGTAGAAGAGGAATTGTACTATCCGAGTAGCGAAAACAAAGGCGCTGATCGGCTCAAATCATGCACAAGTTCACATTTTACAAAAGGAATTGGTAAAACTGATTATTTTACAAACCTTGATAGGTGACAAATGTGATCATGTATAAATTGATGTTTAGTTGCTGAATTATGAATATCACATACACACTGAAAAGCAGATTATAAAAGCATATTTTTATAAGAAAGCCTAGTTCTAAAACACAAGTTGTCTATGGAAAGTCCTTTTCATTTGAGTTGGAGTTAAGGACATTCACACATAAGCGAAAACTGCTGGACGTAGACTTGCATAGACTTGAGTTTTATTGCAAAAAAGAATTTTTTGTTTGTTTAATTTATTGCTTTACAACCCTTTCAACAGCTAATGTCCCGGCATGACCATAGCTGTTGACTGGGATGTAAAACAATAAATTAAACAAACAAAAAATATTTTTCGCAATTAAATGCAAGTCTGGGTCGAGAGACTTTCGCTTATGTGTGACGAGGCCTTAAAGCATTTGGCAGTATGCTCCAGTATTTTAAGCCGCCATGCGACAAAACCAGTCTTCCAGTTTCCGACCGACCAGGTCTGACACAAACCGGCCTATACAGTCACAGGAGAAAGCTAAGCTTGAAACTTTGGATATAAGTAGAAGAGGTATTGTACTATGTGTGTACCAGAAACAAAGGCGTTGATTAGCTGTACAGTTTCTGCACAGCTGATCTGCCCCTCTGTTTTCGCATATGCAAAAATCAGTTACCACAAAATCAGAAATTCTTTTTTGTATCAGGACCAAGTAAACACTCTGTGAAAACGAGCCACATCATCAGAAAGCCTGTCTTCGAGTTTTTGTCCAGGTCTAATTCAAACCTGCCTATATACAGTAGTTGAAGAAGGCTAGAAGCTTGTCATTTTGGATTTACGAATAAGAGGGATTGTACTATCCATGAAGCAAAAACAAAGGCAATGATCAGCTGTGCAGTCACTGCAAAGTTGATATGCATTTTCATTTTAAAATATGTAGAAACAGATTTTCTCATGATGCAGCATGGGTACAAGGCCTAAAGGCCCAGGTCAAAACCCTAAACAGATAAGTTTTCTCAAGACATAGCACATACACTCTTATTTTTTCATGTTTCGAAAACATAATGAAAACATGTCCGTGTAATGAATACCCGCTTATACCCCACTTTTATATGGCAAAACTGGGGTATGCAGGGGTATACCTATTTTTCTTATTTTTGCTCTAAAACATAGATTGTGGGTACTCGTTAGAACCGCCTCGGTGAGGCGGTTCTAACGTGTACCCACAACCTATGTTTTGAGCAAAAATAAGAAAAATATCAAATTTCTTCAGTTGAAAATTTTCCATTTTTAAAGCTCAAAAAATCTCTGTTTATTGCATGGGCAAGTTTTCGTAATGAGTACATGATTTTTAAGTAACAATCATTAACGATCATACATGATTTTTTACTATAAATATTCAACATGCATATCGAACAAAACAAAACATAACAAGCACTTGTGTATTAACATTGGCATGGCACAATTTCAGTAGATAGCACATTATTTACAAAATAAAACATTAAAAGTGCACTATTTACAAATGAAACAATTATTGTTTATTTCATTTTCAACAAATCAGTCAAGAGTACACTACCATAAGTACATATTTACGCTTCAATCATCAATAACAAACTGTGGTTATCAATTTAGTAGTAGCAGCAGCATCACGCTTCATGCGCGGATCCAGAAAATTTTCTTGGGGGGGGGGGGGGGGGGGGGGGGGCGGCAAATTCCCAGAATGGGTCTGACGGAAAATTTCAACATGGCAAAAATTAATAATCTGGCAATTCCAGGGGAGCGGAAGGGGGGGGGGTCCAGACCCCCTGTCCCCCCCCCCCCCCTTTGGATCCGCCCATGCGCTTTTTACATCTTCCTGAGCTAAGAGGACTTAATCCATAGCTCTACCTTAAGAATGTACAGGTCACACCTTTTAAACAGCAACCTATAAAACAAACTTATAAATCTCAACGACTTGCAAAAACAGTTAAACGCACAATGAAAATGTAGCCTTTAACAAAATGATAATGCAATAACAGATTTTGTTAACTTCATTAAACTTGAATACAAATATTCATTAAATTCCCATAGCAGAGACGTTTGCCTGTGCCTTAATACTCTGTCGAATTCCCAAGGGGTGTAAATATTTTGGTTGTCCAATTCCCCTATATCCCTGACACTCCCCCTCTGGTGAAAATACTGATAGGCGCATACATGTTTGAACTGCCTCCCAAAGGTTTCTAACGTGCACCTACAACATAAAACTTTTATGAAGACAGTAGTAAAATCATGCAAAATGCATACCCTATCTGCTTTGTTTTATACAATTATTGCAGAAAATGGAGCAAAACTAATGACACAATGTCATATCAATGTGCAATTTACTAGCAAACATCAACAAAGAAGCCATCTCCTGAGAAAACCAACAATGTGGTTTCCGAACAGGTCCGACACAAATCAGTTTGTACAGTCACAGAAGCAGGCTAGAAGCCTGAAATTTTGGATTTATGAAGAAGAGGAAACAAAGGTGCTGATCAGCTTCGCGTTTACCGCGAAGCTTATCTGCGTCTCTTGTTTTCGCATATGCAGATCATTGGTTTTCTCATGATGTGGCTCAAATGTATTCAACAAAGAAAATGAAGAACTATCACCAACTTAAATGTGCTAACAACAGACACTTTAGTCAACAAACATGTACATGTAGTCAGTAGAAACTTTCATCAATAACATGCCAATTCAGTAGAAACGTTAACCACCTAACATGTAAGATCATGTATAGTCAGTAGATATTTTCATCCAACTAACATGTCCAGTCAGTATATATTATAACTAATTAACATATACAATCAGCAGAAATTTCACCAACATGTACAGTCAATGGAAAACTTTCACCAACTAACAAGCATGATCATGCACACAGTAGGGGAACATAAGCGAATAGACAGCTGCTATTAACTGGAAAGTCACGTCACTTGCGATCAGTTACATTGGAGAATCGATCACTTGCGGAATTGATTATTTGTTTACAGTTAATAAAACATTCTCTCAAATACATGTTAAAGTTGACAGACCCGTTTTATTTGGCTTTTATTTAAGTTACATATTATTTTGACCACATGAACTTGCTATTTCATTGCCAGCTTTCCGTGGAATAGTGAAACTTGTTTATCATGGTATGAGAAGAGATTTTTGAAATTGTAAAACATGAATAAAACGTGTAAATATAAAAAAACACATGTAGTTAAAAGTTTTAGTCACTAAATGGTAATACTTGTACTTGCTGAGAAAATGAAACAATTTAGTGGAAAAAAACTGTCCAAGGATGCAAAATATAGGGAAAACATAACACATGTAATACAACAGATTTGTACTGTCTGAATAGTCACTTGCTTTGATGACATAAAAAGCAGTGACCAATTGTCTATTGTACAATTAGCAAGTGACTGATCTTTCCACTGTACACTCACAAGTGCTGTTACTTCCGTTCCCTTCCACTCCCCTAATGTGATGTATAGTCAGTAGATATCACAACCAACTAACATGACAGTCTGTAGAAACTTCACCATCTAAAATGTTTTGCCATCATACACTTTAACCAAGGGGAATAGTCTGTTGATATAGTAACCAACTAACATGTACAGTCACCAAATAACATCTGCAGTCTGCAGATACTTATGATGAAGACATTTGAGCCACTGCATGGGAAAACAAACAATCTGCATATGCAAAAACAAAGAGGCAGATCAGCTTCGCGTAACCGCAAAGCTGATCAGCGTCTTTGTTTTCGCTACAGGGATAGTACAATTCCTCTCCTTTCTAACTTCAAAATCTCAAGCTTCTAGACATCTTCTGTGACTGTACAGGCCAGTTTGTGTCGGACCTGGTCGGAACCCAAATTGTTGGTTATCTTATGCACAGGCTCATTTAAATTTCAGGAAACATGTTCACTAGTTAACATGCTTTGACTCCAGAAACTTTCACAAACTATCATGCACAGTCAACAACTAACATCTGTAGTGTGCAGATACCTCTGCTGAAAACATTTAAAAGTCATGAAACATGTTCACGAACTAACACGTACAGTCAGCAGAAACTAACAGATTGGGAGCTGTTTCAGCTTCTTTAAACTGTTGCATTGTCATATTAGTTTTAGCAACTTTATCACCATCTGAACACTCTTTTTCTTTCATATTTGACATCAAACGATCATCATAAAGCGACAGGCGGCCCTTTTTGTTGATCAGAGGGGTCTTTATCCGGGCCTTGATCTTTTCTTGGGGGTCAGGCTCGGGGTACGGGGGTTTGATTAGTTTGTACCCATTAGGGAGTGTCCTCTGACTCCCCGACCCCCTTAGAACACTGTTCTTGAAGAAAGGGAGAGAACTCAGGCTGTTACTGGGTTGTCTCTGTGTGTAGTTATGTCCCTTTAATGAGAGGGTACTGGGACGATTTAGCCTAGCATCTCTTTCCAATTTGTCACTGTCATTTGACTTCTGTGGGCTTAAGTCTGAGGTGCTCTTCGAGTACGGTGCACCACGTAAACGCGAGAATGTTGGCCGTTCCTTATGACTATCACCTTTGTTGACTTTGACCTCATTATTCACAGCCACTTCACATTGTCTTTGCGTATTGTCCTTACTCTGTGCCAAGCTTGTCGGCCGAACAACTGGCCCTGTGTTCGTTATTTGCACCTCTGTTTCAACCCCTTGAGAGGGCTCAAACAGTGGATTGTTCTGTCCAATACTTTCATAAACTAAACCATTTTCTTTCCTTCTTATCGGAGCCTGGTTTTCTTCATGTTTATATTTATCATCGGAAAACTTACTCCCAAAAGCAAGTTTACCTAAAATTGCCAAATGTCCTAGAAACCCCATTTCTTTAGCTTTCTTACTCTTTGATAACTGATTGTGTTTAGGTGTAACATTCGACTCATTATCACTATTGGGATTATTAACAACTTTTCGCGGTAGATCACCAGTCGTGGAGTTGACACGGTTCTGTAAGTACGATATAGGTGGATTCCGTTGCCGGTTAAGTACATCATTTTGCATCAGCGATGTTTCCAGGTTGTCAGTTAAATTGTCAAACATGGTTTCAGATGTTGTTACAGAAGGGGGAGAACTCTGGGAGGTACCATCAAAATCTTTCCCATAATGCAAACTGTTTCCTAAAACAGCAAAGTGAATTTATTGTCTGAAAACCCCAAACAAGATAATCTCAAAACAGTAAGCAGCACATTTTTGATAATCGCTAACGTCATTCAAAAGATTTCGGTATGTGTGCTTGCATGTGTGTGTTTATCCAATTGCATGGACATACCTCTAAATATATCAAGACAGGTTTCCAGCACTTTTATCAGTTGAGCCTCGTCATGAGAAAACCAGATTTTTGTCTATGCGAAAACAAAGGCGCAGATCAGCTTCGCAGTAACTGCGAAGCTGATCAGCACCTTTGTTTTCGCTACATGGATAGTACAATCCCTCTTCTTCTTAAATCTGGAATTTCAATGTTCTAGTATGCTTCTGTGACTGTACAGACCGATTTGTGCGGGACCTGGTCTGAAACCCCGAAGACTGGTTTTCTCGCGTCGCAGCTCAGTTAAGGTAGGTGAAATGTGGCCTCATTATCACGTTCATGCTCACACCCTTCAGCACTAACAACAAAAATACACTAATGAAAACAATGACACCCTAATCCTGCCTATCCCCTGAGTTTGCAAACACATCCTTACCAACTACAGCCAGTTCCTCATCACTACGTTTGTGCGTGTTACGCTCGACTGTCGGATTTCTACCCTGATGTGCCGGCACTGGCTGGTTCATCATCGCATTAATATTCTGAGACTTTGGCGCCGTTGGCTGATTTTCCACCGGCGTTGGCGGTATGTTGGTATCGACTGTTGATGTGGAGACACTTCCTGTAGTTGACTCGCTCATCCAATTGGGTGGATGTCTTAACGATTGCTCGGCATTCAAAATGTTGTTATTATGAATGTCATTAATGATTAGCGCCGATGTGCTCCCTTCGGCGACGACGTTGGGAGAGATCATGTCAGAACTAGAAGAATTCAGGCCGCTCCACTGGGTCATGCCGTTACCATGGTAACCAATGCGGTTGCTACCAGAAACATTGGACAGAAGAGCTGTGTTGATTGTTGGTGTGACTCCTGGAATGCATAAACAGAAACAGAATTCATGAAGAATTTGTAAGAAATTTTGTCTAGCATTGTCTTTTTCTTTTTAAAACACAACAAGAATATCATGAATTCTTAGTTCCTGCACAGATAAATGTAGATCTGGCCTAAAGATTATAAAACACTTTTCATGCTCAACTCAGCTGAGACAGAAATTTGTCCTGCTCATTGGTATGGCTGTCTTCAGTGACATAAACCTGAAGATCCCAACAATTTTGGCTACTTCAACTTTTATGAGCAAATTAATTTCATGTTTAGCTGAAATAAGAAGGAAAACTAAAAGTTTTTTGGGCGTGGACAACCAATGTTACTGATAGATTGACAAAAGATAGACGTCAAGCTAGGCATTTCTACTTAGCTAAGCAATTCTGCTCCCTAGATGCCGACAGTCTGGTGGTGGGGAAAAGGCAGGCAGTTCTCGAAATTCGGTTGGGAAATACCCTGAGAACCCACCACTTCCGCAAGGTCACAGTCAAACCATTGGTACATACCGATGCAGGAACAATTTGACAGATTTTTCAATAATCAATATATGAGCCACCTCATGGGAAAACAAACAATCTGCATAGGCTAAAACAAAGACGCAGATCAGCTTCGCGGTAACCACGAAGCTGATCAGCGCCTTTGTTTTCGCTACTCGGATAGTACAATTCCTCTTCTACTTAAATCCGAAATTTCAAGCCTCTAGCTCTTTTCTGTGCTTGTACAGGTCGGTTTGTGTCGGACCTGTTCGGAAACCACATTGTTGGTTTTCCCATGAGACGGCTCATATTTTTCTTCCTGGCATCACAAGTGAGATTCGTACCTGCACGGCAGAGGTACATAGCTGGTAAGAAGCCAAACGCCCTACCGACTGAGCTGTCTGGGCGCCCCTGATGGTTTTTTCTTCTTCTTCTTTCATTCTTTTTCTTTCTTTTTAATGACTACATCAAACAGGTTTTAAAATTGTCCAAAATCCAACAGAATCTACAGTACCTTTAATCTTGTTGTCATGGTAATGAGTCCAGAGAACATTCATTTCTATGATCCTTTCCTCCACACACAGGGCAGTGAGCCGTGCCTCTGCATCCTGATCCCAACATTCTTCTATAGTCTCCTTTAGAGCTCGGATTGCCTGTCATAGAAAATATAGAATTTTAAACGAGTGTCATTTCATAAGAAATTTATTAAACGAGCCTTCGGCAAGATTAACTCATTTAAGCCTGGCGTCCCTTTTATGGGACATAGGCAAACAGAATCGCCCCAGATGTGGCAAACAGAATAACCCCAGATGTGACGCCGCAGAACGCGGCGTCCCATCTGGGGCTATTCTGTTTGCTTAGAGGAATTTCATCGAAAAATGAGATAAAAATTTAAAATCACTCCTAACACCCCTAAAAATGAAAGTGGACTCACCCAATTGATAATGATGGGAAAATCCATTTGTCAAATATGGGTTAATAAATTTCATATGATTGATTTGATCACGAGTAAAAATGTTTTTGTGATGTTTTAGCTGTCCTTTCCTTCAAAACGGATGTCTGGGTTGGGATTTTTATATTCAGTTGTATCAATTCCTGAACCTTTTATTCTTGCACACCAGATAGAGAAATACTACGTTTTACCCCATGTGAGAAATTCTTATCTCACCCTCGTTATCTCACCCCGTTCGCACCCTGCGTTCAAGAGTTCTTTTTTAACATTGGTTGTATAGGACGTCACGTAATTTCGTCGATAAGCGCACACGTCACAATGACATCAAAACGTTTTAATTCAAAATGGCGGACGCCGTGGTTGTAGCATTTTTCTAGGTAAATAACATAAAAATCAAGCTTCGCCGCATTAAATCGTGCAAGAAAAAGAATTCATCATTCGTGTAAGGTATGGATAGACAAATCTGTCCCTCGGGTCACAATTTGGCATCACGAGGCGAGCCTCGTGATGCCAAAATGTGACCCTCGGGACAGATTTGTCTATCCATACCTGACACTCATGTAAGATTCTTATATTCTTCTTTTACACAAAGTTATCTCTGTAGTGTGTGAGAATCACATCGGGATAACATGTCTGTGCAATAAATACTCCCTTAATTATAAACCCCACTTTTATATAGTGAAAATGGGGTGTACCTATATTTCTATTTTTTTCATCCAAAACATAGATTGAGGGTACTTGTTAGACCCGCCTCAGCTTTGTTTTGAGCAAAAATGAGAAAAATATCAAAATTTTTCTAGTGACAATTTTCAAGTTTTACAGCTGAAAAAATCTCTGTATATTGTATGGGCAAGATTTTGTAATGATACAGTCAACCCGTTTAATCACTGTCTTTGGGGTCCACAGACAATGTTTTAAGTGAAACCATATAACCATGACGTTATTTACAATAGACACACAGTAAAATTATCAATTTGGTAGCCATGACATGTTCGTTAAATTTAGCATTATAATAAGGCATGTTATAATGAGGTTGTACTTTGACTCATTTAAGCCTGGCGTCCTTTTTATGGGACTGCAGCGTCACATCTGGGGCTATACTGTTTGTTTAATGAAAATTCATCAAAAATTAGGATAAAAATTAAAAATCACTCCTAACACCCCTTAAAATGAAAGTCAACTCATCCAATTGATAATGATGGGAGAATCCATTCGTCATATATGGGTTAAAATAGACAAACCGGGTTGTAATCCTTCCAGACTTCTGGGAACTTGGGTCGCATCTTGTTCCGGGACACCAGCAGTTGCATTTCCTCAAACGTAGGATGGGAACCAGCCTCAGCTTGGAATGGCAGTGTGAACTCTGGCATAGGACAACCTGGCAGGCAGACGGAACATGAGAAGAACTTTTTAAATGTCAAAATGACTAGCTTAAATTCTTGGGCAACTTCTTGGGCCCACCAGGGTTCAACTGGTGTTTTTCTTTTGCTCCGGAGTTAGTAGGTTATTGGGCACCCAGGGATCTCCATCGCCAGGCAGCTTACTCATTCTGTGAGTCCTCGTTTTTGATTCATCATGGAATTTACCATGATTTATTTGTTTGTCCATGATGATTCATCAACTAGTTAGAGATTCACTACGAGGACTGAACAACTAACTAAATGTTATGAACCATTGCAGAAGCTGAGGGTGAGGTTAGGATCCTGTAAAACCAGTTTAAGCCCGCCAGTAATTTTATATTACTGATCGTTCCACGGAGATACTTCGGGGGGGGGGGGGGGGGGGGGGGGGTTCTTATTGTTTTATGTCTTGGTGTTTAAAATTTTTGTGCTGTTGGCGCCTTATGTATGATATCATATTTTTAGTTAAGTTTAGGTAACTGAGTGGCCACCAATTGGGAAAATAGCTGCTCATTCGGCTTACGAAATGTTTTCATGGTATAAGTGCCTTATTGTTAGTTTGGTTTTTTCCCGCCTCAGTTTTTGGAGTGGGAATCTTTTTCTGATTGCGCCTTTTCCTGATCGTTGCCTACTTGTACCTTTTTCAAAGTGTTGTGGTCTGATTCCTCTGTCTTACTAAAAGAGTGTTGCCACAAAAAATGTCCCAAGGTTCTTTTATGCAATGAACAAGTGTCTTATCTGCAAACACAGAAGTTAGGAGGAGACGACGTCTAGATCTACAGTGATAGTCTAAGAAATTTTGCTCCTGATTAACTCATGCAGTACAAACCTTGATAAAGTTCCGAGCACCTAGATGCTATCTCCCACATTACAAGACCAAATGAGTACATGTCAATCTGTTTAAGAGACGCCTCACAGTCTCTCAGGTTCACAGCACCGTCCAGCAATTCTGGCGCCATGTACCGTAAAGTTCCAACCTGCAAAATTCAAAGAAACATATCATCAGTAAACCAGAGGACCAATGGTCCTGTAAAGGCTCACCAGAGATCTGAGATACATAACATAAACTTGTTCGACTATAATGGTCATATACACATACTATATCGCCCCAGGACATGGTAAGAATAACCCCTGGGGTCAATTTCTTTTTCAAAATCATAAATTTTCTGTCCATTTGCCCATTTCCTAAAAGGTTTTCCCTTCTATGACATTTGAACAGTTCTGCATATTAGACCCAAGTTGACAAGAGCACATGAAACTTTCATCTTCAAACAAGAATTATTCTTAGCCACATTTAGCCATTTGCCCATTTCTATTCATTTAAAAGTTCTAAAATCATAACTTCATGCTTGGTTGTTTGAAATTCCAATACATGCCATTGTTTTTAATAATTCAATAATTTGATGCTCTGAAAATATGCCCCTAAACTTAAAATGAAAGTGGACTCATCCAAGTAATAGTAATAACAAGTAGCCCAAGGGCAACGATCGCTCACCTGAGAGTCAACAACAGTCACTGGACAAAGTGGTTGTTTTTTTTTTTTTTTTTTTTTTTTTTTTTTTTTTTTTGAAGATTGATCAAAATTGAAGATGCTGGAGTGGCCACAACACTAAAAATTGATTTTTCAGACATTCAAGGGCAGCTACCTTCGCAGTCCAGGGTCGAATCTGGCTCAAATTCGAACTCATCCAAGATGTTATGGTTATCCTTGTTCCTTCCAAGAATGAAGAAGATCCAATCAAAATTGAAGGCGCTAGAGTGGTAACAATACAAAATATTGATTTTTCAAACACTAAAGGGCAGCTAACTCCGCAGTCAGAGGTCGGATCTGGCCGAAATTCCAACTCAATCGAGATATTGTAGTTATTCTTGTTACCTGCAAGAATGAAGAAGATCCACTAAAAACAAAGATGCCACAATGTAAAAAAAATATTGATTTTTCAAACACTCAAGGGCAGTTAACTCCGCAATCAGAGGTCGGATCTGGTCGAAATTCGAACTCATCCAAGATATTGTATTTATCCTTGTTACCTGCAAGAATGAAGATGGTCCACTGAAAAACAAAGATGCTAGAGTGGCCACAACACAAAATATTGATTTTTCAAACACTCAAGGGCAGATAACTCTGCAGTCAGAGGTCGGATCTGGTCGAAATTCAAACTCATTCAAGATATTATGAATGTCTTTGTTACTTCCAAGAATAAAGAAGATCTGAATAAAAATGAAGGCGCTAGAGTGGCCACAACACTAAATATTGATTTTTCACACAGTCAAAGGCAGATAACTCTGCAGTCAGAGGTCGGATCTGGCTGAAATTCGAACTCATCCAAGATGTTATGGCTATCCTTGTTACTTCCAAGTATGAAGAAGATCTGATCAAAATTGAAGGCGCTAGAGTAGCCACAACACAAAATATTGATTTTTCAAACACTCAAGGGCAGATAACTCCGCAGTCAGAGGTCGGATCTGGTCGAAATTCGAGCTCATCCGAGATGTTATGGATGTTCTTGTTACTTCCAAAAAAGAAGAAGATCCAAATAAAAATGAAGGCGCTAGAGTCGCCACAACACTAAATATTGATTTTTCACAATCTGATTAAAATCCGATGTTATTTACATTTCTACACAATGTTACTGTATGTAAATAAGAAGAAACATTTGGTTTTAATCAGATTGGATTTTTCACACAGTCAAGGGCAGATAACTCAGCTGTCAAGGGTCTGATCTGGCTGAAATTTGAACTCATACTAGATGTTATGGCTATCCTTGTTACTTCCAAGTATGAAGAAGATCCGATCAAAATTGAAGGCGCTAGAGTGGCCACAACACAAAATATTGATTTTTCTAGCACTCAAGGGCAGATAACTCTGCAGTAAGAGGTCGGATCTGGTCAAAATTCGAACTCATCCAAGATGTTATGGATGTCCATGTTACTTCAAAGAATAAAGAATATCCAAATAAAAATGAAGGCGCTAGAGTGGCCACAACACTAAATATTGATTTTTCACACAGTCAAGGGCAGAATAGGGTCGGATCTGTCTGAAATTCTAACTCATCAGAGATGTTATGGCTATCCTTGTTACTTCCAAGTATGAAGAAGATCCGATCAAAATTGAAGGCGCTAGAGTGGCCACAACACAAAATAATGATTTTTCAAACACTCAAGGGCAGCTAACTCCACAGTCAGAGGTCGGATCAAGCTAAAATTCGAACCCATCCGACATATTATAGCTGTCCTTGTTACCTGCAAGAAAGAAGAAGATCCACTGAAAAATAATGGCGCTAGAGTGGCCACAACATTTTCCCCATTATAAGTCTATGGGGATTTTTCCAGAAGCTCAAAGGCAGCTAACTCCGCAATCTGAGGTCGAACCTAGCCGAAATTCGAACTCATCTGAGATGTTATGGTTGTCCTTGTTATTCCCAAGAATGAAGGAGATCCTATCAAAAATGAAGTTGCTAGAGTGGCCACAACATTTTTCCCATTATAACTCAATGGGAGCTATCTGTTGCCATGGAAACCAGAGTTCTGATTTGACCTGGCCCAAAACCTAATGCAACCTTTCCCCCTCCTCAATGATGCTTCAGATAAAATTTGATTGCAATTGGCCTTGTTGTCTTAGAGATATTCAATATTGAAAGTGTGGACACACGGACGCACCCACGGACGCCGGCTCGACTACCATACTATAAGCTCACCTTGTGAGCCTTCGGCTCAGGTGAGCTAATAAAAGAGTGAATTGGCTTACATCAGTAAGAGAGGTTTGTTCGGCATTCTCAGTGTGTCCTTTGTGTATTATCTTTGAGCCCATAGAAGAAAGACAGAAACCCAAGTCAGCTATAACGCAGCAGAGGTCGGGACGCACCAAGATGTTACGACTGTTGAAATCACGATGTGCTACAGTTGGTTTGAAATTATCTGAAAAATATGTATGAATGATTGAAATCACAATGTGCAACAGTTGGTTTGAAATTACATGTAGTATCTGCAAAGTATGTTATAAAGTATGCATGTGATGAGCCACAGAATCACAAAACTCTATTTGGGGCCTAGAGAACCAAGTTAGCCAGGGTACACACTGTATTAGAGGAACATGTGATATTATACAAAACTGTGTTCCCAACTGCTAGATTGCAAAAAAGCATATGTAGGCAATCTAGAATGTTCAATTTACGTTCTACATCGTCATTTTAGCAATCCGAAACACATTTTTATGGCAATCTAGAACTCTTTTTGTTTATAAAACTGGCTGTTTGCGATCGCCACTAATAGGGTGTGGGGTATAAGACCTAATCATACGGGGTGAAATGCCTAGTACTGATTTTGTCTACCACTAGTTTGCACAGCCCAGGTGGTTGTGGCACAAGTATTACCATCTTTTCATTAGTAATCTGCTAGCGACATTTCAAGGTCTGTGTGACATTTTCAAAGTGCTTGATTTGGAAACAAATGATTATAAAAATGTTATGTCTGAGATATTGAGACTGTCTGAAAACTTCTTAAGAGTATAAAATGTTCTCTGTTATAAATGTTTCATAATGCATTTTGTTTGTGTATTGTATGCTGTAATCTCAAATTAAGTTTAAAGCAAAACAAATGTTTAAGCATCTGTTGTACATGTATGTACATGTATATACAATACATTTTAATGTCAGTCAATCTGTTTTCTTCTTGTTTTGCTTCTGCTTTTTGTCAGTGTTCTTTTTTCTATTCTCTTATATTTGACAACCCCATATGTGCCTCTAATTCACAAAGTGCAGCTTCAATTTGACATTTATTTTTCTTTTAAATTCAACAGACATTTCTTGACACTACAACAAGGACAACCATGGACTACTTGAGACAAACATGAGAAAAACGGAATTTTGACTTGGCGAAAACAAAGGCGCAGATCAGCTTCGCAGTAACAGCGAAGCTGATCAGCACCTTTGTTTTCGCTACACCGATAGTACAATTCTTCTACATTCTAAATCCAAAATTTCCAGCCTCCAGCCTTCTTCTGCGACTGTACATGTTGGTTTGTGTTAGACCTCGTCGGAAATCCCAAAGCCTGTTTTTTTCACGTCACAGCTCACTTACCACCTTCCCCTATATCACTATGTAGATGAGCAAGCCCTTTCGCCAAGGAGTGACACATTTTACACATAGTATTCCAGTCTATGGTATTATTCTTTAAATAATTCATCAACGTTCCGTCCTGTATGTAATTCATCACGATTAAATACTGCATGTTACCGTCCTGATCCAAGCGTTCTTCAGCACCGTAAAACTTCAGTAAACTTGGATGTTCCATATGTGGAAGGGAATAAATATATTTTTCATTAAAATAATACTGTCGATGGTATGCATTATAAATTTTAATGGCAACGTCCCCCTCCTGCAAACTTCCTTTCCACACTTCGCTGTAACGACCTTTACTGACCAAACAACAGATTTTCAGGTCCTCGATATCGAATGCCGGCGAAGCGGGAACCGTGATGTTGTTGTTGGACCCGGTTGCCGGATGACGCTGATGGAGACAGAAGCGGTAACCAAGGTAACTCACGAGGATTATCACAGCAAGAAGGAACACAGACAGCAGCGATAACATGATTGTCCGCTCTTTGTATGATGTGTCTTTGAGGGGATGGTACTCTGAAAAATACAAATATACAGAATGATTTGGTTTTCTTATGGCTTTGCATCCCAGTCAACAATTTTTCAGTCATAGTGATAGAGCCACTACTTCCTAAGTAATAAACTAGTAACTAACACTATTGTAGCTTAAAGTGTCTTGCCCAAGGACATTACACAGCAGAGGTAGGTATCCAACACAAGGCCTCTCACTTTTGAGTCTGTTTATCTATCCAACACAAGGCCCATCACTTTTGAGTCTAGCACTCTTCCTATCCAACACAAGGCCTCTCACTTTTGAGTCTGTTACTGTACCAACACTAGGCCCCAATGCTCCCATAAATGTATCAAATGGGTTTCTTCTTAGCAAATTTCATTTTTCCCACAAAAGCCAAGCTGTGAAAACTGTGACTTTGGCCTTTTTCAAACATACAAAATTCTAAAGGCATTTAGAAAGTTGGAGCAGTAACTGATCCTTTTTCCTGATATTATTTAACATTTCATTCATTCTTTTGTGACTGTACATCAGACTTGGTCTGAAACCCCGAAGATCGTTTTTCTTGCATGGTGCACCTCTGCTAAAATCTACTCACCCGGTCCATCACTTGACTCTGTTGTCGTACTTATTGGTCTATAGTGTGGTACTACTTCCTTCGATATGTTCCTGTTACACATGTTACCATGACAACAGCAGAAGTTGCTGCTGTTGTCCAGCTTGTTCGAGATGTGAGATTGTTGATTCGGGACACACACGCTGGAGTCGCAACCCTTCTTGTTGTCTGATACCAACCAACAGCCTGAAAGAATGTCAGTATGTTTTATATAGTTTAATACAACTGATGTATGTCTAAGATGATCGTGACATTTGATTTGGAACACAAACGCTGCTCTGGAGTTACAGCTCTTCTTATTGTCTGAACAGATACTATCCACGGGGGTGATTCAAATCATGCTACCTGTGCTGTCGTCTGAGTACTTAGTATATCATTACATGCAAAACACTGCTGTCGTCCGAGTACATGGTCAACAGCCATAAATATGATACTAGTGATTTTGCTGTCGTCCAAGACATGATATACTCGGACGACAGCAAGTTTTTGCATGTAATGGTATACAAAGTGTAGCTGAGGTGCGTGATCTTATCGAGGACATCATCTCAGAAGGTTGCATCCCAATTGACTGGCAGGAGAGTTACATTGTCAATTTGTACAAGGGCAAAGGAGATGCTCTGAACAGGGGTAACTACAGGGGCTTGAAGCTGATTGAACAGACGATGAAAGTATTGGAGCGTGTAGTAGAAGGACTCATACGGCAAAGAGTTGAGATTGATGAGATGCAGTGTGGGTTTATGTCAGGTCGTGGCACTACAGATGCGATTTTCATTGTCCGTCAACTACAAGAGAAGCACTTAGCTGCTAACAAGCTGCTCTACATGGCCTTCGTTGATCTGGAAAAAGCATTCGATCGGGTCCCACGGGATGTCATCTGGTGGGCAATGCGAAAATTAGGAATCGACGAGTGGCTAGTGCGCCTTGTCCAGTCCATGTATAAAGACGTGAGAAGTAGGGTAAGAGTTGGCAGTGGATACAGTGAGGAGTTTGGTGTCAAAGTAGGTGTTCATCAGGGATCTGTCCTAAGCCCGCTTCTCTTCATCATTGTGCTAGAGGCTTTATCCAGAGAGTTCCGAACAGGCTGCCCTTGGGAGCTGTTGTATGCAGATGACTTGATGATTAGTGCTGAGTCCATGGAGGAACTACTGGTAAAGCTGAAGACATGGAAAGCAGAGATGGAGAGGAAAGGTCTTCGAGTGAACATGGGGAAGACAAAGATCATGGTCTCTGGCCCCAATCTGGACCTTCTGAAAAAATCTGGAAAGGATCCCTGTGGCGTCTGTCAGACAGGTGTAGGAAGAAATGCTATCTTCTGTGGTGGCTGCTTGTCCTGGATCCACAAGAAATGCAGTGGAATAAAAGGCCCCTTGCGCCCTGATCCTGATTTCAGATGTGCTCGCTGCCTAGGAAAGGCACGTCCAATAGATGGAAGACTAGTGAAGGAGGTTCAGGTCGATGACGAAACAGTTGAGGCTGTTCCAGAGTTCTGTTATCTGGGAGACATGCTTTCTGCTGGTGGTGGTTGTGAACTGGCTGCAATAACGCGTTGCAAATCTGCTTGGGGCAAGTTCCGACAGCTACTCCCCCTACTCACCAACCGCAATCTGCCACTTTTGACCAGAGGTCGAGTTTATTCAACTTGTGTGAGAAGTGTAATGCTGCATGCGGCAGAAACATGGGCCATGACTGTGGCTACACTTAACCGCCTACGGCGCAATGACCGTGCGATGATCCGCTGGATCTGTAATGTCAAGGCGAATGATGAAGTAAGCTCAGACTCCCTTCTCTCAAAGCTTGGACTTCAGGATATAGATGTGGTGCTTCGCTCCAGCAGAATGAGATGGTATGGACACGTAGAGCGCAGCAAAGGCTGGACTGCTCAGGTAGCATCATTTGAATCACCCCCGTGCTATCTAACAGCCTGAAAAATAGCCAACAATGTTATTTATTTATTCATTTATTTATTTATTTTTGTCTTATATTGCACAGCCAACTGTGTCATTTTTATTTTTTGTTTATTGCATTACGCCCATTGTCAAAAGCTAATGCTAAGGGGCTGATTACCACTACCGAGTACTTTTTGTAACCATCACTGACATATGAGCCGCATCGTGAGAAAACCGGATTTTTGCCTATGCGAAAACAAAGGCGTAGATCAGCTTCGCGGTAACCGCGAAGCTGATCAGCGCCTTTGTTTTCGCTACACGGATAGTACAATTTCTCTTCTACTTAAATCCGAAATTTCAAGCTTCTAGCTCTTTTCTGAGCTTGTACAGGCCGGTTTGTGTCGGACCTTGTCGGAAACCCCGAAGACCGGTTTTCTCGCGTCGAGGCTCATATGCTCTTCTTGAATCAACAGAAATGGAAGAATCGCCATGAAACATGTTGAAGTCCATAATTTGAGAAATTAATGCATATGCCGGACAAAATATGTGGAACTAAGATGACAGGCATGACAGGTGACTCACTGTGTAGTCTCATGATACCAATCATACCAGGACAACAAATAACACCCGGCCTGTACATTACCAGAAGAAAGCTAGAATCTTGAAATTTATGGATTAAGTAGAGAAGGAATTGTACTGTCTGTGTAGCGAAAACAATGGCGCTGATCAGCCGTGCAGTTACTGCACGGCTGATCTGCACCTTTGTTTTTGCATAGGCAAAACTCAGGTTTTCTCATCACACGGCTCAGATTTCAATGACCAAGAATGGTTATATTCAACATCAGCTATGACCGATTTCCATTGCAAAAGTCAAGTTGCTATATCTATAATGGCACTGCAAATCATCTGCAGACTCCATACAAGGAAATAATATTATTAGATCTGGAATGAATGAATCATCCTGAAGCATTTCATGGCAGAACCAGTTTAAGTCCGGAACTGCTCCAGATTTAATAGATTTTCAATAAGTCTGAGTAATTTCATAACTAATAGTCTTTTATTATAGATCATAAATGTCAGGCAGTGCCATGTCAAACAATGCCAGAAGAAGATCATAAATGAGGACAAGTGAGCCTTTGCATAGGAAAACCAACAAATTGGGTTTACGACCACGTCTGACACAAACCGGCCTGTACAGTCACAGGAGGAGGGTAGATACTTGAAATTTCAGATTTAAGAAGAAGAGAATTTGAAATTGTACTATCTGTGTAGCAAAAAAAAAAACAAAGGCGCTGAACAGCTGTGCAGTTACTGCACAGCTAATCTGGGCCTTTGTATTCGACTATGCATGTTGTTGGCTTTCTTATGCAGTGGCTCAAGTATCATGAGAAGAACAGTTACTAACTCTGTGGTTCCAAAGCAGGTCCAACACAAACCAGGTCCCGAGGTTATAAAACTTTTTTCAAGCTCAGCTCAACTGAGCATGAAATTTCAACTGCTCATAAATACTGAAATAGCCCAAATATTTTGAAATTGAAGGTTTAGAACTCCAAAGCCTTTAATTTATCCTGCTAATAAATGTTAAAATGCCAACGATTGTTGGCATTTTAACATTTATGAGCAGGATAAATTTCATGCTCAGCTGAGCTGAGCTTGAAATAAGTTTTATAACCTCGAGGCCAAGCTGTCAGTACAGGCATAGAAGAGATGCTTCTGTCATTTGAGATTTAGAAGGATAAAGACTAAAGTCCAATTCGCATGCGCCAAAAATACACACGTGTAAATATACTCCGGTGTGCAAATTTTACTCGGGGTAAAGTCCAATTCGCATGCGCCAAAAATACACGCGTGTAAATATACTCCGGTGTGCAAATTTTACTCGGGGTAAGCAAATGGCGCATGCGAACGCAAATACACACCGGAGTATATTTACATATGGGTAAATTTACTCCTGGGTCTGACCAGATGCAAATTTTATTTTTACAAATACACACGTGTAAATTTACTATTTTGTCCCATGCGAACGCAAAGTAAATTTACCCATGAGTATTTTTATTTCAAGTCAAAATTCTGCTTTTAGATAACTAATTTTCACATTTTTTGTTCCTAACTGATTATATGACAGTTGCTGAAACTGTGGACATTGTTGCTAAATAAGAGTTTATTGCCATTCATAACATTTTAGATCATATGGAGTGCAAACAGCCACACTAATTCTTCATCATTCTTGGTCACTAGGATTCTTGGGGCATTTTAACAGTAATTCCTTGTGAAAGGATGAAAAAAGGGAACTGTATAACTGCTAAGGTTATGCCTGACCATTACATGATTCCCCTCTGCTGCCAAAGTCTACATGAACACTTGAAGCAGCCTCTTCTTGTTTTGCAAATACAGAAAACTTAAATGAACAGGTTTTAATCCAGAAATGATAAATTTACCTACAAAAATACTCCTGGCGATAAAACCCATGCGAACGCAATTTAAATTTACTCTCAGGTTGATTTGCACACCGGAGTATAAATACACACCGGAGTATATTTACACGCGTGTATTTTTTGCGCATGCGAATTGGACTTAAGTAAATGGCGCATGCAACCGCAAATACACACCGGAATATATTTACATATGGGTAAATTTACTCCTGGGTCTGACCAGATGCAAATTTTATTTTTACAAATACACACGTGTAAATTTACTACATATTATGTCCCATGCGAACACAAAGTAAAATTTACCCATGAGTATTTTTATTTCAAGTCAATATTCTGCTTTTAGATAACGAATTTTCACATTTTTTGTTCCTAACTGATTATATGACAGTTGCTGAAACTGTGGACATTGTTGCTAAATAAGAGTTTATTGCCATTCATAACATTTTAGATCATATGGAGTGCAAACAGCCACACTAATTCTTCATCATTCTTGGTCACTAGGATTCTTGGGGCATTTTAACAGTAATTCCTTGTGAAAGGATGAAAAAAGGGAACTGTATAACTGCTAAGGTTATGCCTGACCATTACATGATTCTCCTCTGCTGCCAAAGTCTACATGAACACCTTGAAGCAGCCTCTTCTTGTTTTGAAAATACAGAAAACTTAAATGAACAGGTTTTATTCCAGAAACGATAAATTTACCTACAAAAATACTCCTGGCGATAAAACCCATGCGAACGCAATTTAAATTTACTCTCAGGTTGATTTGCACACCGGAGTATAAATACACACCGGAGTATATTTACACACGTGTATTTTTTGCGCATGCGAATTGGACTTTACTTACTGTCTACTTGTAGCAAAAGCAAAGGCATGTGTCACAATTCAGTTTAAAAAGGATCATTATGATCCAGAATGAATTAAGACTATAGAGAGATACAACTCAGTTTTCAACTGTGAATATCTTTACAACAAAACATTGGATGGATGAGTTTGGGTTTAACATCTCACCAACAGCTTAAGTCTATAATACGGAGAGTTGAAGGTCACATCCAAAAGATTGGAGACGCCCAGAATCCAACCTACGACCACCAGTCTACAAGGCAAGAGGCTTGACCTATATGTCACGGAGGCTTCTTATCACAAAAGATTTCAAGAATAGTGATATGTCATTCACAAAAAAGTTCTTTGGTTCTAAGTATTGGGTTACTTCAAAGCCAGCTAATATGATTAGTTTTGCTACAGCTTCAAAGCTGACGTTATTTATTATTTTGGTCCCAAGGCGAACAAAAGAACAAAAAACTGTCAAAATATAGATCTAACAAAAGAGGATCTTGTTCGGGAACTCGAATCATTACGAAAACATGCCCATGCAATATACAGATATTTTTAAGTTGTCAAAACTGAAAATTTTCTGTGGAAAAATTTCGATATTTTTCTTATTTTTACTCAAAACATAGATTGTGGGTACACGTTAGAAACGCCTCATCGAGGCAGTTCTATAAACGAGTACCCACAATCTATGTTTTGAAGCAAAAATAAGAAAAATACATATGCCCCTGCAAACCTGTTTTGCTATATAAAAGTGGGGTATTATAGGGGTATATATTACACAGACATGTTTTCCTGATGACTGGCGCCTAGCAGTGGGTAAACCTGCTCTGCTTTTTACATGTGTAAAAACAAAAGGCTGATCAGCTGTGCAGTAACTGCACTGTTGATCAGCGCCTTTGTTTCTGCTACACTGGAAGTACAATTCCTCTTCTTAAATCTGAATTTCAAGCTTCTAGCCTTCCTCTGTGACTGTACAGGGAGTGCGTGTCAGATTCTGTCAGAAACCACAAAAGCAGGTTTTCTCATTATGTGGCTCACCAAAAAACTCCTAAAACTTGGGACACTGTGAAATCTTTGCAGAATACAATAATGTCTAAAGCAAAGCGGACCCATTTTGGCAGCCAAAGAGATAAGAACCAACTGGAAAGTTGCCTGCAAAATGGCAGACAATGCGTATATACATATAAACATTGACCGTCTTTCCAGTAGTATTTGTACTTGTTCTATTATGTTTACTGAAATGACCAAAATTTGGCATCATGTTCACTTGGTGTTTTTCTTTTCTCGGTTTTTATTACCTAGAAATCAATAAGACCCAGACTATGACCAAAGTCATGTCATGAAAAAATTCTTTTTGACCCATTTTTGACCAATGGATTTTCCCATCATTATTATTTGGGTGAGTCCACTTTCATTTTTAGAAGGATCAGGACTAATGTTTCAATTTAGTACATTTTTCGATGAGATTCCATAAAAAAAAAAACAGAACAGAATAGCCACATTCTGTGGCATCAAATCTGAGACTATACTGTTTGCCTATGTCCCATAAAAAGGACACCAGGCTTGTAGGAGTTAATGCTCAAAAGACTTGATTCAGACTGTTAAATTATATGGGCTAGTAAGGTGCCGGAAATGTCAGTCTAAAACTGGAAGAATTGTTCTATCAAAGGGGTAAATTCAACGCCACAAATCAGATGACATAGCCCTAGTGATTGATCTTATCCTACGAAGAACACCAATTCAATATTCAGGTTTCCTAGGACGTGGCTTAGCTTAAGTCATTTAGGCTAAGTGACTTCTTGTTACTTTTGCTTAAAAAGGCTTTCCTTGAGAACTTTGTTGTCTTAAAGTGCGACCAACTGGCTTAAAACCACAGAAGCTATCTAATAAGGCTAATTTTGATTGTATTATTCAATTTTTCAGTATCGACTGTATGGAGACACAAGTTAGTCTGTATATCAGTATTATGAAGAGCTTCAAAGACATCACAGTCATGGCAGAAGTAGGTTTCAACATCCCACAACCATGCTCAACCCCATCTTGACTGCTTGCCTTGGAGTTCATCACTTTACATCTTGGCCAGCCTGAATCCAGTCACATTTGGTTGAAAAGCCCAAACATTTATGTTCACATGGTGTAGCTTCTATTGTTTTGCTTCAGAATGCCTCATCAGTGAAATAATATATGCATGTACTGAGCAACAAAAGTCCACACAGTGCAACAATGCTCCAGAGCAAACTTGGCAGAAAATTTCATATCAAAATATATGCCTATTTCAGCAGGTTGAAGAAAACCAGATGAGCCGCATCATGAGAAAACCAGCTTTTTGCATATGCAAGAACAAAGACGCAGCACCTTTGTTTTCGCTACATACATAGTACAATAATTATTCCTCTTGTACTGATATCGAAAATCTCAAACATTTAGCGTTCTACTGTTACTGTACAAGCTGGTTTATGTTAGACCGTTTTTCTAGCGTTGCAGCTCAGATACAGTCAGTATTTGATAATAATTGACGATATTTTTTAACTGAAATTTAGTTTTTGTTTGTTCTTCATAAAATCCTACATTGTCGGTGCTCATCAGAAATCATCTTGACATTCTTCATATAAACGAGCAAAATCATCAAATACAGTTCAACCACATTATAACGTGCCTCCTTAAAATGCGATTTTTGATACAACAGGACATTGTCATGGCTCCCAAAATGATTCTTTTGCTATATGTCTATTATAAGTAAACTGATTAGAACACAGTTTCATTTATAACACAGTCTGTTTCTATGGACCCATATTATAATGAGGTTGGCCTGTTGCGACAACAGTATTGTCCTATCATCTGGTCTTCTGGGTTTCGATGCCATTTTCACTTGTTTTGTCGCAATTCCATCCCTACGTGTGAAGGACTTTATGACAGTTGATTACACATGAGCCAGACAGTATTATTGATCTGGCCATGTGAGCGGATAAACTGCCTTCAGGGATTTTCAAACAGGGCGGACGCAAACTGACCTGCAATGTCATACAAGAAAGCTAGAAGCCTGAAATTTCCAATTTAAGAGAAGGGATTGTACTATATCCATGAAGAGAAAACAATGGCACTGATCAGCTGTGTAGTTATTGCACAGCTGATCTGCTTCTTTGTTTTTGCATATGTAAAAACAGGTTCTCACTCTGCTTTGGATATGTGAAGGGATAAACCCTCTGTTGTCTAAATGAGCTTTGTCCAAAGTAATGTCTTCAGGATTTTAGACCAGGTGTGACTCAAAGATGTAAGACAGTTTTGCGGCATTAAAAAACAAACTGCACTCAATAAAAAAACAATATCTCCTTAAAAATCCCAATAATAAGTTCAAGAAACTGTGTTACAAAAACTTCTCAATGTTTAAGATTTTCATAACAGACAATTTGCAGGAATTAAAATTGTGAAACTTGACAGGCCTTAATATTTTCTCAAAATTATTCCAGAACCATCTGAACTGGGTCATCGAAAAATTCATTAGAACTAACTGGATCATGGGAAACATGTGAAACCAAGCAATGGGTATCTAATGCTACACTGGGTCATGGTTATCACATGCTACACTGGGTCATGGAAATTACATGATACACTGGGTCTTGGGAATCACATATTACATTAAGTCATGGGACTCACATGCTTCACTGGGTCATGGGAATCACATGCATCACTGGGTCATGGGAATCACATGCATCACTGGGTCATGGCAATCACATGCATCACTGGGTCATGGCAATCACAAGGTACAATGGGTCATGAGAATCATATGCTACACTGGTCATGGGAAACACATGCTACACTGGGTCATGGGAATTACATGCTATGCTAGGTCATGGGACCTACATGCTATGCTAGGTCATGGGTATCTCATACTACACTGTCTGGGTCATGAAAATCACATACCACACTAACTGGGTCATAGGAATCACATGCTACATTGGGTCATGGGAATCACATGCTACACTGGGTCGTGTGAATCATATGCTACACTGGGTCATGGGAATCATATGCTACACTGGGTCATGGGAATCAATGCTACACTGGGTCATGGGAATCACATGCATCACTGGGTAATGGGAATCACATGCATCACTGGGTCATGGAAATCACATGCATCACTGGGTCATGGAAATCAACGCTACACTGGGTCATGGGAATCACATGTTACACTGGGTCATGGGAATCGTATGCTACACTGGATCATGGGAAACACATGCTACACTGGATCATGGGAATCACATGCTACACTGGGTCATGGGAATCACATACTACACTGGGTCATGGGAATCACATGCTACACTGGATCATGGGAAACACATGCTACACTGGATCATGGAAATCACATGCTACACTGGGTCATGGGAACCACATGCTACACAATGTCATGGGAATCACATGCTACACAATGTCATGGGAATCACATGCTACACAATGTCATGGTAATCACATGCTACACAACGTCATGGGATTTACTTGCTACACAATGTCATGGGAATTACATGCTACACAATGTCATGGGAATTATATGCTACACTGGATCATGGGAGTCCCATACTACACTGAGTCATGGGAATCACATGCTACACAATGTCATGGGAATTACATGCTACACAATGTCAAAACCGGTTACTCCGGTTGACATGTCAAAAATGCTCTTTATTGTTGTTTACAATGAGTAAAGAACGTTTTGCTGCGTTTAAGGAATAAAACTGATCATATATCATAAAAGTGACACTCATTTGGCCTTGCAGACAATAAAGTAGACTATTTGATAATTCTAAAAATTTGGACAAAGCAAGAATAACCATGCTGGTTCAAACCTAGCTTACATGTAGACCTTAGGCCATTCCAGGAATAGCAGTATATTCTGTATAAACACTGTTTGCATTGCGATTCTCAACAATGTGTTTTATTGCAACATTTCATATGTCACTTTTGTTTGAATTTTAAGACAAAGGAGGAAATATTTTGGGATGTTTTCTATGGAAAAAAAAAGTGCCAGACGAAATATTGATTGCGCTCCACTCTCTTACAACATAAATAACCAAAGAGACGGAATCTTTGTCACAAATTGTATACAGAAAGACTTCTTTTAAGAGAGGGAAAGACCAAGCTAAAACTTTGTTTGTGAATATGCTTGTTCTGACCAATCATTTACCTGGATATCAAATGTCAAAAAAAAAAAAAGAAAAAAAAAAAAAAGGAACCGACACATTCATAAACACGCACACAACCAGGAAATACATGTGTAACTAAAGTAACATGTCAGTTATGACTTATATTAGACCGAGAAAGCAGCTACCATATTTCCAAAAGAGAACGAAGTCAAGAAAAGATAGTGATATGAATGCTTTTGTGAATTTCATCAACAATGGGAAAATAATTATATTTAAACACTAGCAAAAAGAATCCAAAGAAACTGAAGAATAAAGTGTGATGTGATAACTTGTGCATGAGAAAACCAACAATTTAGGTTCCGACCAGGTTCGACACAAACCAGGCTGTACAGTCACAGAATAAAGCTAGAAGCTTGAAACTTTGGATATAAGTAGAAGAGGGATTGTACTATAGGTGTAGCGAAAACAAAGGCGCTGATCAGCTTCGCGGTAACCGCGAAGCTGATCTGCGCCTTTGTTTTCGCATATGGAAATTGTTGGTTTTCTTATGCAGCGGCTCAAATGGTAGTTTGTCTGATTTGTACGTAACAAAGCGGACTGGCCATCAATCTCAACATATTTCATGAAGAGCTGGTCATGAAATTATTTCTTCGGACATTCTACCTTTTCTGCTGATTCAAGAGGAGCATTTGTATTTGTCAGTTAGTGGCGAAAGAAAAGTGCACTGACTGCGGGTAACCTACCTCAGACAGTGTGGCAAGAGATAAAATGACCATAGCTGTTGACCATGGATGTAAAGCACTACGTCAAAACAAAATCAAAATTACAGTTGAACCTGCTGAATCAGCCACCTTTATAAGAGCTCCGCCAGTCTGAAACATTCCCAATCATTTTCACTATATTTTATCTCTGCATAAGACAGCCACCTCCACAAGACAACCAGCAGCCAGTAAAATCAATCCCAAAATGCTTATAACTCTCTATAAGACAGCCATTACAGAGATTTCGGTAATTCGTAGGACCCGCAAGCATCTTTGGAAAATTAGGGTCAATATTTATTTTTCAAAAAGGCTAAAAGCTGGAATTACTATTTTGGATTTTTACTCTCAAATGTTTTAAAAGGACTATTTTATCAAATCGCGACCTATCAGCCCAAAGAGACGTATATAAACAAGGATTTTATCAATTTTATTCGCGATCGGGGTTACTTGGACGCTTGACCTATCCACCTAGATAACACGGACTACAAAATTTTGCACGGAAGTTGAACCAATAGCACCATAACCAAGCGTTTGGCTACCACAGACTAACGAAAATGAAAGTACAAACTTGTCAACTGATCTTTTTAGTGACGATTTCGCTGTTTTTACCTGATTCTAGATGGCAGAACAAGTCTAAAACGGTAGGACCCATACAAACAAACACAATAAATAAAACTTCGCCCTGTCACTTTCCAAGTGATGATGATCACTCCAGCTTTAATGTAACTTTCTCAGACAAATTCAAGAACATTGATGATCTGACACATATATTCTACTTCATAAGACATATCAGAACCCAACCACCGTCTGTTCCAGTAACTATTCAGAGACGACAACAGTTGTATATGCTCCTTCTTGTATGTGGAGATATATCTATGAATCCCGGACCAGTCAAGAATCCTTGCGGTTTCTGTTCCAAACCGGTAGCTAAGACACACCGAGCTATCTACTGCGACGGCTGCTTTTACTGGTGCCATATCAAATGTGCCGGTATTACTCCTGATGAATACTATCTACTTGGAAATGATAACAACCCATGGTTATGTAAAAACTGTGATCAGTTTCACTTTTCGGATTCATTCTTCAGCCAGATTGACGCCAGCATTTCTTCAGGGTCTTGTGACCTTAACGAGGACTCTCTCAACATTTTTGAAGAATTATGTGAATTGAAACTAAAATTCCCAAAACGTTTTCTATGTGCATACCTCAATATCAACAGTTTACGGTACAAATTTGACTCTATCAAAGATTTATTAAATAGAAACATTTTGGACATCCTATTTTTATCTGAAACCAAAATTGATGACTCTTTTCTGGATGCACTCTTTTCAGTGGATAATTACCATCTATGGAGAGCAGATCGGACTGATAGAGGGGGAGGTGTTGCGGCCTATTTGAGATCAGATATTGCGGGTGACAGACAGAAAGACTTTGAATTTAAACACATTGAATCGATCAGTGTTGAGGTAAATTTGCAAAACTCAAAACTCCTTATCTGTGGTGCCTATAAGCCACCATCAATGACTGATCAAATATTTGAAAATGACTGCTCAATGACCCTTGACAAAATCAGTACCAAATATGAACACTACATACTTCTAGGAGACTTGAACTTTGATATGCTTTGTAAACAAAAAAGCTCCCCATTAATGAACTTGTGTGATGTTTTTGATTTACAAAACCTGATAAAGAAACCCACATGCTATACACAACACCATAATCCTTCACTTGTTGATGTTATTCTTACTAATTCAGACTATGTATCCAAAATAAGTGGAACTTGCAATTTTAGCTCTGGACTTAGTGATGTTCACAATGTTATAGCTTGTCAGTTGAAATTTGAAATACCAGAAAATAAAAGTAAGTGGTGTAATTACAGAAGTTTTAAACATTTTGATGCTAATGTTTTTAATAATGACCTCCAAAATAAGCTCAATTTATCTGTTTTAGATGATAAGGAAAATGTAAACTCTGCTTATCAGATGTTCAGTAATGCTTTTTTAGAAACCGCAAACAAACATGCTCCTTTGAAAAAGAAAAAAGTTTTACCCAAACCACTCCCTTATATGAACAAAAATTTAAAACAGGAGATCTATAAGAAAAAATGCTTTTTAACAAATTTCAAAAATGTAAGTCAGCCAGAAATTGGGAAAATTTTCGAAAACAAAGGAACCTGGTTGTTAGCTTGAAAAGGAAATCCATGAATAAGTATTTTATTGACAGATGTGTTGGGGGTTGCAGATCAGCTGATTTTTGGCCTACCATCAAACCTTTTCTATCTAGCAAAGGAAATAAAACCTCTAAATCTGTTATTTTAAATGAAAATAATTCTCTGATAAATGATCAAAAACAGGTTTGTGAAATTTTTAATGACTTCTTTGTAAATGTCGCAAAGAATATTGGAACTAATTCACTACCAGTTGATGAAAATCACCCCAGCATACTGAAAATAAAAGAAAATAATAAATGTTCGACAGAATTTCACTTTAAAGATGTAGATGAAAATTTTATTAGTAAACAAATTGATAGATTAGGTTCAAAAAAGGCAACTGGATGTGATGGGATTTCGGCTAAACTTTTGAAACTCGCAAAGCCCTCCATAGTTACTCCGGTCACTATCATGATAAACAACTCTTTCCACACTTCAGAATTTCCTGACCCACTTAAAGTGGCCCAAGTTGCGCCTATACACAAGAAAAACAGTACTTTGGAAAAAGGCAACTATAGACCTGTAAGCATTCTACCTGTTATATCAAAGATCTATGAGAGATCCATAAATGCACAGCTTTCAGAATTTTTTGAGTTACATTTCAATACATATTTGTCAGCTTTTAGACCCGGGTATGGTACCCAAAGCACATTGCTTAAAATTATTGAGGATTGGAAAAAGGCATTGGATGAAAATAAATATGTCTGTGCTATCCTTATGGATCTTTCAAAGGCATTTGATTGTCTCCCACACAATCTGTTATTGCTTAAATTAAAGTATTATGGTTTGTCAGAGAATGCTCTTAGTCTCATCAAAAACTACTTGAGTAAAAGGAAACAGTGTGTCAAATTGGGTACTTTTATCAGTGATTTTAAAGATATTTACAAAGGTGTTCCTCAGGGCTCAATTTTAGGTCCTGTACTTTTTAACATTTTTATTAATGATATATTCTATTTTATAACTGATAGTGACTTGCGTAACTATGCAGACGACAATACTGTTACCTATGCCCATAGTGACCCACAAGTTGTAAAATCTGTACTAACTAAAGATAGTATTAAATGTGTTGATTGGTTCTCTGATAATCACATGCAGGCCAATCCAGATAAATTTCAAGCTGTAGCTGCTGGTCTGAAATCCAAGAATGAAAATTTCAGTTTTGATCTAGGTAATGGGTGTATTATTCATTGTGAGGATGAAGTGAAATTATTAGGTGTAACCATTGATTTTAAGCTAAAATTTGATTTACATGTATCTAACATCTGCAAAAAAGCCTCAAGACAACTAGGGATTCTTAAACGTATTGGTAGAAACATATGTAAACTAGGAAAGCTGAATATATATCATTCCTTCATACTGTCTAATTTTAGTTATTGTCCTTTGTCTTGGCACTTTTGTGGTGAAACCAACACCAAAAAGCTTGAAAAAATCCAGGAAAGAGCTCTACGTTTTATTTATAATGATTATAATTCAGACTATGATACATTACTTTTAAATTCTAAAATGCCTACACTGAAGTTGAGAAGACTAAGGACAATGGCTTTAGAAGCTTTTAAGATTTTAAACCACCAAGGACCTGTGTATTTGCATGACATGCTTAATTTTAAAAACCATAATTATTCTTTTAGGTACACTAGAACTGCTGAAATCCCTAAGGTAAGAACCTCAAGTTATGGCCTCAGCTCTTTCCGGTACAGCGCAGCTAAATTATGGAATTCTTTACCTCAACATTTTAGAGATGAGACAAGTTTTAATAATTTTAAAGGTTTAATCAGTGCCTGGAACGGGGAGAGTTGTACCTGTACTTTTTGTTCTTCAGTATAGCTTTGCTTTTTGTTAGCATGTTAATTTTACTGTGTTTTGTTCTTTGCTAGATGTTTTATGTTTATATGTATTGCTTTGCATTGTCTAAAGCTTTTAGTGTTTCACTATAGTGCTTTCCATGTTTTATATGTCTAAACTCATGATCTGCCTCAGTAAGCGATATTGATACTGCTGCGTTTCCTGTTCGAGTGTGGACTGCCCGTACAGGAGGGAAGGGCAGCAGTGCCATTATCACTTGCATATGTGACAGTTTATAATATATTATTTATTTATTTATTTATTTACAATATTTTAGGTGTATAAATGCCTCTCTTATGAAAGTTCTGAAACATGCATGTAATCTGCTTTCCTGTGTTATTAACAGTCTAACAGGCTTTTATTACAATTCATCGCCTGGCAATGTGCTAATTAATGTCTTATTTATTTATTTTAAGATAAGATCATATGTGTTTAATTGTGTTTTGAATATACCTGTTCTATCTGTTTTATCTAATATGCATTATCTGATCTATCTTAAGTGTATTTGTATGTTTAATGATATATATTGTCTTTTATGATAATTATGTAGTTTATACTTGAATGTATTATAATGATAAGTAGTCGGTAAATAGCTATTCATAGCTAATGTTATAAATGTTTAAACTACCCGACTTAAAATAAATTTTGACTTTGAATTTTTGACTTTGCCACATCATTCTTGCCTAAAGTCAAATTTCCCATTTACAAGCTGTCAATTGGACAATTATTATTCATTATTGTATTTAAAACAGTTAATAAGCAGAAAAAAAAATCAATTAAGTTAATACCCATGAGGCTTTGTATATATTTTTGTGTAACGAAGCATGAAATGATGTCAACTTATTAAACACATACAGGTAGTCCTTCCTTAGAAAGGATTTTTCTTGTGACAGTAAGAATATTTTCTACATGACAACTGCTCTGACTGAACCTTGATAAGACAGCCACCTGTGTATAACAGCCAGCTTAGCTCACTCCCAAAGGTGGCGCTTTTATAAAGGTTTGACTGTAAAAACATCTATCCACAATCGCTCCTAGTTAAAAATATGTAAAACTGAATAAAAGCCAGGAACTGTTGTAGAATCTTGTGCTATTAGAACACAAGCATCTTCCCCAAGAATTGCTCGCTTTCTACAGCAATACACAGGTCAACCTCATTATAACACTAACTTAAAATGGGTCCATAAAAACAGAACATGTCATAAGTGAAACCATGTTCTAATGAGGTTACTTATATTAGACATAATAGCAAAATAATCATTTTTGGAGCCAAAATGTGGCTGTGTTGTATTGAAAATCGCATTGTAATGAGGTGTGTTATAATGAGGTTGAACTGTACAAGCTTTCACAGGACATATACATGTATTATAGGACAAAGACCAATGTCACTCGCCTTGTAAACCAGTGGTCGCAGATTCAATCCCGGGCTTCTCCAGTCCTTCGGATGAGACTATAAACCGAGGTCCCTTCTCCATATGACCTTAGCTGTTGGTGGGACTTTAAACCCCAATCAATCAATCAAAGACCAATGGCATAACACCATTTTGTATGTTTTTGTCATGAAGAGTTCTTAACCATCTTATAGAGATCTCAAGCAGAAGGTTTAACAAAATGTTTTCCTCAGGATAAGCTTAGCTCTAAGATCATTATAAACGGGGAGACTGGTAGACATGCCAAGCCAAATCATAGGAAAGCAAACAGTGATAAATTCTGAGTTCATAAAGACATGACTGGAGTTGACCTGGACCTAATCTTAATCTGAAATGAGTTTTTGCTGCATGTATAGAGTGTAGGTGTTGAACTGTGCAGGTGATAATAGATATGGCCCGCGTCATGAGAAAACCAGATTTTGCCTAGGTGAAAACAAAGGCGCAGATCAGCTTCGCTGCGAAGCTGATCAGCGCCTTTGTTTTCACTACTCGGAAGTACAATTCCTCTTCTTCTCAAGCTTCTAGCCTTTTTCTGCGACTGTACAGGCCGGTTTGTGTCAGACCTGGTCGGAAATCCCGAAGACTGGTTTTCTCACATTGCAGCTCATTGGGGTGGAAGGGGGGGGGGGTGTTCTCTATGGGTCAAAATACCCGTTACATAATTTACAGTGATGGAACTTGGTTGTTAGGGAACAGCTGTTGATTCAGGCGTGTTGGTGCGCTCTGGGTAATCTGCAGACGGACTGCTGATCTGCTAGAGGGATCAAACATGATTTTTCATTCATTAACATTTGCTAGGTACTGAAGGAAGTGTTGAAATTTGAGGGAGTATTCGTAGATTTTCAACACAACCCTAGTGACCTAATGACAGTTATGTTTGATTGCTATTACTGCATAAGTCCTCCAAAAACAAAAGAAATAAGGAAGTACTATATTTTATAGCCTTGTCAAATTTTCATAATGTAAAAGCTTTCATTCTTATGCTTGTTTCCCCCATACTTCAGATACTCATTTTTAGCACAAGCTTTGTGTGTTGCTGGTAGCGAGCATAAGAAAAAGATGTGTATTAACAGCGCTCATTAACCCATATTTGACGAATGGATTTTCCCATCATTATCATTTGGGGTAGTCCACTTTCATTTTTAGGTGCATCAGAAGTGATTTTTAAATTTTACTCAGTTTTTCGATGAAAATTCTCTAAGCAAACAGAATAGCCCCAGATGGGACGCCGCGTCACATCTGGGCGTCACATCTGGGGCTATTCTGTTTGCCTATGTCCCATAAAAGGGACGCCAGGCTTAAATGAGTTAATACACATCCATTAATATCGTGAGACACAGATTTTTATGCTATAATGTGTAGCAACCAATGGTTAAACTGTGTTTTTACATTCACACAATGTGGTTAGTTGGATTTTTCATGAGAAAGCTCAGCTTAGAAAAATATGTTATCTGGAATGTTATTGAAATTTGAATATCAGGAAATTCTTATTCCCAAGAGACCCACCATATTTGAAATGTGACACAAGAAAACAAGTCTTCGGGACATCCGACCAGTTCTGACACAATCTGGCCTGTGCAGCTACAGAAGATGGCTAGAAGCTTGAAATTTCGGATTTAGGAAGAAGAGGAATTGTACTATCTGAGTAGCGAAAGCAAAGGCGCTCATCAGCTTTGCAGTTACTGCACAGCTGATCTGCGGCGTAGGAAAAGTTCCGTTTTTTTTCATGATCCACCATATTTGATTTTGTTAGCCTGATATGAGGTTAAACAGTCAACTTGACACTTTTTTCTCAATAACAGGGAGAATTTATGTCACAAAGTTCTCTTAGTTTTAGAAAAAAAATATCAACAGTACAAATCAGAAAGTACAATGACTTGCTTTAAACTATATAATTGAGCCGCCTCGTGGGAAAACCAACAATGTGGTTTCCGAACATGTCCGACACAAACCAGCCTGTACAAGCACAGAAAAGAGTTAGAAGCTTGAAATTTCAGATTTAGGAAGAAGAGGAAGTGTACTATCCGTATAGCGAAAACAAAGGCGCTGATCAGCTTCGCGGTTACCGCGAAGCTGATCTGCGTCTTTGTTTTCGCCTATGGAGATTGTTGGTTTTCTCATGAGGTGGCTCATATGATAACTGATGGCCGACCAAGGGAACTTAGACACTATTTTACCCATTGGTTGGGAATCACACCCTTGATTTTCTAAATTGTTTAATTCCCCCAAGGCAAGGTGTGGTGGCTGTCACCGCTCCCTTCTTGGGGACACTGACAATCTAAGCATGACCTCAGCTGTTAACGATTTGTGCTATACAAGATACAAAACAAATACAAATCTACCCATGGGCCCTCACCTTGGTACACAATAACAGTCTGTGATTTGTTGGTAGGGTCCTTCTCCCAGTAGGAGAAGCAGTAGTTATCCTGTGGACATCGTGAAGTCTTGCCATCCGCCATCACCAGACCCAACCCTCTCTCGCTCTCGCTATCCATGTGGTTGTCTTTGTAGGCACAGTATGTAAACTTGTCGCTGGGCACATCTATAGATAGAAAATGAGTCTTTGCATGGGAGAACCAAAAATTTGGGTTTCAGACCAAGTCTGACTAGCCTGGGTCCAGTCGTCAATATATGTTTTTTCCTACTTTCTTTTAATTCTTTTCCGTCGTAAAAAAATTCACATCAAAGAAATCGGTAGCCGTTATTGACTGCGGTCCAGTCGTCAATATATATTTTTTCCTACTTTCTTTTAATTCTTTTCCGACGTAAAAAAATTCACATCAAACAAATCGGTAGCCGTTATTGCTCTTTTTTCCGTAAACCGTCTTAATAGACATTTCTTCCATAATATTCCATTAGTGCCTGAATGTTTGTGCGTCATTATGTACATGTTTAAAAATTAAACCAAAAGATGTGAATAATTTTATTGTCTATTTAGTGACTTATAAAGTAGATAATTATCTCGTACGAGAAGACAGTGTCTATTTGAGTCCTCCACCTATAAATGGCATAATGAACATCAGATTGATAAACATAAGCAATTATCTGCATATTCTGATGAACAGTTGAAATTGGCTAAATCATGAATGATGATGTCACTATGTGATCAAACCAAAATCTAGCTTAAAGCTCACCGTCAGTATCATAAACTGTTGTTTTTTCAACCTTAGCCACCGATCTAGAGGTTTCCGTGGCAACCTTTCGATCTCTGTTGCCCTTTGACCCCTTTTTGCCCTTTGACCCTGAATCCAGCTCATTGCACTTGCTGCCATGGCAACAGCAGAAGTTGATCTTCTGGTTCCCTACTTCTTCGGAAGTAGAGCTCTCGTAAGAACACTGTGAGTTTTCACAGTCTGTCAAAGTGGACAACCAGCAACCTGAAATCAGGCCATAATATTCAAACGGTATACATAAAATATACAAAAACAGTTCTCAACTGCCAAAAAAGTGTTTTAGATTGCCTACATACTTTAGATCTTCGAAGGTTAATTAAGCGTTCTTGACTGCCAACATGTGCTTTTTTGGTCATCAAGGTTGCTTTTTGTTTAAAATTGCACATTCTCATACTGAGTTCTCATAAACTCCAGATTTAGAGCGTTAAACTAAAACCTTATCATTTTGACTCCAGCTTTTTGAAAAAGCCTGAAACAAATGTACATGTATAGTAAAACTTTATTAGCTTAAAGTCATCTTTAAGACCTCAACTCGTTTTAAGTAAATAATGACTACATAAACAAATACAATGTCATTTTTTGTTGAAAAAATGTGAGAATCCTTTGCATAGCAAAGAATTCACATTTTATCAACAAAAAATAAGTGTATTTGTAATATTCATGTTTGAAATTTTAACGAATCTTTAACTAATGACATTGTTAATTTTGAACAACTGGCCCCTGGTTGTATTGATTTTGTTATTTTAGTAATGTTAGTAATGGTACCATGTTGCATAACATATATAAACGCACCTTGATTTAATATTTTTGGTTTGCCATTATTGTCTGGGACCCAGAAACTATAACAATAGCTTGTTCCTTTCGTAGTATCACATCTCTCATAGCCGTTGTCAAGGAAGGTTCCCCCCGTCTTCTGTATTTGTCCTAGCAACTGTTGCCTAGCAACTGAGTCTTCAATGTTCAGGTCGGAAACATTGAGCTGCATGCTACCACTCTTGTACGCACAGTACATTGGGGGCAGAATGGCACCATGGACTCCTGAAATAGTGAAATGAGCTTTTTGTAATAGAAAACCAACAATCTGGGCTTCCGACCAGGTCCAACACAAACCCGGCTGTGCAGCAACAGCAAATTTAATGGATAGAAACTTGAAAATTCATACTTACAAAAAAGAGGCACTGTACTATCTATGGAGCAAAAAGGCAGCTGCACAGCTGATCTGTACCTTTGTGTTCGCATAAGCAGATACGTGGTTTTCTGGCTCTAAATGTATGTACTCGAGGGCAATTTTTGTTTTGGATGGGGAGCAAAACTTGGGACTGTCTTCTGTAAGCTTTGAAAATTTCAAGTGACATTTTATTTTGCGAATCATCTTAGTATTGTTTTAAGTGCTATACTTCACACTGAAAAAAAATCAAAAAAAAAAAATCTAAAATTAATTTCCGCAGCAAAACAATTGAAAGGAAACATTTAAGTACATGTACTTTCTATTGAGGCTATAACAACCTCAACCCATGAGTCACTGGTAAATTGGTCAATTGAGCCGCAACAAAACCGGTCTTTGGTGCAACACAAATGGGGCTGTGTAGCCACAGAAAAGTGCTAGAATCTCGAGATTTCGAATTTAACAAGAAGAGGGACTGTACTCTCCGAGTAGCGAAAACAAAGGAGCTGATCAGCTTCGCTGTAACCGAAGCTGGTCTGCACCTTTGTTTTCGCATAGGCATAAATCTGGTTTTCTCATGGCACGGCTCAATTAACTACAGGGATTGTCTAAATGAGTACCAACTTTGTTAAATTATCCATTTGGCATATTTTCCATTTACATGTTTTGCTATGATGTGACTCAAAATCATCTTCTGAGAACAAGAATTACCATTATTATTCAATAACTTGGAACTCAGCTAAACTACACAAGTAATTTGATCGCTCCTAATTAATCTAATCTGCATACAAAACAGATCTGAGAAGAGCCGCATCATGAGAAAAACCCATTTTTTTTAATATGTGAATACAAAGCCGCAGATCAGCTGAGCAGTAACTGCACAGCTGATCAGCACCTTTGTTTTCACTACACAGGTAGTAGAATCCCTCTTCTTCTTAAATCCAAAATTTCAATCTTCTAGCCTTTTTCTGAGACTATACAGGCCGCTTTATATCGGACCTGGTCAGAAATCCAAAAGACCAGTTTTCTCGCATCAAGGCTCAGATGGTTTATTCCCATTTTTATATTGGATGGTACGAGATCATGTTTTGGAGCTTACTTTCTGATGTGGAAAACACCAACTGATGAGATGTCAATCTTAAACAGAGGACAAAAACAGAAGTTATTATTCTTATATGCAATGCAATCACAAGCATTGCCTATTCTGCTTTTAGTTATTTTCCCAATATACATGTACATGTATTTGTTTTCAGGAACACTGTTTTGGGGTAGATTGTGCCTCTTCTTTGCCCCGAGGTTATAAAACTTCTTTTCATGCTCAACTCAGCTGAGCATAACATTTAAACTGCTCATAAATATCAAAATAGCCCAAATATATTTAAATTGAAGGTTAAGAACTTCAAAGCCTGTAATTTATCCTGCTAAAAATGTTAAAATGCCAACAATTGTTTGTATTTTAACATTTATGAATAGGATATTAAATTTTAGTCTCAGCTGAGCTGAGCATGAAAAAAGTTTTATAATCTTGGGGCCTGGTCACTGCTCAAGTTTCTTATACTTCTAAAACTTTTTCCAGAACAGGCTCAAACCTACAAAGCTCTAAACCAGCACCTTTTACATTGACTCTTATTCTTTAATCAGAAATTTCAAGCTTCAAGCCTTCTTCTGTGACTGTTAAGGCTGGTTTGAGTCCTACCCAGTCGAAAACCCTGAAGCCCAGTTTTCACGCCTTGCGGCTCAATCCAGGTCTTTACCAGACCCAATGCCAATTGAGCCACCGCATGGGAAAACCAACAATCTGCATATGCGAAAACAAAGGCGCAGATCAGCTTTACGGTGACCGCGAAGCTGATCAGCGCCTTTGTTTTCACTACACGGATAGTACAATCCCTCTTCTACTTAAATCCAAAATTTCCAGCCTCTAAACCATCTTCTGCAACTGTACAGCCTGGTTTGTGTCGGACCTGGTCGGAACCTAAATTGTTGGTTTTGTCACGCACAGGCTCAATTATGAGTAATTTGTACCCAGCAGTCCAAAATCATGGAACAATGAAACGGAGCCTAGTTCTTGGCCGCCATTGGAGATTTATAGCAAAATATTTCCAAGAAAATTTCCCATTTCTGGCTTATGGAATGCCAAGAAATCTATTACCCAACTGAGCAAATAAGATAGCACTCCAGCATATAGAAGGACATTTTCCTTTTATAAATTTCCAAATAAAGTGCCAAATTAATGTCCACAACATCAGAATCTCCATAGACTTCAATGTATATTCACGTTTACAAGAAAAATTATCCTGCTTTGCCTGGTCAACCGATTTTCACGATTTTTGTGCCATTTGAAAGTTAAATAAATAAAGCAATAAACAAGAGAGTTTCAAAAAATTCTATCCATGCTTTTCAAGGCTGCATTTTTTTAAAGAAAATGTGAGATTATTTTTGCAGTTTTTGGGCAACGTCACCATAAACGTCAATGGGAAAATGAGTTTTTCAAAATTTCCTACTGTTTTAGATTGTTGTATATGAAAAATGCAAAGTCAGAAAATTTTAACAAAAATCTTATTTATTGCTTTATTCATTTACTGTTCATTATGAAAATATGTTGACCAGGAGAGACAGAATAACTTTTCTTGTAAACGTGAAAATACATTGAAGTCTATGGAGTTTGCGACGTCGTGGACATTAATTTGGCACGTCACTGTATGAGCTGCGCCATGAGAAAACTGGAATTTATCTATCCTAACACAAGGGTTTCAGACTGACTTTCCAAATTAGGTGCAAAATTGCAAGAAAATTGATAAATTTATCTGTCAAGTGGTCTAACATGTGTTGAAGGAAGGACATTTCCAAAAATATGTAACTTTGTTGTATAAGTTCTAAACATTGTGGTCACTTTAAACAATGTGCTGCACATAACTCCGTTTTCTGATGATTAATGTCCACATAGTGAACGGAATGGCAAATTATGTAGCATCTCCTAAATTAGCAAAATAATCTGAGTCTGCCCAGCTTGCCAAAGCCTGCATATTTGTCCAAAAACTTTACATAGTTTATACAAAGATGTCTGACAATATGTGAGCCGTCTCGTGGGAAAACCAACAATCTGCATAGGCGAAAACAAAGACGCAGATCAGCTTCGCGGTAACCGCGAAGCTGATCAGCGCCTTTGTTTTCGCTACTTGGGTAGTACAATTCCTCCTCTACTTAACTCCAAAATTTCAAGTAACTCCAAAATTTCAAGCTTCTAGCCTGCTTCTATGACTGCCCAGGCTGGTTTGTGTCAGGCCTGTTCGGAAACCACATTGTTGGTTTTCCCATGAGGTGGCTCATATATAATGTAACTTGAGCTGTCGCACGAAGAACCAACAATCTGGGTTTCCGACAAGGTCTGACATAAATCTGCCTTATAGAAGAACTCGAGAAGCTTAAAATATCAGATTTAAGTAGAGGTGGGACTTACTATTCAAGTAGTGAAAACAAAGGTGCTGATCAGCTGTGCATTATTGCACAGCTGATCTGCCTCTTTGGTTTCGCATACACAGATTGCTGATGCAGGGGCTTACTTCATATTGATCCGTTCTATCAATCTAAAGAAAGAAAAATACACCAAGGCCAGCTGTCTGACAATGCTTTGTACTTCTCCATAGAAATATGGCTTGAAATATTAGCTTTTCCCCACATGTAGGCCATATAAGATTTCACTGTATTTTGTCACATTTTCTATGACTTTATTACATGAATTTCTAATACATGTATAAGTGACACAATTTCAATTTGACCTGTTTGTCACAGTGGCATGATTTAACATACCAACATGTGAACATCCATATAGCTCGATTTTGACCTCAGACGCGTCAAAAGATTGATGAGTCTTAGTGGCACGTGAAGATATATACTATTCAGATTGTAACAGTATTAACACTTTAATACTGTGCACGCAACCAAATAAAAGTGAAACGGAAAATTTGACACATTTCATACTGATTTATCTTTCACATGCTACTTTATGGACTTGACGATTTTTTCATGCATCTGAGGTCAAAATAGAGCTATACAGCTTTAATACCAAACACAAAGAAAGTTACTGTCACCAGGGAATATTCAGCTGTCAATTTTGTTTGTTATGTATATAGATTTAATGTGCCAGTCAACATTTTACAGTCATAAAGATCACCAAATACAGGTCAACCTCATTAAACACTGTTATAGGGGTCCATGGATACAGACCCTGTTATAAGTGAAACTGAGTTATAAAGATGTTATTTACAATACACAGACTCTTTTCGTGTTTTATGTCCTACTCAACAACAGGATTTTTGCCTATGCGAAAACAAAGGCGCAGATCAGCTGTGCAGTAACTGCACAGCTGATCAGTGCCTTTGTTTTCGCTACTTGGATAGTGCAATTCCTCTTCTACTTATAGCCAAAATTTCAAGCCACCAGCCTGCTCCTGTGACTGTACTGTCGGAGCTGGTCGGAAACCCCGAATACCAGTTTTCTTGCATCACGGCTCATATGGAGATGGGACCTTCATCCAAAAGACTAGAGAGGCCTATGATCCATCTATGACTCATCTTTCTTACTACCCTTCATATATGGCATATGGCAAAATCCCCTGCCGCTCACCAGCAAGCAGAACGGCATGTCACACATGTACCCTGTGTGGGTCTCAAACTGGTACGGGACACAGCATTGAGATGATCAAATGATTACAAGTGGAAATGAATTCAGCAACCTTAACCACCCAACCACACACCCCCATCCCCCACCCGCATACAAAGCTGACATTTAATGTGTGTATGTACATACTTACTGTATCAGTCTGTATCATACTATGTACCACATACCATATTCATTCTAATTGGTGCACAGTGCACTGAACTTTTCAAAATAACTAAAACCTAAGATAACAAAACATTGTTCTATTTAACGCACACTACGACAGAAACAGTGCATAAACTACTGAAATGACAATGTCATATATATCAATGATGATGTCATTTAAGTGCAACAAACGTTGCAAAATAGTGTTTGAACATTTAACGTTAGGTTTTAATGCAGTTGATACAGTATTCATGCGTAGCGTTGGTGTAAAATACCCATATGGTAGTCGAGCAGTGTGCACTTATGGATGTTTTTTGGAGGGAAATGACCAGGATGTGAGCTTATTAAAGCATGTGCAATTATTATAACAAATATGGTATGTGTAAAATATAGAATTACAGTGGGTGGCATGTCAATTTTTTAAAGACAAATCGAGCATTAACTCCATTAATGTTTGAGTTTGATGAAAAGATATTGTGTTTTGTCTGTTGAGTATTGAGCCGCGTTATGAGAAAACCAGCTTTTTGCCTATGCGAAAACAAAAACTTTATTTTCACTACAGAGATAGTACAATCCCTCTTCTTCTTAAATCTGAAATTTCAAGCCTAGCCTTTTTGTGTGACTGTACAGGCCGGTTTATGTTGAACCTGGTCAGAAATCCAAAAGACCAGTTTTCTCACGTCGGAGCTCTATTGTTGTTATGACTGGGTTACTAGTCGAGGTCAAATATGAAACATGATAGTATTTGCTGGGTAGGGTACACACTACTGATTCAGGTGTGACAACCTAACAATGAGCCACCACTTTTATTACTATAGACAGACAAAAAAAATGCAAGCTCAGTGTTCAGACAAGGCAGTGCAGTGCTACAAATCTGGGGTTAGTAACTCAAAGCCATCTTAAGCTTAAGATCATCTTAAGACCAACTTAAGTATCTCTTAGGGATTATACTGAATAACTGAAAAGGACCTTAAGTTACGGTGACAACTTAACAGCATCGTAACTTTCATGTCAACTCAAGCCACCTTAGCATAGTATTATCGTACGAAGTGGCGCCTTTCATTTCAAAAAAGTTACGATAGTTTAGAGTACCTGGAATAACAAGGGTGTAAATACTAAGGCAGTCATCTTAAGATCATCGTAAGTATGTCGTAAGAAGGGGAACTTATGATACCTGCAAGATACTAACCCCTGATCACATATGGCTGATTGGCTGGGAAGACTTGCTCAATCTTTGATCCATTTGAGGTTGAAATCGCGCTACATCAGGAAAACATGTCCGTGCAAACTGCAATGAATACCCCATTAAAATCCACTTTCATTTAGTGAAACTGGGGTATGTAGGGGTATAGTGACTAATTTTCCTTATTTTTGGTCCAAAACATAGATTGTGGGTACTCGTTAGAACCGCTGGCGAGACCGTTCTAATGTGTACCCACAATCTAAGTTTCGAGCTAAAAAAGGAAAATATCAAAAATTTTCTCATGGAAATTTTCAATTTTTACAACATAGGAAAAATCTGTACATTACATGGACATGTTTTTGTAATGTGAGGTCGAAATCGAGCTATAAGTTATGCCGTCTGCTACAGAACAAGATGGTCACCTCAAGTTGTTGATTTCAGATCATTACCAAATCCAAGAACAAAATGGTACTTGTTGCTCCAAGCTTGGCACTCTGTAATTCATGACGGGGCTAATAGGGCTGGTTGCTCCACTGTCCCTGTTCTGAGGTTACATCAGGAATAAGGATTTGACACCACTGTCAAGCACTGTTAAACAGAGCTCCAAAAACCCTTGCCAAAGATGTAACCAGAGTTATATGCCAAAATGGCATTCAAGAACTGGTATCTTTGATTAACAAAAAAAAGCTATCTGCGAGCTATTTGGGACTTTTCTAAATTACACACTGTGCCTACTGTGTGGTATGTCTATGCTTGTGATATGACAAAGAGAATTAAACTGGGCATAAGACAAAATCATTTTAAACACATCTGTGGCCTTGAAAATCCAGGGTCTGTGGGTTCAATCCTATGGTTCTCTGGTCTTTAAGACAAGATTTTATATCAAGGTCCTGACACGGTCTCCATATGATCTTATCAGGGACATGAGGTGATAATCAGAAATTGATCGACTCAGTATCAGAATTAAGATAGGTATAAATTAAAACATAATATAACTCAACAAGGAACAAACCTTTCCTCCACTTTCATTTGAAGCGAAAAGTCCCAAAAGCCCAGCTGAGCTTCAGTCCCATTTCAAATGCTATTAAAACAGACCAAGGCAAAAATCAGGGTGGCCTGGCGGTAGAGCATCTGACTCCTAATCAAGAGGTCATGGGTACATTCCCAAAATGAGGCACCGTTGTGTCCTTGAGCAAGACACATTTAATTCCCCAGTATACTGGCTAATAGCCAGGAAGGGGTAGATCCATCCCGACATGACTAGAAAAATGTTGATTGGGATGTTGAACCTCAATACAAAAATGTCAAAAAAGGAAATAAATCATGAATTTGAACATCAAATGAAGTCTGTACTGCATATTTATACAGTTCCCAGTCCAAAATATCAACAACTGGTGTATGCATGTCAGCATGCATTTTAAAAACCATTGACCTACTTTATCTCCTATCCCACTGGAATGCATGTCTGTGTAGACTCAGTCTGGCTGACATGCATTCAATACACAACCTGACAAAAATAGCAACACTACGTCATAATGTGCACCTTGCATTAATTGATTAATATATTATTATATCAGGCACTTCAGTTCTCCACCAGACAAAAGCCAATTCTTTGTAGACTTACCATAGAATCGAATGACTAGAAGAAAATACACAAGCAGGCTGTCAATTATCCTCATTATTCATTTTAAATCCAACATTTTTCGGTGCATTTTCGCTCTTCAAACATGGCGTACAAAGTCTACCAATTTATTTTTGAAGACGGTCAACCGTCTAGACAGTTTGTCTAGGTCACAATAAGGTCGATATAATGCTGTCATTAATCCATAGTTGTCACATTTCTTGGTCAACCACGTTTCAGTGTGTCCACTTCGCCTATTCCAGCAGCCAATACACAAATAATCCGTGACCAATACACATTTTCACAGACAAAACAGCTGCACTTTGTGATGTAATGGACTCGTCCAATTTCTGATGACGCCACAAGCAAAACATATGATCTAATTGGGTCATCACATTACATAACAGGGGCTGTGGGTTGGTGCAGCGCTATGCATACCGTAGATAATCTAAAGAATTTTGATCAGGGACATTAAGAAAATTATTAAATTTATTTTTTTTTGTTTTTGGACCATTTTCATACTGTACATCAATAATGCACTCAATACACGGAGGTTTAAATCAATGAACATGAAAAATCAATAAAAGTAATTAATCATCACATTTAATGTTATTTAAGCCATAAAATGTACCATACTTGTTCTTGTGAACACACACTTTCTATACTGAAAAGAAGAAAAAAAGCTATGATAACCTCGATTTATAAAACTTGACAATTATTAAAGTGATATCTCTGCTATCTATTTTATTTTATTAATTTATTATTATTAGATCTATTATTATTATCTTTTTTATTATTATTTTTTTTTTTTATTACTTGTTTTTCATTTCAATCATAAATAAAGGGTATTCATAATTTCACATGTTTATGTTGCATTATACTTCTACTAGTATAGCTTTTATTCAATTTTTGAATTGAAAAATGTTTATATTTCATGAGTGGCTATATATACTCCTCAAAAAAAGTATTGCACCACTTTTTTCATTACGGAAACATCTCCATTTGCACAAAGTATTCTATAATACCGCTGATTTTGATTGTATGTTTTGCATTAACTAAACCTGTTGTCCATAAAATCATTTATTTTGAGTATCTGTTATGATCAATTCATCGATTCAATGATAACAGATACCCACAATATATGATTTTATGGATTAATATTAAAATCAATAATTTCATACCAACCCCCGATTTCCCCCAGTTTTACTATATGTAAGGTGCAAATCTGGGGTAGCTTTAGTATGGAGATGTTTCCATGTTGTTTTTTTTTTTTCTTTTCGATGTCTTTTCGATGTCTTTTAGTGACATTTTGACTACCAATAACAAATTTTAAACCTACGTTTTTGAATTTTCACAGTCTGAAAGAGTTTCTTGAAGTGTGAGATAAGACTTAACAAAATGCGGAAACGGTTTTAAGAACAATTGAAAATTCCCATTTTCTACAAATACTAAAAATTTGAAAATCGAAACATTTCCACCCAAAATGTCAATGTGTAACCTGAGAAATTAAAACAAAATCTCAAAACAACATTTTTTTTGTCAAAAATGGCATTTTTGTCTAAAATTATTATTATTATTATTATTTTGCTTTAAATGATTGCTGTCATCATCTCGAGTGAGGATGTGAAACGAATTCAGGCTTGGAAGCCCAGAAATAAAGGTGTGGGCTTTTTGCTGCATCCCAAAGTATGGTGTATTCAATAACATGCATTTTTGCACATTTTTTATTAATTTTCAAGACAAAGTATTACTTTGTTATTCACAAAGTCCAGCCCTTTAAGATAGTATCAATTTTCAAAAGTTTATTTGAAAAAGATGTACATGTATTACTCAACATTATATTTTGAAATAAGAAAAATATTAACTGGTGCAAAACTTCTTTTGATGAGTATATATGTGCTCGTGATTTGATCTTTGACCTCCCAACTTGGCAAATCAGTGCTAGGGCTGATTTATTTCTTTTATATATAACACTTTAATTTTCACTGCAAATATGTATCATATATTTGATAAATATTTTTCTATATTTAGTGAATAAGTGTAAAAATAAAAATTATTTTCTTGTCATTACTTTCATATTGGAAAAGAAAATAATAAAAAAAAAGCAGAGTATCAGTGGTCCTATAAACAAACACCCTGAGATTTCAGTGGTTTCAAAGGAGAAAATATATGAACATTGTGAATAACAACAGGGACAGAGCAAGGGTATCCTATAAGCTCACCTTGTGAGCCTAATTTGTGAGCCTAATGGCTCAGGTGAGCTATGTTAATAACAATTACTATAGTTCTACTTATTACACAATAGGTTTTTCAAAATCTTATTCAAAAAGTTACAAAATTTCTTCCCAAAAAGTGCACAATAAAAATGAAAACAATTCATATCCTGTCAAAGTCAGTATGTCAAAAATAACCAGGAAGTGATGGTTCAGGGCTGACATGACTGAAAAAATGTTGACTGGGACATTAAACCCCAATACAAACAAACACATTTGAATTATAAAGTGTCCTTTGCAACTTATTATAGGTTCATTTAGTTTTAACATTATGGTGACAAAAAAGTAACCAATTTGTCAGCCGAGCAGTGTGCTTAGATACAGCTTGTTCAGAAAAGACCTAATGATGTGTGCTTATTAGAGCATGTGCCCTAACAGGAATGATATAAGGAAGCAAACGTAGACCCATTGAAGGGACAGACAAAAAACTGCAGTACAAAATCAAATTAAATAATTTTTAACAGTTTATCTAATATTTATCAATATATGCAAGCTTGGTTGACCTTGGGGTAAATTAGGTCATGTTTATCCCAGCGGCATGATTTATAAACATTATAGAGCTTGAGTCCCAAATGCTACATTCCAAGTGTCAAGACAGGACTCAATAATCTGTAGCCATCTTGGCATGACTAAAAAATGTTGACTGGGAAATAAAGCCTCAATATAAACAAAATATCTGTAGATTTTTTTTTACCATATCTGATTATGGCATTTTGGTAATGTGGCCTGGACCATTTCTATAACTTTCTCCCCTCCACAAGTATGCTTTGCATGAAATTTGGCATTGATTGGCCAAGTGGTTTCAGAGATGAAGGTACATGTATTTGATGTCCATATTGATTTCATGTTTAACCTGTCTTGTGGGGCAGGCAACACTGGCCGGGGGTCAATATGCTTTCAAACATGAATCATCATCTATCCTTTTGCCCTTCCTCTTCAAGTTTTCATCTTTAAATGAGCCACCTCGTGGGAAAACCAACAATGTGGTTTCCTAACGGGTCCGACACAAACCGGCCTGTACAGCTACAGAAGCAGGCTAGAAGTTTGAAATTTTGGAGTTAAGTAGAGGAGGAATTGTACTATATGAGTAGCGAAAACAAAGGCGCTGATCAGCTTCGCGGTTACCGCGAAGCTGATCTGCGCCTTTGTTTTCGCCTATGCAAATTGTTGGTTTTCCCATTTGGTGGCTCAAATGTCCACTACTGAGAACCATTTGGTATTGTATAAATATAAACCGATAAATGATCGGTGACACACACTGCAGTTGAGACCAAAGTTGGTTAGATTTTCGAGTTTTCTCCTTTAGCCTTTACTCTACTCAGCAAACTGATAGATAGGTGCAATCAATGCAGAAATTGAACATTTATTGAAAGTAACAGAAGAAATTCCGGTTATCTCGTTTTCGCACGCACTTCAATGTTATTGTGATGGAAGTACTGTATGTTCATATTTCTGAAGTGTTTGCGAAAGCCAAATAGTCTGGATTCCTTATTTTACTTTCATTCAATAAATGTTCAATTTTTGCATTGACTGCACCTATCTATCAGTCAGTAGAGTAAACCTGATATGAGAAAACTCGAATTTCTAACCTCAACTTCGGGTAGAATTGCACAGTGCATCACCCATTCCGTACCACGTTTCTCAGCTGTGAATGTCTCTGAATCAGTGTTTTCCACAATCCAAGGCATATCCTTGCCCTGATCCAGGTCAAAGTTATCCGAAGGTCATGGATTTTTTTCTTCCCTGTGACAACTTGAAGACTAGGATTTTGGGACCATTTATATAAACTTTCCACCCATCAAAGGAAGTTTCACATGAAATTTGACTGGCTGATCTAGCAGTTATAGAGTTCTTATAACACCAGAATCATTCTATGTCTTTCGTACAAGTTTTACACTGTTTAAATGGATAGGCAACCAAAATTGACCTTGCCATAAGAGGTCAAGGTCATCCATGGATAATGATTCATATAAACTTTGTAAAGCTTAATTCTCTGATACTACAGCTTGTAGGACTTTGAGTTATGGATTAAGTTTTTACCATATACAATATATAGGCATGTCAGCCATCTTGTTTGTATCAACTTTCATTCATCAGTACTAAATTTGGTTTTGATCTGAGAAGATATTTGAAAATGGTGAATGACTGGATGACAGAGCATGGATTTACTTACTCTAAGCTCCTTTGGTAAGCCCTATAGCTCTGGTAAGCCTTATAACTCAAGCAAGCTAAAATGTCTCTGCTTCAATGTTGGAAAAAACAATAACCTTGTTCGAATAAAAGTGATCTCCGTTTGCAATGAAAACACTTTTTAATAATCAGGAGCATTGTCTTCTTTGTAAGAAGAAAAAAAGAGCTGAACTACTTCAATTATTAGAACAAGTTGATTCTAAAAAATTCTATTAGTCTAATATTTACATTTTTATTGCAACCCTAGATGAAAGTATCTTTCTTGATGTTCATTTCCCAATGAAAAAAAAGTCACATGATCTAGAGGCCACGCCTATGGGCGGGGTGACGTCAAAACCAGCCAGTGACATTGTTTGTTTACTCTTGTTGGTGTGACGTCGGTCGCGTATTGCCACAACGTTAAGTGCAAAAATTGACGTTTTGGCTATTCCAAAATTAGGATAAGTCAGATTTAATGTCAAATAAAATGAAAATGAGCGATGCTATGTGCAATTAAAAATACTTGTAAATATAAGAATTGAAATTCAAATTTTAGCTTTCACTGGGTGATGAAAAACATTAGCTGTTTTAATGTCTCCGAGATTAAAACATTGGGCCTGTTTTTCATCATCCAGTGAAAGCAAAAATCTGAATTTCAATCCTTAAATAAAGATGATGAAAAATGTCCTTTCAAAGCTACATTACTATTTCTTTTATACCATTAGAGGAAATTTTAATAGCAACCCATGTATCACGCCTACTAAACACATGCTCAGCTGTTGCCTGCATTTTATGGGCCTTCTACTCAACATAGGGATGTCATGATATTCGTTAATGTGCTAGAAAATAGCCTACCCAAGTCAACAGCTAACACTAAACCACTTTTCTTGGGCAGGCTAAGTTACTATTTTGTGGGCTTAACTTCTCTGTGAACAATATTGAGTACAGTCAGGATGAGCCACTACCGGAGTACACGGTTTTACCTACTAACATTGTACATCTTACTCAGGGATACAACTCGTGCTGCATGAACCTAGATTTCTTGACCTGTACACCAGTCTCATTGTCTGCTAAAGGACCACCACACTTTTTTCTCTGAGTGGCTCTCAAGATTCTAAGATAAACAGGGTTGCCACGCTCGGGCCGAAATAAAATTCCCTGACATTTCCCCCGACGGAATTTCAAATTTCCCTTTCAACATCTTGGCGCATGGTCTCTAAGGGCAGCTAAATTTGACATTTCTTATACTTGGAAAGTCATTAATTACTGCAACCCACCAATTTTAAATTAATAAAAAATAAAATGCACTACTGGATACCATCTGTTTTATGATTGCCTCAAAAACTTTTATGTGATGATGATGAATTCACTCATTAACTGGACTTGAATCTGGTATTTTCAAAATTCCCTCACATTAACCAACAATTTTAAATTTCCCTGACAGTTTGCAAAATTCCCTGACCTTGAAAAAAATTAAATTTCCCTGACGCGTGGCAACCCTGATATAGACAAGTTTTTTTTGACGAAGATTATTTGTCACAGAAACTTTGGCAATTAATTTGCGTTCACACACAGCAAAGATTACTTGTATTACTTAGCTTGCTCACCTTTTTCATAGATAGTTGACAATGACCCTATAATCCTCCGATGTTTATTATCGCACCCCCGTGACCACCTTTATCCCGTTTACCGCTCACCTTTTTCATAGATAGTTGACAATGACCCTATAACCCTCGCAATGTTTATTATCGCACCCCCGTGACCACCTTTATCCGTTTACCTGTTAACGGAACAAGGAACCAATGTGACCTTTGCCACGTTTACATAATGGGATTATACTCCACAGAATCGAGTTTACATAAGCATATTTTTCTGCGACAAACCTACTTTGTCTGTGGAAACTTAGTCTGTGGAAACTTAGCTTAACAGAGTGAAAAGAAACAACTCCACGCATTCTTTGCATTGGAATGGTCAGTTTTCAAGTCATGTATGTTGAACGAGATCTAACTTGACACGTATTTCCTTTCTTTGCTGTTCCTGTTGATTTTTCACTTTCAACTTATGGATCAATGTTAAGTCGTTCCCGTCCGTGTGGAGGTATAATGAAAACACCGATGGGAATATCCCCTCTACCTGCTCAGAAGAGCTAAAAATAAGAAATACTACCAATTGCACAAATCCACCCGGAATTGAAAGAAAATGAGTAAGTCATAATAAATTTCTTCCAATTTAATAATGAAAATATGTATCCTTCATTTCATTCAAGGCCAATATTAAATTTTCGTTTCACAAACAACAGCATTTTAAAGTGAAACTCTGAAATTCTTAACTCTGTTTCCCATTAATAAATAGTGACACTAACTGTAATAAAATTACAACAGGGCATAAATTTTGGCAAAAACAAGAACCAAAAGTGAGTCAAACATGGTGGTAATAATTTAATAGTGCCATGCTGCAAAAAAAGATGTAAAGGAAAAGAACGTTCAAATATTGACAAATTGTGGTAAAATTTTTCAAGTTCATACTCAACATTTGCACAGCATCATTCAAGGTCCAACACAATTCAGGCTAGAGGCATGTAACTGCACAGCTTCCAGAATATGCTTCTCTATTTTCATAACTGCTAAAAGCTGGTGTTCTCCTTATAACACATTTTTGAATGAAAATTCTCTAAGCAAACAGGAATAGCCTCAGATGGGACGCCGCGTTTTGCGGCGTCACATCTGGGGCTATGCTGTATGCCTATGTCCCATAAAAAGAACGCCAGGCTTATATGAGTTTAACTATCTGAACCAAGTTTTCGTGGCGGAGAAGGCAGTTTTGTTTCTTACTTGGTATTCTAGTCACATCAGGTACATTTCATTCAGCTACCCTGTGATATTACATTTACCACACACATCATCCGTGCAACCTTAAATATATTTTCCATTCACTCCTATAATTATATGAAATACTTTCCAATTATATCCTGCCGTTTATTCCATCATATTTTGGGTAGTTTCTGCAATGTAAAAGCTAGTGTAAATACAAAGGTCTCGAGAAGCACTTTTCTAATTAGCACACATTAATTTAAAGCACTTTATTGCTTATCATTCAGTTTAAAAGTACTTCAATATTCTTAATACTAAACAATCAAAGTTGAAAAGTTGGTGTCTTTTTAAAATAACTTTATAAAAATTTGGGATATGGAAAATAATCACTTTTGAGAGAAAAATTTTACCCCCACAACCAACACCAAAAATAATGCCCCATCCCTAGTTTTCTTTCTTTTCGTTCTTCAAAACTTCCAATGAGATTTTCATTTCCTTTATATCTAGTAAACACTCTAGTTGTCCAGAGACAACCAACGCGACTGAGAACAACCAATGCTGATGAAATCAATATGCTACAATAGGTAATAAATACCTGTCTGGGAACAACTTTACACACCTATGAATGATACACAAAAAGTTGTTCCCTGGAAGGTATTTGAATACTACAATCTTATATTGATTTCATCCAAGTTGGTTGTTCTCAGTCAAATTGGCTGTCTCTCAATAACCAAAGTGATGAACAGTTCCTAAACATTCGCGCTGTTTTAACTCTCTGCCTCCTCCATATCAACGTCCCCAGCCTGTTCAGCTAACGCTTTGCCTGCCTTCTTTTTCTTCTTCTTTACTGCTTTACGGGAGGCTGACTGAGCTAGGAGTGCCTGGAAAATGGATATCAATAAAGTCATAATATATTCACTTTCAAGTGGTTCAACATGAACAATTTTACTTCATACAATCAATGTTTCCAACTTTTCTACCAAGGGAGATCAAAGTTTCCAACTTTTCTACCAAGGGAGTTCACTCTTCCTCTTCGTACTTGGGATAGGAAGCATGGGCTACAGTATTTGAGCCGCCTCATAAGAACCAGAGGACCAATGGTCCTGTAAACGCTCACCTGAGATCTGCTTCATATTTGAATATTATGGTATTTAACCCCAGTGCAGGGGCAGATGAAGCCCTTGGGCCATTTTCTTTTTTTCCTAATAATCAATATTTTGTCCATTTGCCAATTTCCTGCTGATTTTCCCCTTCAAATAACATTTTAAAAGCAGATGAGCCCCTGGGGTCCATTGTTTTTCAGAATCATTAAATTTCAGTCCTACTGCCCATTTCTTGCAAGACTTTCACTTAAAATGACATTTTAAAAGTTTTCCCCATTCAAATGCATTGACGACCTATGTTGACTATGTTGACCTTGCCATAAAATAGGTCAAGGTCACCACAGGGTCATGTTTTATATATACATTGTAGTACTTGAGTCACCCATACTTCATGCAAAGTTTCGTTGAAATCGGTTCACCGGTTCTGGAGAAGAAGATATTTTAAGGGTTTTTACCATATATGGGCATGGCGGCCATCTTGGTCATGTGACCTGGATTATTTATATATACATTGGTTCCCACTTCCTATAGATGCTTCATACAAAATTTGGCTTTGATTGGCCAAGTGGTTTCAGAGAAAAAAATCTTTGAAAAGTGTGTATGGACGACAGACCGGCCAAGGTCAAGAGATGACCTTGACCTAAATTAATCATATACCTTCATCTAATCCATTAGTTGTTTGCATCTACCACTTTTCAGATCTCAGGCTGCAATAGTTTTCAAAAAATATCTAATTTCCACTTTTCCCATTATAAGTCTATGGAAACTTAAAGTTACCATAGCAACCAGAGTTCTTATCCGACTGGAATAAAAAACACAAATTATGTAGAGGCTACTGTCAGGAAAATGTATACAAAGTACAGGATTCATCCACTAGACAGTTTTTGAGGAGAAGATTTTTGAAAGTTTTTTTTTTCAAAATTTTGCCCTTTATGGGGCCCCAGCAACCAATCAAAATAAAGGATTAGGACAAAACTCGCAAGAAACGTCAAACACTACTCAATAAACATTTCTGCAAAAACAAAATTCAAATCTCTGCAATTTTAGCGGAAAAATAGCCAATTTCCACTTTTCCCATTATAAGTCTATGGAAACTTTAAGTTGCCATAGCAACCAGAATTCTTATCCGCCTGGAATATAAAAAACACAAATTATGTAGAGGTCACTGTCAGGAACATGTATACAAAGTATAGGCTTCATCCCCTTGACAGTTTCTGAGAAGAAGATTTTTGAATGTTTTTCAAAATTTTGCCCTATATGGGGCCCCTGCAACCAATCAAAATGAAGGATTAGGACAAAAGTCACACGAAACGTAAAGGACTACTCAATAAACATTTCTGCAAAAACAAAATTCAAATATCTCCAACAAGACAGCAAAAACTGGCAATTTTCACTTTTTTCCATTATAAGTCTATGGGAAGCATAAGTTGCCATAGCAACCAGAGTCCTTATCCGATCAAAACAAAAAACATAATTATTATTTCCCCCTACCTGTAGATGGTGTATGTGTAATATGATAATAATCGGCCCAGCGGTTTCAGAGAAGAAGATCTTTGAAATTGTGGACGACGGACGGACGGACGCCGGAGCATGGGTATACTATAAGCTCACCTATGAGCCTTCGGCTCAGGTGAGCTAAAAACCAACAATCTGCATAAGCGAAAACAAAGATGCAGATCAGCTTCACGGTAACCGCAAAGCCGATCAGCGCCTTTGTTTTCAATATATGGATAATAAAATGCCTCTTCTTCTTAAATCCAAAATCTCAAGCTTCTAGCCTGCTTCTGTGACTGTACAGCCTGATTTGTGTCGGACCTTTTCAGAAACTACATTGTTGGTTTTCTCATGAAATCACTCCTTTTATTGTGGCTTTCCCTGGACATTCCCTTTAACTATTTTTGGAGCTGATTGTTTCTTGACCTCGTGAGACATGGAATAAAGGGTTTCCAAACATAAGCCAAGCCAAAAAATATTTATCTATGTAATGGTAGGCTGTATATCTTAATGGGCCCACAGGCTCTGCCTCTTTGTGAAACCAGTATAGAGTATTCAAATTTATGCTTGATGTGCATTCAGCTTTCATAATTATGCAAAACTTTTGAAAACTGTTAACAACAACAAACAGTTTCTAAGGTGTCCTCTCTTTTTTTTTTCTTTTACTTGAGAAATGAGCTTACTTTGAGGTCTTCATCCTTTATATCATGTTCTGATTGGTAAAGTTCTTTCTCAAACGGCAGCCCCGTGATTTTAAGAGGACCATTTGGCATAAGCACCACAGTAAACTTAAACTGGGCCACATACTCCCCTGAAAAATAGAAAAAGAGCCACATGATGATAAAACCTGCTTTCTACAAATCTGGAAAGCAAAGATGCAGGTCAGCTCTGCAGTAACTGCACAGCACTAAAAAGTCTTTAGATCTAAACATTATTTAGCGATACAACAGGTCACCATATAAATATCATAGGCGCAGATCAGCTTCGCGGTAACTGCGAAGCTGATCAGCGCCTTTGTTTTCACTATGCAGATAGTACAATTCCTCTACTTTCTAAATCCAAAATTTCCAGACTCTAACCTCACCTGTGACTGTACAGAACGGTTTGTGTCGGACCCGTTCTGAAACAAGTTGTTGGTTTTCCCACGAGACGGCTCAAATGCAAATTTCTTACCATCTCTCTCATACAGCACTTGAAATGGTTGCATCAGGTCATGTTTTACACATTCTACAACACCCATTCTGGCCTTCTTTTCATCATCAAATAGCCTGTCAAGGAATTGGGACTTGTTGAGTCATTCTGATTATATAACACTACAATCATTAGAAATAAGACCCATTTAATACATACTTTTAATGAAAATTTGAAGAAAAAACAAATAAACTTAAATTATAACTAAATACCTGCTCAAAGTATAAAATTACTATGAAAAAATATCCCTAAAATATCACTCAAGGAAATACTCACCGTAATGAGAAAGGTAATAAACCAAACTTCTTATCTGTTTCACTTAGAAATTCTGTAAAAAAAAACAACATGAAAACAGTATTCAAACAACTTTTCTTTCATTCTTCTCAAAAAGCCACATAAAAGATAAATGTACATGTACAAATAAATATGTACAAATACAGAGTGTGGAGTTGTGTATCTCGCATGCACTCCGTCTATTGTATAAACCCTTCAAATTGTATATTCGTATATGAGCCGCCTCATGGGAAAACCAACAATCTGCCTAGGCGAAAACAAAGGCGCAGATCAGCTTCGCGGTAACCGCGAAGCTGATCAGCGCCTTCGTTTTCGCTACTCGCATAGTACAATTCCTCTTCTACTTAAATCCGAAAGTTCAAGCTTCTAGCTCTTTTCTGTGCTTGTACAGGTTGGTATATGTCGGACCTGGTCGGAAACCACATTGTTGGTTTTCCCACGAGGCGGCTCATATATTGTAAATAACAGACTTATTCTTTTTTGACAAGCATTTCAACATCTGTTAACTGAAGACCATATGTTAGACTGGCATATTTGCTACATATGTTATCCCCTTTACATAAAGTTATTATTATAAGAGATCTGCTAATACTATTGTGAGTGGAAATCATTCTAAACATTCCAGCAGTAAGAAAAGTTCCTTCGTTCTTTACGCTACAGCAGTCTTGTCAAGATCTTGTACCCTGGCAGACTGGTTTGTGTCCACAATATATGAAACCCAATTTAGGGGCCTGGAACCAAATTGACACAACTGAAGTCAAATGGTTAAATCCGAAAATCAAGCTTCTAGCATGGTAGTAATTGCCTGTACTGGATCAGTGATTTTGATGGCCTTCTGCCACTGTATAAGAAAGCAAACAGCCACATCTGCAATTCCAAAATTTAAACCTTTTTTTATTTACTTAAAAACAGACAGACTTACGTCTAGAGGCCTTCATTTTGAGTTGGTATACAATATCTTTTTTCTTAAATACAGTGGTTCTGGTATCTGTTTCTCTCCCCTGAAATACATTACGAAAACATGTCCATGCAATACACAGAGATGTTTTAGAGATGTAAAAATCAAAAATTTTTAATTAAATTTCGACTTTTTCTTATCAAGCTCAAAACATTGATTGTAGGTACACATTAGAACTGCCTTCGTGAGGAGGTATACTTTTCATGGGCATGTTTTCCTGATGTATAGATGTGTACCTTGCAAATCAGTCATTAAGACCAGAGGACCATTGGTCCTGAAACGCTCACCTGAAGCCTGATCTTGGAGCATTTAGTCATCATGAAATGACCTTGACCTTGAATACTCACACACCTTTATTGACTTCATTAGTTGCCTGCATCTGCCAAATTTCAGGTCTCAGGCTGCAATAGTTTCCAAAATATCCACTATTCTCGCCGTTTTCTATGTAAAAGCCTATGTTTCCAAAATTGACCTTGTCGTAAAATAGGTCAAGATCATCAAAGGGTCATCATTTAAGCAAACTACCATGGGCTGGAGTCCCCAGTGCTACATACCAAGTTTCGTGTGAAGCGGCCTGCCAGTTCTTGAGAAGAAGTTTTCAAGGGTTTTTACCATATATGGACATGGTGGCCAGCTTGGTCATGTGACAACAATATTGTGAACAAGATTTCAATGCCACTGGTTTCAGAGATGATTTTTGAAATTGTGACTTAATTTTGACATTTCAGTGACCTCACCTCAAGGTCAAGAAATAACCTTGACCTTAATCAATTACATACCTTCATTGACTCGATTAGTTGTCTGCATCAAGCAATTTTCAAGTCTCAGACTGCAATAGTTTCCAAAATATCCATTGTTTTCACCTTTTCCCATGTAAAAGCCTATGTTTCCAAAATTGACCTTGCCATAAAATAGGTCAAGGTCATCCCAGGGTCATCACTTTAGCAAACTATGATGGGCTGGAGTCCCCGATGCTACATATCAAGTTTCGTGGAAATCGGCCCGTTGGTTCTGTAGAAGATTTTTTAAGGGTTTTTACTAGAGGTGGGCTGTAAAACCGGTATACCGTGGTTCTCTTTTGTTTTGGTACGAATTGGTACTTTTTCACTGTACCAGTTTTTATGGTACATATAGGCAGTCTCCATTGTGAGGCTGTTTGCTAAATAAATTGCTAATATTTCCATATTTGTCTGTGTCCTTAAATGATTAATTTGATCACGATCTTATATTAAAACATCTACAGAGAACAATTTTCAATTGCCCTTCCTCCACCAAAATGTTGGCTATGTTGTTTTCATTCTAAATTAAATTATCCAAAGTCCAAAAAATTCAGAGATGCTTGAAATGACTTAGAAAAAATATGTACATATGTTAATGTTACATATGTTAATGTTACGTAACATATGTTAATGTTACATATCAGTAAGCTCAAGCTGTGGTGTGTCGCTAAGTGTTGTCGAGTATGTTTATCAACCAAACATCTGTAAAAGCCAGTTCAATTTACTGGTGGCCAGAGATATAGATTAATCAATCATTTGATAACAACATGTACACAGACTCATGACAACTGATATGCCCTAAAACAGTCCTACACTTTATGTCCTAATAGGCAGTGTTAAATCTATCTTTTTAAGGCTGATTTTGGAAATGGAAGAAAAATAATTGAATTGCCTAACCCCAGACATTTAATGTGCTGCACCAGAAGGCCCAAATTGTTTCTATATATAGCTTCCGGTACACCGCGATACATACCACGGTACTTGACTGAAAACCGTGATATACCGCGGTACATTTTTTTCGTGGTACCCAGCTCTAGTTTTTACCATATATGGGCGTGGCGGCCATCTTGGCCATGTGACCAAAATATCTAAAAAAAAAATTAAATGCCACTACCCAAGGAGTCTCCACATAAAATTTAAACTTGATCGGCCAAGCGGTTTCAGAGATCAGCTGTGCAGCTACTGCAGTTGTGCAGTTTTCACGAAGTGGCACAAATATTGTAATAGCTCAAATTAATTGAAGTTTCAGGCTACTTTCACCAAAGCTGAGAATAGATGTTAAAATGCCAACAATGCAGCTGAGTTGAGCATGAAAACATTTTTTATTTTTAACCTCTGAGGCCAAGTCTAATGACATAATCCCAAAATCAAAAACCAGACCACATACCTTGCCCTCTCCGGTACTGACTAAGACATCAATACCATAGACTTCATGGACATCAAATTCACATCTTTCATGGTCCTTCCTAAAGCAGAGGATAACAAAGAGATGATGATAGTTCATTTATCAAGATGATAAATTGTTTAATGTCCCAGTCAACAGCTATGGCCGAAACAGGATGTTGTCTCCATTTTGTGGGACTTGTACCAAACATTGGGATGTCGTGACATGTGAAATGTGTTTTTAAATATAACCACCGAAGTTAAAAACTAAAGAAACATATTGGGAAACCAGAAACTCTTGCACATCAGGACCCAGTTGTTCAAGATCAATGACATCGTTAGTTAACGATTTGTTATAATTTCAAACATGATTATTACAAATAGTTATTTTTTTGTGGATAAAATGTGAAAATCTGTTTAAGAATCCTTTGCAACGCAAAGTATTCTCACATTTTATCAACAAAAAATAACAGTGTATTTGCTTTGCAGTGGGAATTTGATTAACGAGTTGACTTAACGATGACGTTAAGCTAACAGAGTTTTGAACTGGCCCAAGTATGGCAAACAGTTGTTGTGGTTGGTCAGAATTTTCTACCTGCGCATCAGGATAACAATTTTATGAACTTTGACCCACTCAAATTCATTGTAAACTTTTACCTTCCTGTCGTTTACAGATGGGTCCCCTAAGATGTAACTAGTGTATGTAGTGAAGTTTTTAGACACACAGACTCAACCACCAATAAGATCAGTAATATGAGCTGCATCATGAGAAAACCAAAAATGTGGTTTCCGAACAGGTTCCACACAAACCGAGCTGTAGTCACTGAAGATGGCTAGGCTGGAAATTTCGCATTTAAAAAGTAGAGCAATTGTACAATCTGTGTAGTGAAAACAAAGGCGCTGATAAGCTTCGCGGTTACAGCAAAGCCGATCTGCTCCTTTGTTTTCCCATATGCAGAATGTTGGTTTTCCCATGATGCAGCTCATATGACTTCATGAGGTGGTGACCGGTTCTTAATTCATGTACAATTGAAAAGTATTTACCTGTGGTTTTCGGTTGGGTTCTGTATGATAGCTTTCTCTCCGTCTATGACATGTTTCTTGAGTTGATGTGATAACATACCTGTATACAAAGAGAAAGTACCACTAAACCATTCGTGACGAACAGAATTTCCCATCAGTATCATTTGCGTGTGTCCACTTTCATTTTTATGGGATTCAGGAGTGGTTTTATACTGATTTTATTTTTCGAGGAAATTCCTCTCAGCAAACGGAATAGTCCCAGATGGGACACTGCATTATGCGGCATCACATCTGTGGCTATTTGCCAGTTTGTTCCCAGCTTATTGAAATCAATATTGGAAAATACAGGTAACCACACCCACCCCCTTGGATTACTGATTTTTTTCTCAGAGGGTTTTGGTTACCTGTATTTCTAATATTGACTATGTGTAAGCTGGGAACCAGCAGATAATGCAAAAATGCTGAATATTGTTTGCCTATGTCACACAAAGAGGGCACCTAATTTTAAATGCGGATATACAAACTCTGACACTAAAACCATTTTTTTTTTTATATTTCTTAAATCTTGGTAACAGCTAAGTCATATTAAGGCCTTTTAACTCGTTAACACCAACTAAGCCTTTCATTTAAATCCATAACAAACACCATTCATATTACAAATGTTACTGCAACAAGTATTTAAAATGGTCAAGCACATTTATTTGTCCTGGATTTTTGTCAAGAATTTAGTTTTGACTGACATGCAGGCAGAGATGTGCAATCAACTGTTAGGGTTCTGAGGAAGTGATTACCGTATAAGAACAAAAATCACTGAAGAAGACCCTAGGTTACTGTCCCACCATAAGCATTCATATCTCGTCAATGAAAGAACAAGACATGCCAAGATGGTGGTTGCTATGGCAACAGTCAGTGTAAGACAAAAGTATCACTGAAGATAACCCTAGATTACTGTCCCACCATAAGCATTCATATCTCATCAATGGAAGGACAAGACATGCCAAGATGGTGGTTGCTATGACAACAGTCTATATCAACGCTCCAGTAAAAGACAAAAGTTTATCTAAAATGTCCATGTAAAGGCACTGAGGAAGTGATTACTGTATAAGAACAACAACCACTGAAGAAAACCCTAGGTTACTGTCCCACCATAAGCATTCATATCTTATCAATGACAGGACAAGACATGCCAAGATGGTGGTTGCTATGACAACAGTCAGTGTAAGACAAAAGTATCACTGAAGATAACCCTAGATTACTGTCCCACCATAAGCATTCATCTCATCAATGGAAGGACAAGACATGCCAAGATGGTGGTTGCTATGACAACAGTCTATATCAACGCTCCAGTAAAAGACAAAAGTTTATCTAAAATGCCCATGTAAAGGCATTGAGGAAGTGATTACTTTATTAGAACAACAATCACTGAAGATAACCCTAGATTACTGTCCCACCATAAGCATTCATATCTCGTCAATGAAAGAACAAGACATGCCAAGATGGTGGTTGCTATGACAACATCCCAGTAAAAGACAAAATTTTAAACTAAAATGACCATGTAAAGGTACTGAGGAAGTGATAACTGTATAAGAACAACAATCACTGAAGAAAACCCTAGGTTACTTCCCACCATAAGCATTCATATCTCATCAGTAAAGGAACACGATATGCCAAGATATTGGTTGCTATGGCAATGTTCAAGTAAAACCCAGAAATTTATCTAAAATGACAATGTTAGGGAACTGAGGAAGTGATAAATGTATAAGAACAACAACCACTGAAGATAACCCTACTAGATTACTGTCCCACCATAAGCATTCATATCTCGTCAATGACAGGACAAGACATGCCAAGATGGTGGTTGCTATAAATCCATTTGAAAAGATTGCAAAAAAGAATGATCATATTCATGTCTGATCATGTTTGACACTAACCTACAAATAAATATCCCATGGATCTCACGTGCAAGACTTTCATGAGTGATTACAAATCAATGCACCATGCCGCGAGAAAATGCACATGCACCACGACAGAATATTTCATGATCAGTTTGCACATGACATGCCCATTCTGTACCTCATGTTAGTGTGCATGTTCTTGACATAACTATCTGGTTGTGTAAATGGAGCCAATACTCATAATAATATCAAAAAGTTTTTTTTTTTTTGTTTGTTTTCTAGTGACTAACCGTCAATGAAATTGTATTGCGACTGTATTAAATAGAGCTGTGTTGTGAGAAATTATGCTTAACGACAAGTCGAATATTTGTACTTAATACATGTTTATATATGCCAGATCAGGACAGAGACAACAAACCGTTTATACTATTAATTTCACAGGAAAAGGTTACCCGTGTCCTCACCCCGGATGAGTCTAGGACTCCACCGAATTACAACTATCTATATACACTTTTTACACGTTCCATCCTTGTTACCACTCTTGAACTTATTCTGTTGTCAATCCTTGTATGCCCAATTTGGGCTTAAGTGAAAAAAGTTATGTCTGTCTGTCTGTCTGTCTGACAACATTCTATGTCAACCTCCAGTAAAAGACAAAAGTTAATCTAAAATTGACCATGTAAACTTTGTAAAGGTTCTGAGGAAGTGATTACTGTATAAGAACAACAATCACTGAAGATAACCCTAGGTTACTATCCCACCATAAGCATTCATATCTTGTCAATGAAAGGACAAGACATGCCAAGATGGTGGTTGCTATGGCAATGTTCAAGTAAAACCCAGAAATTTATAAAATGAGAATGTTAGGGTACTGAGGAAGTGATTACTGTATAAGAACAACAATCACTGAAGATAACCCTTGGTTACTATCCCACCATTAGCATTCATATCTCGTCAATGACAGAACAAGACATGCCAAGATAGTGGTTGCTATGGCAACATTCTAGTAAAACTAAATAAGAGCTGTCGCATGACAGCGTAGCTCGCCTGACTTGTGCTTTGTCACTACATCTGTTAAAATCTATGACCCATGACCTTGACCTCAAGGTCACTCAGGTGGGTCATGATGGTACAACATAAAACTTCAGACCAATGCAAAGTATCAACTTGATCAATCTACATGTTCAAGAGATATAGACTTATAAAAACATTAACCAAAACTTAAACACAAAACTTCCAAGTCCGTGACCCTGACCTCAAGGTCATCCAGGTGAGTTGTGATGTACAGCATAAAACCCGAGACCAATATCTATCAACATGCAAGTATCAACTTTATCCATCAACATGATGTTCAAGAGATTTAGACTTTAACCAAAAAATTTAACACAAAATTTCTAAGTCTGTGACCTGACCTCAAGGTCACCCAGGGTAGGTCATTATGGTACTGCATAAAACTTCAGACCAATATCTACCAACATGCAAAGTATCAACTCGATCAATCAACATGGTCAAGAGATATAAAATTACAAAAACTTAAATCAAAAACTTAAACACAAAATTTCTAAGTCTGTGACCTTGACCTCAAGGTCACCAAGAGTGGGTCATGATGGTACTGCATAAAACTTCAGACCAAAATCTAGCAACATGCAAAGTATCAACTCAATCCATCAATATGGTCAAGAGATATAGACTTACAAAAACTTTAACCAAAAACTTAAGCACAAAATTTCTAAGTCTGTGACCTTGACCGCAAGGCACCCAGGGTGGGTCATGATGGTACTGCGTAAAACTTCAGACCAATATCTAGCAACATGCAAAGTATCAACTCAATCCATCAATATGGTCAAGAGATATAGACTTACAAAAACTTTAACCAAAAACTTAAACACAAAATTTCTAAGTCCGTGACCTTGACCTCAAGGTCACCCAGGGTGGGTCATGATGGTACTGCGTAAAACTTCAGACCAATATCTAGCAACATGCAAAGTATCAACTTGATCCATCATCATGGTCAAGACATATAGACTTTTATATTTCCAAGTCTGTGACCTTGACCTCAAGGTCACCCAGGGTGGGTCATGATGGTACTGCGTAAAACTTCAGACCAATATCTAGCAACATGCAAAGCATCAACTTGATCCATCAACATGGTCAAGAGATATAGACTTTTAAAAAACTTTAACCGAAAGTGTGACGCGGACGCACACGTAAACGCGCACGACCGAGGTGACTACAATAGCTCTATGCACTTCGTGCAGGCGAGCTAAAAACACTTTTTTTTCTCTAAATGCCCATGTAAAGGTACTGAGGAAGTGATTACTGTATAAGAAGAACAACCACTGAAGAAAACCCTAGGTTACTATCCCACCATAAGCATTCATATCTCATCAATGACAGGACAAGACATGCCAAGATGGTGGTTGCTATGACAACATTCTATGTCAACGCTCCAGTAAAAGACAAAAGTTTATCTAAAATAACACTATTAGGGTGCTGAGGAAGCGATTACTGTATAGGAACAGGGATTTTTTTCGAGTGTCTCAGGGGCCGAAATAAGGCCCCATTTCCAATGCAAATTGGGTGCCTTGATTCCCAATTTGAAGGATAAAATTCCCAATCACAGCTGAAAATAATTCTCAACAGTTCCTAAACATTGTGAAAATCAAACTCTGCTGTTTGAAATGATGTTAAACTTTGATTTTAAGATATTATTTAATGATTTAAAATGATTAAACTTAATTAACTATGTCAAATTGGAAAATATCATAATCTTTGAATGCTTTGAAAAATTCCCAAATTCTGGGGGTTACATCGCTAATTTTCCCAATCAATAAGGCCCTAGGGCCCCTTCCCAAAATTGCAGAAAAAATCCCTGAGGAACAACAACCACTAGGTTACAGTCCCACTATAAGCATTTATATCTTGTCAGTGAAAGAAGAAGACATACCAAGATTCTACATAGTCAGGGATAGTACTATTCCTCTAATTTCTAAATCCAAAATTTCCAACCTCTAACCGTCTTCTGTGACCGTACAGGCAGGCTTATGTGAGATCTGGTCGGAACCCAAATTGTTGGTTTTCTCACGTACAAGCTCAATTTTGAATCTTCAGCCTATCCCTGATCAGCACCTTTATTTTCACAGCACAATCCCTCCTCTTCTTAACAAAATTTCAAGCATCTGGACATCTGCTATGGCTGTACAGGCTGATTTGTGTCAGACCTGGTAGGAACCCCCCAAAAGACCAGTTTTCTCAGGTCATGTTCATCAGGTCCAATTAAAATGGACCACAGGTGCGGATCCAGGATTGCTGAAGAGGGGGTTCAGATGAAGAAAAGAGGAGCTTGTCAGCATAATTTCGCGCAAAATTTCTTTAAATTCCCCATGAAACTGAAATAATTTGGCTCCAGTGGGGGGTTCAAGCAAACCCCTTGAACCCGCTCTAAATCCACCACTGGACCATACTGCAGGAAAACCTTGTGAAAACTTACCCTCTATGGGTTTACAGTTAAACTCTTCTGCAGCCTTCTGTATACCTTCTGTTACTGTGTAGTTCTGTAATATATCATAAAGTTCTGATATTTTTGGATATTATTGATATTTTCCTGATCATTTTTATATTCAAATTTTAAAATTTGTAACAGGAAGAGAACTGTATTATATTTACGCTTAAAGCTACGACGACTTTACTATCCTTTCTTTCTTCTGTCTTTTCTGGGGGTAGGGATGGGGGGTGGGTAGGGGCGGGGGGTGGGGTGTCAGGGCTTTTTCTGATCTATTTGGGAAATATTGGGTACCGATGAAATTGGGGAAAAATACACTGATTTTGGGAAAAACTACAACGATTTTGGGAAAAAATAGTGCAATTTTTAGCAAAATTGGGAAAGTTTACCTTTTAAATTGGGATTTTTCTGCTAATTGGGAATGTTCCAGGTCAATTGGGAATTTTTTCAGCCAATTGGGAAAAAATTTGGTACCGGAAACCGGACCCAGTTTTGTTTAGGGAAAAAGCCCTGGGTGTGCAATGTCTCCATCAACAACTTTTCAGTAAATTCAGAACACAGCCTCAAGTGGGGTTTAAACACCCCTGCATTCCAAAACCCTCCTTCTACAACCTCCTTGATCCAGATCTCAGTGACACTCTACCACTAATGCCCCTCTCACACTACGAAAAATAGTCTCACGAATCGTCACGAATTAATAATTTTTAGGATTCGTGGAATTTCGTGAACTTTTTTGGTTTATTTGAAACTACTTACGAACCAGTAAGGACACAGACACGACAGCGTTACGAATATTCGGCGGACTCGGCTGAATTCGGCTGCAATCGCACGAACTTGGTAAGAATTATTAACGATTTACATAATCTATTGAGCAGTACCTTAATTAGGCTGCGTATTTGCGTAATTACCCAATTAATATATGAAAAAACGCAATTAATAACGATCTGGTAGCGTAAGAAAACGCAAAAGAAATCGCCGATACGCAATACCGGAAAAATCAATTGCGTACCGGTTTTTTTCGGTGTGCGCCGCACAACAGCTTACGCCGTCTACATTAAACAAAAATGTCATTGGACATGCGCAAATTGATCGATTGGAAGCAATTTCTTTTCTGTTTTTTCGCTGGTTGACTGCGATTTTAGTTAATTCTCTCAATCAATCAATGTTTCCCTTTTATTTTATGCTATGCAAAAGCGAAAGTAGAAGAAAACCAGAGGACCAATGGTCCTGTAAACGCTCACCTGAGATCTGCTTCATATACCAATAAACATATTTGAATATTATGGTATTTAACCCCAGTGCAGGGGCAGATGAAGACCTTGGGCCATTTTCTTTTTTTCAGAATAATCAATATTCTGTCCATTTGCCAATTTCCTGCTGATTTTCCCCTTCAAATAACATTTTAAAAGCAGATGAGCCCCTGGGGTCCATTTTTTTCAGAATCATTAAAATTCAGTCCTACTGCCCATTTCCTGCAAGACTTTCACTTAAAATGACATTTTTAAAGTTTTCCCCATTCAAATGCATTGACAACCTATGTTGACCTTGCCATAATATAGGTCAAGGTCACCATAGGGTCATGATTTATATATACATTGTAGTACTTGAGTCATCCGTACTTCATGCAATGTTTCGTTGAAATCAGTTCACCGGTTCTGGAGAAGAAGATATTTTAAGGGTTTTTACCATATATGGGCATGGCGGCCATCTTGGTCATGTGACCTGGATTACTTATATATAAATTGGTTCCCACTTCCTACAGATGCTTCATATAAAATTTGGCTTTCATTGGCCAAGTGGTTTCAGAGAAAAAAATCTCCGAAAAGTGTGTATGGACGACAGACCGGCCAAGGTCAAGAGATGACCTTGACCTAAATTAATCATATACCTTCATCTAATCCATTAGTTGTTTGCATCTACCACTTTTCAGATCCCAGGCTGCAATAGTTTTCAAAAAATAGCTAATTTTCACTTTTCCCATTATAAGTCTATGGAAACTTAAAGTTACCATAGCAACCAGAGTTCTTATCCGACTGGAATAAAAAACACAAATTATGTAGAGGCTACTGTCAGGAACATGTATACAAAGTGCAGGATTCATCCACTTGACAGTTTCTGAGGAGAAGATTTTTTAATGGTTTTTTTTTTCTTCAAAATTTTGCCCTTTATGGGGCCCCAGCAACCAATCAAAATAAAGGATTAGGACAAAACTCGCAAGAAACGTCAAACACTACTCAATAAACATTTCTGCAAAAACAAAATTCAAATGTCTGCAATTTTAGCGGAAAAATAGCCGATTTCAACTTTTCCCATTATAAGTCTATGGAAACTTTAAGTTGCCATAGCAACCAGAGTTCTTATCCGCCTGGAATAAAAAACACAAATTATGTAGAGGCCACTGTCAGGAACATGTATACAAAGTACAGGCTTCATCCCCTTGACAGTTTCTGAGAAGAAGATTTTTGAATGTTTTTCGTAATTTTGCCCTATATGGGGCCCCTGCAACCAATCAAAATGTCAGAAGGATTAGGACAAAAGTCACATGAAACGTAGAGGACTACTCAATAAACATTTCTGCAAAAACAAAACTCAAATATCTCCAACAAGACAGCGAAAACTGGCAATTTTCACTTTTTTCCATTGTAAGTCTATGGGAAGCATAAGTTGCCATAGCAACCAGAGTCCTTATCCGATCAAAACAAAAAACACAATTATTCTTTCCCCCTACCTGTAGATGGTGTATGTGTCATATGAGAACAATCGGCCCAGCGGTTTCAGAGAAGATCTTTGAAATTGTGGACGACGGACGGACGCCGGAGCATGGGTATACTATAAGCTCACCTATGAACCTTCGGCTCAGGTGAGCTAATAAGGAAAGTACACCTCGGACATCATTTTTACCAAATTGTTTTCCATTTTACCGGCAACCCAATTGATTGAAAATCGAGTGCGTAACAGAATTGAACTTACCCAATTAAAATTCCAGATACGCAATTGAATGAAAAAGGGGTGCGTAAATACCCTATAGGCTAAAAAATTAATTAAGGTACTGTATTGAGGGTATGCTGCGCGAAAGTTTGAGAATCAGTTACGAATCAGTTACGAGTATGACGATAACATGTGCTAATAATAAATATTCGTAGCTGTTCTTGACAATTCGTGAGATTTTTTCTCAAGATAGTTATAAAAGTTATAATACGCCTGCTTGAGAATCAGTTTCAAATTAAATGAAGGATAATGGCAAACTTCTCATGCTATTACTCTATCGACTATGGCCCCCTACACCCATTCGATGATACTTGGGAAACTCAGTTCATAAATTACATCCCTGACTGTAGCTTTATCCCTGTAATGTTTTTTGCCTCTGAGGATGGATTCTCAGAAGTAAAGAAGTAGCACTGCCTTCTGCCGCACCCTAAATGATAACCTTGCTTTTCTCCCGTCCTTTGGTGTACCTTTTTTGTTATATTACTGTTGTAAGATTCATGGACTTCGTGGCGCGTTCCGGTGCAGTCGGCTAACATTCGTGCTATAAACTGCCATATTAAATTCCATTAATCTCCAGCTTCATACAAACTCGCAGTTAAGTCGTAAGTCATTCGTGAGACTCTTGGCTGATTCGCATATTGATATGAATTCATAGATAGTTCTTACCTATTTCGTATCTGCTTCGGTGTGTATTCGCGACATTCGTAATGGATTCGTTGTCAATTCGTAGTTGAATGACGAGCTCCGGAATACCCGAAACAGTTACGAGTGCATCCGAATCAGATGAGATTGGGTTACGATGTCACAGAATGCACTACGACTGTGTTAAGAATTAAATGCGAATTTTTGGGGTCGAAAATTCGGGACCAAAGTTTTGAACAGTTCAAAACTTTGGCCACGAATTTCTGACTGACCCACGATTCGCAGGAACTAACTACGAACTGTAAGAATTAGTTAAGAACTATACGAATCGGTTACGTTTCAGCTACGAATTGAAAAAATTGTCAATTCGTGACGATTCGTGAGGCAATTTATCGTAGTGTGATAGGGGCATTAATAACACAGTCTGGTATTGAATCCAGGAAAAACTCAAAATTTGCACCAGAATTTGAAGGCCTCATACTGACTCACCTCTGTGCCTGGTCGAACCAACCTTAGGGCGACCTCTGCTGCATTGTACGCTGCTAAAACAACATCAGCCATTTTGCCTTTTACTGGGTTTTCCTGAAACAGAATATCAACCTGCTCATAGTCTTCGTTTCTAGTGAGGTTTAAAGCCCCAGTCAACAATTTTTCAGTCATTTTCAAACAGAGCCACTGCTTCCTGGGTATTAACCAAAGGCACAGATAAACAGGACATCCTAAGAGTGCTTTCGAATATAACCACCCAACATGGACAATAAGGCTTATACAGTTAAACTAAGATGAAAGGTAACCGTAAGTGCACTTGGTGTGAATGATGAAGTGCACTTTAATTGCAATGTTTTATAGTAATTAGTGCACTTACTAGTGCACTCCATGTGCACAAGGGTGTTAACTTTCGTCTTAGCACTACTGTATGTATGAATGGCTTGACTTGAACCACTTTTCCTGGGCAGGCTCAAACCCCAGCGGTTAACCAGAAATCAGATGGTCAGTCAGTAGCGTGTAAGCTTCGCCTGAAGGCACAAGCAGCCCATCTACTTCTTTAGGCCCAAATGGGCTGGGGTCCATATTCCCACCCGACCACCTTTATAGCAATTACCATTAATGGTGCACTTTTGAGATATTGTACCCACCTTAGATGCACCAATGACAAATGTATGAGCTACGACTGCGATGAAGCCATCTATATGTGCACCAAGATCTCTGAAACGGATAGAAACAGTTCCATATGACAAATATATGAGCAGCGTCGTGAGAAAACCTGCATTTTGCATACATGTATGTGAAAACAAAGACGCAGATCAACTGTGGAGCAGTAACTGCACAACTGAACAGTGCCTTTTTTTCACTACACAGATAGTATTCTTAAATAGGAAATTTCAAGTTCCATTTTTCTTCTGAGACTGTACAGATTGGCATGTGTCAGACCTGAGACTGGTTTTCAAGTGTTGCAACTAGTTTTGTGTTTCAAGGTCATAATACATGTATACAGATCATGCTTGTAATGTCAGCTGTCCACACCAAACTTTACCTTAACCAGTACTAAGTCAAATAAATACATGAGCCACCTCGTGGGAAAACCAACAATGTGGTTTCCGATCAGGTCCGACACAAACCGGCCTGTACAGTCACAGAAGCAGGCTAGAAGCTTGAAATTTTGGAGTTAAGTAGAGTGGGAATTGTACTATCCAAGTACCAAAAACAAAGGTGCTGATCAGCTTCGCGGCTACCGCTGATCTGCGCCTTTGTTTTCGCCTATGCAGATTGTTGGTTTTCCCATGAGGCGGCTCATATGATTAATATGGAATTTTTTGTATAACCATCTTTTAAACGCAAAACCAGTTATTTTATCGTGAACTAATATCATAATTTCTCAATGCAGACAAGAAAACAAGATCCTTAGTTTTTCTTGGTAATGGTAAGTTTTTGAGATTACATTATATCCACAAAAATTATGAAACAACTTCTAGAATCACAACACTAATGTTATGTATGACAGTTACTTGTCGAAAGATGTGCATTCAGTACTGGTAAACTTCCCAAGGGAGTATGCCCAGGAAAGTATGATGTTATACATATGACATTTGCTTGTTGTCCTTAGCAATTATTTACTTTTAGTGTCCCAAATATTGGACATAAACAGGTTGTTTACTTCAGAATTTTCTAGAAATTTCAAATTTTCTTTGACGGAAAAGTCCGGAAAAACCTGGAAAGATGTAGAATCTTCTAGAGGAATCTTTTTTATGTCAAAAGAATATTGTGGAATTTTATGGAAGGATAATGGCCTCTCTAGAATATTCCAGAACATTAAATTTTGGTAAACAACTTGTTATTTTTAGTATATGATATCATAGAATTTGCTGGAAGAATCCTGAATGTTCCTCAGTGCTATATAAGGGCTACAAATTTTTATAAGGAAAATCTTTGGGTACTGTTACTATTAAGAAGTCAAAATCTATCTTACTGGAATTTAAACTTATTCTTGGATTACTTTGTGATATTCGATTCTGGATTGGGACATAGTGCTATTTTGAAACAAACTTTAATTCTTGGGATCAGAAACTGATACAGACTTGTGTTGAAAATCTGAGGGACATTCAGACATTCTTTAAGGGAATTAACATCTTGAAAGGTATTGTACATTCATTTTTGTTTGATTGTGTATATGCTTTTGATTGTTTCACATGTAATTACTGGTTAAATCACTTCTAAATAGATTTGTTAAATTTTAAACAAAGCTTGTTGCTGGCTAACCAACTTGTTGTTTTCCTTAATCTTCTAGTTACGCCTGGCACGTAACACTAATCACATTTTTCTTGTATTTTACTGGTAGTATTTTTCTGACTTACATTTTGACGAGGTCTCCTGTATGTAATGTTACATCAGTATCGCTCTTCAGAGGTGAAAAATGGCAGACACAGTTATTCACGGATACACATGTTGGAAATGCTATACCTGCAATAAAATGTCAATATTCAGTTATTTTTTTTAATTCAGTTTTACATCCCTTTCAACTCATATGAGACGGGCCAATCTGTAGGTGGGCAAAAACGGGAGAACCCCTGAGCATCAAGTGGAAATTGCTACAAAAGAGACCTTAAGAGTTTATGCAATCCAAGACACAAACAAACCCACATGCACAGCTGTGGAGTTTGCTTCATAACTGATGAAACATTAGTTTTGGAAACTTGGGTGCTCATGATCTAGCAACACTGAACAAATGAGCTGATCACCCTAAGCAGTGCTACAACTTTACATCTCGATAACTCCAATCTAGGCGTATTTTTATGCGTGTTTTTCGTTTTGTACGCCTAACATTCACTGCCATCGATTCTCGCCTATGCCATGTTTTTCTGGTGACGCGTCCAAAATTTTCCATAAATTAGGTGTGAAAATTAGCAACCGCGGAAAAACAAGGCAAAATAGCCGCAAGACATTGTTCAAAGATCTGGTAAGTGACCCGACATGTGCCACTGACTTGGGGAAGCAGCGGCGGGAAGCAGTAGACGTGAACTAATTCTGCCCTTAGCCAATCAAAGCGCAGTAAGCTGACAATCGAGTTTTTGTTGATGGAGATTGACAGGTGAATTTTCATGGATCACAAATTTGTGTTGATTCGTAGGATGTGTATTATCAGGTCCTTATCTACACAAAGGGACGATAGGAAAATAAGATGTTGTTGAAAAATATTGTTAGCGATAATTGAAGACAGTGCAGTGAAAAAAAGTTTGTCGCAATTTTGGTATGAAAACTCGGTACGGAGATGGAACAATTTACACAATAAAAGAGATTGTTTTCTGGTGCGATTTTGCGTTTTTTTGCACGTTTCCACGCCTATTTGCATAAAAATTCTCTGAATGAGAGAATGAATCACAATTTCAATTGCCTATTAGAAATTCTGAACGAGAAATTGGCAGAAAAGAAGAGAAAAAAATACATCTTTCTACGGCCACGAAAACTAATGACATTACATCGGTCCCCTTCAAGCACAAGCATATTTTTGTAATGAATATATAGAGCAGTCTTCTGGCATTGGTGTTGGTCTGAATTGCCTTCATGTGTGATAAAAAAAAACACTCATTTATAAATTTTGGCTGCTTAACTTTAGTAAAGTTGACAGAATCTCTCGCAATTTTGCGACGTCTGGAAAAAACAAGTATTGGCTTTTGTAAAAAAAATTTTTTTTTTTTTTTTCGCTTATAGGATTAGGACATGTACAAATTTTAAATGGAATCCTGGTTGGGAAAAAAGTTATTGAAATATATTATCAAGGGTAAAACTCCCAAGTTTTCTTGGTCAAACTCCAAGTTTTCATTTCTGACTCCAACTTTTTCCAGTGATGGATTCTTAGAATCCTGTTTTCAAAATCCTAGTGAGAACTCTGCTGTTTCAAGCACATGCCAATCAGCTGAAGCCAATAGGTTGCAGCAAAAAATCAGTGTGGACACCATTTATCTTATCCAGGATACAAAATATAAGCTATAAAATATCATTTTTAGTTGCAAATGACTGAAGGCTGATGTCTATTTCAAACCATGGGTGTATACCTTTCTTCATTTCTTTATCTTTTTTGAAGACTTTAGCAGTTTCCTCCAGCAGACGAGCATCTCCAAACTGACAAACATCAATTACAGTGGCCCCATCTACACACTTGCCAATCACCTCTTTTAGTATACCTGAAAAAACAAACAAACACCTTTGTTTTCCTCTCCATACACTTGTAGTTGGTCACGGTTAGAACAGATAAAGCAAACTTGTGTTTAGTATATATGTATGTTTTAAATGTTTTCTAATCATCATGTATCATACCGATGTGATCAAGATAAACAGTTTATACTCAGGGTTCGCGCTAGCGGTCGCCATCGTCGCCATTTGCGAAGATTTTTATTTTTTGGCTCCTAAAATTTGACTTTGGCGAAAATAAATGGCGAATATATAGAGCCACTTTGTCCAGCCAAAAAGCCATTGTTTTCCACTGAAAACCATCATTTGATTACCTGTATATTCGCACCTACAATAGAGATAATCCTGTTCTTTATCGGTGTTTATTCAAGTGTTGCAGTGTATTGCTAAAGCATTCAATTGACAGGTGTCATTTCTGACCTTGTGTATTCAGGCGTGTACTGCATAACTCGCTTGGCGCACGTGGTCCGGTAACGATATAGACTGTCACCAGCGTGTTAGTGTTGAAATAATGTTTGAGTGCAGATGAGTGGGAAATGTCAATATATACCATTTAAAAATGAAACAGATTCTTTTTAGAATCAGCAACTCAACTTTACCCATGCATTTATTTTATAGCTTTAACTCTTGATTTTGTAGAGTGTCATTTATTTTTTTTTCCATTAAAGTATATGAATTTTAATATTTCAATCTGTCTACTAATCTTAAAAGTTTGTTTCTTGATTTTGTACAAGCATAAACTAATAATTTTAGTAGTTGTTCCCCTTGTTTACAAATACAAGAACAAGCTTTATAAAACATATTTCCCAAACTGTATAGGGATCTCAGTCTACACCTGCCCTTCAAATCTGTTGGAAATTCATAATTACATTACCTGGATCTACTGTTGAAATATAACTTAGTACATGTAGCATGTATGGGACTTGAGTGAGAAGGGCAGTATGTATTTTTAGGGAACTGGAGAGACCAAGTTAAAAAGGGCAAACAAAATATTTTGGGGATTAAGTGAGCAAGGAGCTGAGTGAGATGTGTCCTCTTGGCGAAAAAATGGCCAAGATTTGGCTCAAACTTCAAGAAAATGGCGAAAAAAATCTCAAATGGCGAAAGTGATGGCGAAAGAAAAATATATCCTAGCGCGAACCCTGATACTGACTTTAAAGTTAAATCACTCACAGGCAACAACTATCATGCTGTTCTATGTGTACTTGTGAATTTCTTTAGTAATTATCTTTAGCTAAAAATAAACAGAATCTATTAAATGAAACAGAAATTCATACTGGATGAGCATTGAAACATTTAGCACATGAATGCATTTATAATGGTTTTATTTTTCTCCCCGAGTTCTTATCTTCAGATGATAAAATCATATGATTGTTCCTTATAAAATCATAGATAAATTACTGACAAGTGATTTGTTTTGACCAGCTTTAATAACACATAAATCTGACATAAATTTAACTTAAATATATGCATAAGAATTCCTATTATCTCAGCCTCTTGTCCTGCAGATGGCCGATGCCTAACACACAGGCCATCTGCATGAAGGTCCTGCAGATAGCTGTCTTGCGCATAAGAGGAGTTATTGGCACGAGCTTCATGCGGATAGCCTCAGCTGTCTATCTCTGTATATTGCCAAATGCTCTCTCAGAGTGAGACATTCTAGGCAGGGACTTGTCACAGTTAGGATCCCTACTGTGCTTCGAAGCACAAGAAGCCAATAAGGCTTATTCGCTTCACCTGTTATGACAATGTTTTGTTTTCTTGTTACTCCCATCAATCAATTTCTGATTATTCTTGGGAGGTGTACCTTGTACACTCGGGTGTGTTTGCAGAATGAGCCTACATGCATGAGGACAGAACCTGTGTAGGGATCTTTAAACTGCACAGGGGATGATTGTCCCTGCACAGGGGGCCTCCAGTTACCATCCCAAAGGACGGCCATACATGTGATATCTAACGATTGATCGTGAATCTCCCGATATTTTGGTCCCAAAAACGCTCTCACGATATAAAAACCTAAAACCCGATGAAGAAAAATTCCTATGGTGTTTTTCCGCAAGCCACCATTTTTTTAGTTTTCCCCAAAAAGATCGTTTAGCAGAATGTTTACAGCGCCTTCTCGACGAATTTTCGTAGTGTGAAGTGACAGGTGTGATAATTGGCCTCAGGTAATTGGATTAACGCTATTAGGTGCTAGGTAATTGTCGTACTTGATTTGAGGATGTCAGGTAAGGTTACGTAAGGATCATCTGTTGACATGGTTGATTGATCGGTGATCATCGGGGTTTGTCTTGAGCTTGATAAAAAAAAATACACCAACCTTCAAAAAAGCAATAATCCCAATAATATTACTCCAAAACACTATTCCAACATGTTCCAATAACTTGTTCTAAGACTCGAAGTAAACAAATGACAATACACAGCTTTCCATTTATTTGCAATTATTTATTGTGTAAACATAAACCATGTGCTTTTTACGTCTGGTCAAATGCTGGAGTGCTATGACGTCATCATGGCCAAGTGGTGCAGTGGTTAAGGTGTTGGCTTGTCACGCGGGAGGTCGTGAGTTCGAATCTCCGCTAGAGCAATTTTTTTTTTTTTTTTTTTTTGTTGAAAAAAGATATTTTTTATCCTCTTTTCACCTTCAAACCTCTTATTTTTTGCATTAGTTTACTTCTCTTTTTTTTATCTGCACAATTTAGATTTTTTTTTTAATTATTATTTTTTTTTTTTCAAATAGATCTACATGTAATTTCCTTTTCAAACCTATACAAACTTAATAATTTACTAATTTCACAATTACTTATTTTATCAATGAACTACTGTTGAAGGAAGCTATCATTATCCATTTGGTACATAGCAAGTATGTCTTACAACCAGAATTAAATTACTTTCAATAATTATAATAAAATTCTAATTTTAAGTAATCATCTATAGATTTGTGAGAATCAGTTGTATATGCATATTGAAGTGCAAACATTTGACAAAATGCTGGACTGCTGAAAATATTTTCCGGGGTAAAATCGGCTATAATTTTGTCGAGAAAAAACCTCCCTATTTCAGACCTAAATCTCCCTACCAAAAATGTCCAATCTCCCTATTTGGGCCTAAGAATGTATCACATGTATGGACGGCGCACTGTATCATGTCATTCCTGCAAATGACATGAAGGGAAGCGTGTTCTGACCAACAAATTTTCCGTCGCTGGCGGGGATCGAACCCGGAACCTCTATGCACAAGAAGCCAGTGCGCTAACCACTCAGCTACCTCGCTTCGCTACAATGCCACTGTTTGGGATTTCGAAAAAACAACAGTAAACGCAATGAAGGTGCTTGGATTGTTAAGTTTATCTTTACTATATTTTCTTTTCGTACAAGGAACATACTTCACAGTTCTGTTTATTTTACCAGATTGTGCAATAGATGAATAGTGATGTTTTGTGTCAAATTTCGACTGGATGACGTGGGAGTGAATGGCCTTTAAGGAACTCGTTTGTGTATTTTTCAAATATCTCTCACCATTCACCATATCCCCAGCCATTTTGTACTTAGTAACAACAATATCCTCCGAAGGAGTGGGTTCTTCTTCGTTCTCCGCCATCTTGCAGTTTTTACTTCACGTGGGTTCCCGGCGTTCGGCGCGGTATTTTTTTCGATACTATTGACACAGTTACCGTGTGCGGTCCGTACAAACACCACTATCTATCTTCTGATACTGAGTCGATCAATTTCTGATCATCACCTCAGGTGTGGGGTGGGTGGCTAAATTTAGAATTTAGTTAAGGGAAGAAAACATTTGGGGTGGGCCATTAAAACTATTTACAAGATATAGATAGAGGCCTGAGATAAAGATGAATCTTTCTCTCAGTAGAGGCATACTAAAACGCATGCCTCTGGGCCTATGATTAAATAGATTATAGAAGCCTTAAATTCCTCAATGGTCTTAGATGAGACCACTGAAGAAGGGAGACTATTCCAAACCGGAATAGTTCTGGGGAAAAGTGGATTTTTCAGGGCATCACTATAGGCAAATTGTCTTTTATACTGTGATTCATGCGATGCCCGAGTTCGCCTTAGGTTGGGTGCCGGGGTCAGGTATTTGTCTTTATCAAGAGACACTGTACCGGAGTGTATCTTGTAGAAGAGGACCGCTCTCTGCGGGACTCCAGGGATGGCCACTCAAGCTCGTCAAGCATATCACCAACGCTACTGGAGTTCCTCCATCTCCTGTAGGTCCACCTGGCTGCAGTCCACTGCACCTTCTCCACCTTAGCAGTCTGAGTTTCATTATAGGGACGCCAAATAGGAGCTGCATACTCAAGTTGAGGACGAACCAATGTTTTGTATGCAACTGCTTTAGTATGCCTAGGTGTCAATGCCAAACTGCGCCGAAGAAAGCCCAAAGTCTTAGTTGCCTTGCATGTAATTTCCGAAATATGTTGACCCCGATCAAGGTTGTCTGTGATAGTTAAACCTAGGTTTTTAGCGGACTGAACCTGTTCTAATGTTTGCTGATGCAGTGTGTACCTGAACTGTATATGATTGCTTGGGTGTAGCCGAGTCACCCTCATTGAATGACATTTGCTAACATTAAATTTTATTTGCCAATCAGTTTACAGTTTAAACATATTTTATTGTCTTTTTTATGTACAATGGGGTTGGGCTACAAGTTCTATCAACATTAGGTTCAGCCCGCCCCTACAGGATAATAATAGTGCAGCATGGCAAACATATTTACAAATACAACAAATATAGTGTAACTCGTAAATAATAATTAAATAACAGTTAAAGACAGTCAGTCAGATAGATAGATAGATAGATAGATAGATAGATAGATAGATAGATAGATAGATAGATAGATAGATAGATAGATAGATAGATAGATAGATAGATAGATAGATAGATAGATAGATAGATAGATAGATAGATAGATAGATAGATAGATAGATAGATAGATAGATAGATAGATAGATAGATAGATAGATAGATAGATAGATAGATAGATAGATAGATAGATAGATAGATAGATAGATAGATAGATAGATAGATAGATAGATAGATAGATAGATAGATAGATAGATAGATAGATAGATAGATAGATAGATAGATAGATAGATAGATAGATAGATAGATAGATAGATAGATAGATAGATAGATAGATAGATAGATAGATAGATAGATAGATAGATAGATTCCTTGTCGATTGCATGCTCCTTCGGATCATGGATTTAAGATGTTGGGATTGTTCTTCTAAATTCTCAAAAACGTCCCGAGTCTTTGATGTATTGCTGTACTGCCTGAAAAAGAAAACAATTGTCATTATCAGACAGAGTAGTCTTTCCATACAACAGTGTGTTTAAACTTAAAGGATGGTATTGTCGTGTTTGACGAAACATTATCAGTCTTTGATTAGAATAGTTTTCGCATTCGAAGAAGAAGTGGAGAGCATTTTCTTCTAAGTTTCCGATGACATCAATGACTTCATCTTCAGTAATTTCAATATTGTCTAGAGAAGCATCAGTGAGCTCAGTAAGTGGGGGTAACTCTGCTTGTGAGTCGCCAAGTGACGACACGGATGCAAAATAAGAGTTTAGAGTTTCAGCCTTCTCTTCATCAGTTACATGCCAGACGGGAGTGTTTTCATTTAAGGTACAAAGTGGCGATATTGTCGATACGGTATCTTTCTTGTTAACAAAGTGTTTCACAATTTTCCAGAGTTCTTTCTTATTGTTATTAAATTGTGTTAAAAGGGAAAGTTCCAAATTGTTATCAAAAGATTCATTTGCATGACGTTTAAGATTGTTTACTTTATTTCGAAGATCTTTATATTTTGCCCAGTCTGATTGCCTTGAGGTTCTTACTGCTTTTTTCTTTTGGCGATCGCGTTTCCTAGAAAATTTACGAATTTCAGAATCGTACCATGGTTTGTCATTAGGTCGAATGGTAACATCTTTATGTGGTATAGACATATTTACAAATTCCAAAAATTTACTGGTAAAAATATCACATGAATCGTTAACACAACCCTCCTTAAGACAATCCCAATCATATGAACGTAAAGATTCTTCAATTTGAGCAAAATTGGCTCTTTTATAAAACCATACTCTACAAGTATATGCAGTAGAAGTAGAATAATTATGTGGGAGTATTACGTAAGTAGCATGGTGACCAGATATATAGTTTGGATTTACTATGACTCCAGAGTCATAAGTAACAAGATTATCAGAAATTATAATTGGATCTAGAAGGGCTGTCTCTCGAGTTGGTACATTTATGACATTTTGAAGTGAATTTGACAACAGTATGTCACGGAGATTATGGTAATTTTCATTCAGTAAATCTTCATTCAAGTCACCGATAAAAATTATGTTTTGGTTAAATTCCATAGCTTTCTCAATGTTTCGGTCCAATGAATCAAAGAAAACTCGATCCAGAGGTTTGGGGCTATAAAAAGTTCCAAGGAGAAACTGGTAGTTATTTATCTTAATTTCCACCCATATAGACTCTACCCAGAATATTTCAAGATCAAGTCTTCTCTTATGTAATAAACTGTTTTTAATGTAATCTAAGACGCCACCGCCGTGATTAGTTCGGTCTTTGCGATAGCGGGGAGAGAATTCATTTGTGAGAAGAATATTTGAATCATCTATCATATTATCCAGGTGAGTTTCTGTGAAGCACAGGCAGTCAAAGTCGCAAAAGTTATCCACAATATATTCAAGCTTATTTCTTATGCTCCGAATATTGCAATGGAGAATTGATACGCAATGTTCGCGTAAATTATCTGGCCCAGGATTTGTTTCTACATCTCCAGACAATATTATTACAAGCCATACGAGTAATACTGTTTCAATGTTATTAACCCTATTATAATTATGTGACAGAAGAAGCTAACCAAAACGACTTTTTAAGACTTTGGAGGATTTGTACTAAGAAAAAGAAACTAAAAGACAACTTACCAGCATAACATTTCGTAACGATCCCATATGCCTTTCCATAAAACAGACCAATGGACAATCTCCAGCATGCTACTTCATTACCCATCAGGATACAAGGTTGGTTTAATATACATCAGTTTGGAGCTTGTCAACCAGTCATGTTTATTTCCATTTAGAGCTGCAACCGACACAGAATCTAAACTATCAGAGAAAAGGTATCACAGAGAAAACGAAGAAAAAGAGAGACAAGTACATAGATCAAGGAAAGCTTTTTGGTCATATTAAACCTTTCAGCAAGAGGCAAACCATGAAACTGTGCCAAAAACTATCAGGCGGAGAATATACAAACGGACTATTACATGGCAAACAAGCAAATTCAGAGAATTTATGTCCCCAATCCATCTATTTGCCAATCCATTTCCCATTTGGCCAAGCTATTCAGGTCATCTTGCAAAATCTGACAATCCAATGGAGACTTGATATTCCTGTACAAAACACAATCATCAGCAAATAGCCGAACTGATGACCTGATATTATCCAGAAGATCATTAATGAAAATAAGAAGCCACAGATTAAAACTGTCCAAATGAGTTAAAGGTGGCATCGGTCACCTTCTTGAAAAAAAAGAATGGGAAACCAAATATCACCAAGCTGCAGCATAAAGTCCGTGTATGCTATCATTTGTGTATACGTCATACGACACAGCGCGCGTTCGTACTGCACATAATTTCGGAAATCGCGCGTTGCTATTTTCATATTAAAGAAAAATGTTTTACACATATCCTATCATATGCGGGATATCAATTAATTATCACTAATTAGCAATATTTTCTTTCTTTGAAACAATTGTCAATATTTAGAACACTTCGGAACTTTAAAGCTTCTGAAGTGTTCTCAGAGACCAGATGATGAATTAAGAAAGTTTTTACAGAGGACATAGGCAGCGAAGAAGTGCCAAAAAAGATATACAACAACAACAAAATTTACAGTTATACGAACCAAAGATGTGTGCTGCATATGATAGGATATTTAAAATGTTTCACAAATAACTAACGCAACCGGCACCACAAATTTTCTGAGCTTAGGTTTAGTCCGAACTGTTCAAATTCTCTGTGACGTCATCGTTATGTGTGCAAATGATAGCTTACACGGAGTTTGTTTCCCGACAGTGACTTTACGGATTTGTTGAACCCCATTATCTTCTGGGGCTTTAGGCGGTTCAGAGGAACTACCCAGGCTTTAAAATTTACTACGCTTATCTAACGACATAGTAAATGGATTTAGAGAGAGAGAGAGAGAGAGAGAGAGAGAGAGAGAGAGAGAGATCACAATGGCAGCAATGACGGATTTTGAAAAAAAATGATTCAGTATGGAGAGATGGACTGATGTATACAAGTTAGACAAGAGAGGGACTTATTGCAGAATATGGATTAGGTTGAAAAGTTTTTACAAGAACTGACAGCATATACAGGATTGTAAGTTGTAGAATCGAAAAGGAGAAAAGTTTGTAAATAGGATTAGATTGCCACAAGGATCGGTCTTGTCCCCATTGCTGTTCAACATGTATATGGAGGACTTTTATGAACATGTGAAATGCAAAATAAAGCGAAATTTGCAGACGATGGCACATTATAAAGGAGTGGGCAAAATGAGGAAGAAATGTAAGTGTGAAAACAATTTGCCAATTGAGCTATCGAGACACACACGTTAGACCACTACATCCCCTCCCCTGCTTACTAATATTCGTCCAAGAATACTGTATGTGTTACTTTTAAGAGGTGACTGGAGTACCTAGCAGATTAGGAATCTGTTCAAAACTATGCTGGAACTCACCTGATAAAATGTCCGCTAGGGCGTATGGCGAGCAGGCAGCTAGCCAGCCAGCTAGGCAGGCAGACAGAGAGAAAGCGACGAAAACGTCACATTTTGCTGCTTGCTGTCCAGGAACAGGACTGAGCAACTAAACGCGGAAAAGCCGCTTGCAAAAATATACCGATATACTTCTATGAGTGCAACTACATGCCTTTCGGGCAGTGCGACGAACAGTTCAAAGTTCAATGCGGGAATGCGTGGGCGATCCTAGTCTATAAAACTGTCTCATTTATCTCGACGATATCGTAATTTTCTCTAAAACCACTGAAGAATACGTTGAAAAACGGTAGGTCGGATCTCACACTTAATGAATGCCCCGACATATAGCTGTCTTACAGAAGGGAGAATGAATGCCCCGACATATAGCTGTCTTACAGAAGGGAGAACCTATTTACGAGTTTAGAAAACGGGCTAAACTCTTTCTGATCGAGTCCATCGGGGTCTAAATATTAGCTTTTATATTTCTTTTATTTTGCTTTGGTATTTCATTGTTACTCTTGTCTTCGTTTCTAGTTCATCTTAGTGCTTAAATACATGTATGTTGTTGTCTTTGTTTCGTCCTTGGTGATTCATTGACTAGTAAGAGGTACAAGAGGCAATGATCAGGAAATAGCGCAATCAGAAAGTAATTCCCACACCAAAAACCGAAGTTCTATAATACATCAATATAAACAGGAAATAAGGAAAAATAAGAGATTCACCACGATGGCCGAACAACTAACTAAATGTTGTGAACCACTGCAGAAGCTGAGGGTGAGGTTATGGACATGTAAAACTAGTTTAAGCCCACCAATAAGTTCATATTACTGATCGTTCCAAGGCGATACTTCTGTTGTGGTTCTTATTGTTGTATGTCTTGGTTGTTGAATTTTTGTGCTGTTTGCGCCTTATGTGGGTGTTCATATTTTTAATTAGGTTTTGGTAACTAAGTGGCCACCTATTAGGAAATAGCTGCCCACTCGGCGCATGGTATGTTTTCTTAGTATCGGTGCCTAATTGTCAATTTAGTTTTTTCCCACCTCGGTTTTTGGAGTGGAATTTAGGCGAGGTCAAGCGCCTGTAAAATCGACTTAAGCCCCCCCCCCCACCAGTAGTTTTATATTACTGGTCGTTCCAAGGCGATACTTTTGTTGTGATTCTATTTGTTTCATGTTTTGGAGTCGATGTTTTGTGCTATTTGAACCTTATGAACGTTTTCATGTTTTTATTTAAGTTCGGGTAACTGAGTGGTCGCCTATTGGGAAATAGCTGCTCATTTGGCTTACGATATGTTGTCTAAGTATAAGTACCTAATGATCAATTAAGTTTTCCCCACCTCGGTTTTTGGAGTGGGAATTTCTTTCTGATTGCACCTTTTCACGATCATTGCCTTAATGTATATTTATTTCTGTTTGCCCCATTTCCTGATCATTGCCTACTTGTACCTTTCTGTGATGTTTCTATTACAATTCCATGTGGCAGAAATGAAATTCGATCTTTTGGTGTTTAGAGCCGACCGCTTGGTCACTACAGAATAGGCAAAGCGATGAAAATCAGTCCTTTTTCTGGCACTCAACACTGCACTAGCTAGTAGAATGACATCGCGAACAAGGTACTTTCCTGTTTGGGGCATATGCTTGCAGTTTGCACAGAGATTATTTACATGAATACTGCTAACATCATTGTCACTATCTGAAGTGTCCAGAACTACTTTGAGGATTGTCTGTTCAAATAGAAGGTCAGAGTCAGATTCAGAAGCTCGGGCTTGCGCTGGATTTTCCAAAGACGCAGGATTCCCCTTACTGCCACTAGTAGGACTGGTGTTTTCCAGTTCCTTTTCACGCAGAGAATTAACAGATTCCTGTTTTAGTTGTGAAACGGCTGCAATGTTCTGCTTGTCTTCTGGTGAAGCTAATTCTGGATTTCCAGCTGACTTCCTTTCCAGAAAACGCGCAAGTCTCCAAGAACGAGCCAAAGCAGAGGGAGGTTTCTTCTTCCGACGATGTTTTAGTGACCTCACTATCGTCATTGGCTTTGTTTGTGCGAAAACTACATAGCACTGTTAACCCATATTTGACGAATGGATTTTCCCATCATTATCGTAAGGGTGAGCCCACTTTCATTTTTAGGGGCGTCAAGAGTGATTTTTAAATTCTATTCAATTTTTCGATGAAAATTTATTTAAGCAAACAGAATAGCCCCAGATGGGACGCCGCGTTCTGCGGCGTCACATTTGGGGCTATGCCGTTTGCCTATGTCCCATAAAAAGGACGCCAGGCTTAACTGAGTTAATGACAAGCCTCCTTGATTTCTTCTGAGATTCCTCATCACTCTCTAGTCTATGTAGTACTACGACGATCGATTTTGGTATAATATTTGGCAAAGTACATTGTATCCATTATTCATTCCTTCCTCAAAATCATGGTGGCAAGAATTCTCCGTCCACTCGATCCACCATTCGCCATTTTGCTATTGTGAATGGATACATTGAAACTTCAGAGATTTATCGTTTAGGCAGTTTAGGCAGTTGGTTTATGAAATGGGGTATGAAATTTCAACCCGTCATATACAACATGCTCACGTCTTGCTATGCAGGTACCCGAAAGGGTACCACAAAGGCCGGTACAGTGTCAACTTTTGGAGCTCAATAAAAGACCACTGCCTATCCCAAGTAGTTAAGATACCCACTCGCAATGACAGAACTCTTGATCTTTTATTTACGAATTCCCCATCCCCGGTCAATCGAGTGAAGGGGATGCCCCCGATCGGCAAGGCGGATCATGACATAATTCATGTTGAATATGATATTTAGGCAAAACGAATCAAACAAGCCCCGCGGAAGATTTATCTTTATAAAAGAGCGGATTTGGAATGTCTCCGTGACCATCTAGCGCGATTTAGGGATTCGTCCCTTTCATCTGACTATAGTCACATGTCAGTAAATGATATGTGGGTCAGTTTTAAGTCCGAGGTTCTCGTGGCTATTGAAAGGTTTATACCAACAAAAATGACCAAGACAAAATACAGCTTACCATGGATCGACCATTCGATCAAACGCCTTATTAGGAAACGCGAAAAACTGTACTTCCGTGCTCGAAAGTCAAGCAGTCCTGACATTAAGAACCATTACAAACGGTTCAGAGCACACGTACAGAAAGCCATCAGAGATGTATATTGGAAACATATTTCCAATATCTTCTCCTTTGAAACTGATGACAATGATCCCGATTGCCCGAGAAAAAATGAAAAATGTAAAAGGTTTTGGTCATTTGTTAAGTCCGTTAAAAAAGACGCGTCATGGATCACTTCACTAAGAGAAAACGGAATTCTAAAAACCGACACGGTTGATAAGGCAAACATCTGCTATAAACAATTTCAGTCTGCATTTCTGAAATTCCATCTAAAGGCACAAACCCTTTTACTCCCATGGGTGAAATCACAATTGACCCTAAAGGGGTCCTCAAACTGCTGAATGGGCTAAAGGTTCACAAGGCACCTGGGCCAGACGGCCTGAGTGCTAGGGTATTAAAAGAATGTAGTTCTGAAATTGCTCCCATCTTGGCCTTTATCTACAATGAGTCGCTTGCTCAGGAAACTGTACCAGATGATTGGCGACAGGCAAATGTGGCCCCGGTGGAAATATGATGCCGCTAATTACAGACCGGTGTCGCTAACTTGCATCTGCTGCAAAACCTTAGAGCATATTATAGTCAGCAATATAAATAAGCATCTTTCCCTTGAAAATATTCTTGCTGACTGTCAGCATGGTTTTCGTAGTCATAGGTCTTGCGAGACCCATCTGGTTCAGTTCTTTCACGACATGGTTAGTAACCTGGATCGAGCCATGAACCGGGGTCACAGACAAACGGATGTGATCATCATGGGTTTTGCAAAGGCCTTTGACAAGGTACCACATAAGAGGTTACTATACAAACTGCACTACTACGGGATTAGAGGATCTACACACAAGTGGATCACTTCATGGCTCTCTGAGCGCTATCAAAAAGTGGTGTTAGATGGCCAAGCCTCAGATCCAGTCCCGGTCTTATCTGGAGTCCCCCAAGGATCGGTCTTGGGGCAGGTCCTTTTCTTGATATTCGGACAATATCAGGTCATCTGTTCGTCTTTTTGTAGACGATTGTGTTTTGTATAGGAACATAAATTCACTCACTGATTGCCAAATTCTACAAGAAGACCTGAATAGCCTTGTACAATTGGAGACCGATTGGCAAATGAAATTCAACGTTGCCAAATGTCACTCAATGAGGGTTACCCGACACCTCCCTAGCAATCAAATACATTTCAGCTACTCTCTACATCAGCAAACTCTGGAACAGGTTCGATCCGCCAAATACCTTGGACTTACTATTACTGACGACTTGGAATGTGGTCAACATATTTCAGAAATTTCTTGTGAAGCAACTAAGACATTGGGTTTTCTTCGGCGCAATTTGGCTCTTTTACCTCGGCATACAAAGGAAGTTGCATACAAAACATTGGTTCGTCCACAGCTTGAGTATGCAGTTCCTATTTGGCATCCCTATAATGAAACTGAGACAAAAAAGGTGGAGAAAGTGCAGAAGACAGCATCCAGATGGACCTGCAGGCGATGGCGTAACAGGAGTAGCGTTGACCATATGTTGGACGAACTCGAGTGGCCATCCCTTGAGGACCGCAGGGTAAAGTCTTCCTTAACTTTCTTTTACAAGATTCACTTTGGTACAGTGTCTCTTGATAAAGATAGATATCTGACCCCAGCACCCAACTTAATAAGTACCAGGGCATCTCATAATTCACAATACACAAGATATATGGCCTATAGTGATGCTCTGAAGAATTCTTTTTTCCCGAGGACTATCCCTTTATGGAATAGTCTTCCCTCTTCAGTGGTCTCATCAAAGACTGCTGAACATTTAGATCAGGGGTTCGGAGGATTACGTTTTAGTATGCCTCTGTTTGGCTTCTTGTAAATAGTTTTCTTGTCTGTTGCTTGGCCCACCGGGGTCCAACTGATGTTTTTCTTTTGCTCCGGAGTTAGAAAGTTATCTCCATCGTCGGGCAGCTTACTGAATCTGTGAGTCCTGGTTTTTGATTCATCAGGATGTTCATCATGATTTATTTGTTTGTTCTTGATGATTCATTGACTAGTTAGAGATTCACCACGCGGACCGAAGAACTAACTAAATGTTATGAACCACTGCAGAAGCTAAGGGTGAGGTTATGGTCATGTAAAATCGATTTAAACCCGCCAGTAACTTTGTGTTACTGATCGTTCCAAGTCGATACTTCTGTGGTGGTTCTTTTTGTTTTGTGTCTTGGTGTTTAAAATATTTTTGTGCTGTTGGCGCCTTATGTATGTTTTCATATTTTTAGTTAAGTTAAGGTAACTGAGTGGCCACCTATTGGGAAAATAGCTGCTCATTCGGCTTACGAAATGTTTTCATGGTATAAGTACCTGATTGTTAGTTTGTTTTTTCCCACCCTGGTTGTTGGAGTGGGAATCTTCTTTTTCTGATTGCGCCTTTTCCTGATCTTTGCCTACTTGTACATTTTCATTACGAAAACAGGCCCATGCAATATATAGAATTTTCTGAAGCTGTAAAATTTGAAAATTTTCAGTAGAAAAAATTGATGTTTCTTATCTTTGCTCAAAACATAGACTATGGGTACATGTTAGAACCGCCTCGCCGAGGCAGTTCTAATGAGTACCCACAATCTATGTTTTGGAGCAAAAATAAGAAAAATAGGTATACCCCTGCATACCCCAGTTTTGCTATATAAAAGTGGGGTATATGGGGGTATATATTACACGGACATGTTTTCCTGATGAATTGCCCACCCCGAATGTTCTCCCCATCTTGCTAAATTCAAAATTTAGCACCCACCCAACACCTGAGATGATGATCAGAAATTGATCGACTCAGAATATGAAGATAGATAACATGATGCAGATGACAAATAAATTGTTTAGATAAAGTAAAATCCAGGCTAATTACACCCTTGAGGGTATTATAGTACAGTACTGGAAAGCGTTGAAATCATAGTTGCTTTACAAGAAATTTTATAAACATGTTGACCCCATTCCAAATCCCCAATACCTATAAAGTATCTGATTTTATGTTATTTCAAAAATTGATCCAGAAGAAAATAAAAATTAAAACTGAGATCCTTTAAGAGCAGTGAACACATTAATGAGAAAGGGGATGGGCCATACCTTCATTAGCGTGTTAACAAGTCACGACATGGAAGTGATAACTGCAGTAGGAAAGTTCTTAGTAGCATTCTATTCAAGTAACGACATGGAAGTGATAACTGCAGTAGGAAAGTTCTAGAAAGACTGTAATATCATATAAATCTTAGTAGCATTCTATTCAAGTAACGACATGGAAGTGATAACTGCAGTAGGAAAGTTCTAGAAAGACTGTAATATCAAATAAATCTTAGTAGCATTATATTCACGTAACGACATGGAAGTGATAACTGCAGTAGGAAAGTTCTAGAAAGACTGTAATATCACATAAATCTTAGTAGCATTCTATTCAAGTAACGACATGGAAGTGATAACTGCAGTAGGAAAGTTCTAGAATGAATGTAATAGCGACGCTCCTGCGTCGCTCTTATGGTAGAACGTGGTAAAAATATTCTGTTCTATTCTGTTCTAGATACATTGATAGAGAAAAAATCTTTCGTCAGTCGGAACCGGAATTCGGGGTAGCGAATAGCAACAACCATTCACGTCGAAACATTCGAAATATTGTGTTGACAAACTTTCTGTTCGACTGCCACCCTAAATGGACGAATTAAACAAAGATACTTACCCAAGAATATCTGTCGTTTTGTTCCCGATAGACCATGACAACATGACGTCACAGTTTTGCTTAGTATGACGTCACATGGTTGCGTTCGGTTAACTGCACAGTGCACGACCTTTGTCGCACCGAGCGACGAAGGTCTATCCTAAAAATACAGATCTAGAACTTTATGTTGTACGGAAATCATTGTAAATTGTGCAAAAAGAAAAACTGAAGAATTTTATGGCCCATGCCCTTGTGTGTCCCTTGTCATCTGGGTAAGGTCTTACCAGGTGGGTCTTTTTACTGCCTGCTCTCTGAAAGAATATTGGTTTCCTAATATTGCCCGTTTCCTCTGCTCCCTAAATCTCCAAACGTTAATTTTTATTATATATTAATGCTTGCTCCACAGATCCCTGAAAATAAATGACCTTCTCCCCAGATCCGCAAGACACCTGGCAGGGCCCCAGGATGAGGATGAAGAACTTAACAGCTTTTTAAATCATTGGCGCAATAGGAGCAGAGCGTCGCGCCAAAGGTGGTTCCTTATTTCATATTATCACATAAATCTACGTGACAAGTTGTACTTTCGTGCTCGCAGGTCAAGCAGCCCTGACACCAAAAACCATTACAAACGGTTTAGAGCACATGTCCAAAAAGCTATCAGAGATGCATATTGGAAACATATTTCCAATATCTTTACTCTTGATACGGAAATCATTGATCCCGACAGCCCTAGGAAAAATGAAAAGGCTAAAAAGTTTTGGTTATTCGTAAAGTCGCTTAAAAAAGACGCGTTTGGGATCACTTCTCTCCGCGAAAATGGAATTCTAAAAACAGACACTGTTGAAAAGGCAAATATCTGCAATAAGCAATTTCAGTCAGCTTTTACACGTGAAACTGACTATGAAATTCCCTCTAAAGGCACTAGCCCATTCACCGCCATGGGTGAAATCACAGTTGACCCTAAAGGGGTCCTCAAACTGTTAAATGGGCTTAAGGTACACAAGGCACCTGGGCCAGACGGCCTGAGTGCTAGGGTGTTAAAAGAATGTAGTTCTGAAATTGCTCCCATTCTGGCTTATATCTACAATGAGTCGCTTGCTCAGTGAAATGTGCCAGATGATTGGCGACAGGCAAATGTAGCCCCGGTATTTAAAAAAGGTGAGAAATATGACCCAGCAAATTATAGACCGGTGTCGCTAACTTGCATCTGTTGCAAGACTCTTGAGTCAGCAACATTAACAAGCATCTTTCCCTCGAAAACATTCTTGCTGACTGCCAGCATGGCTTCCGTAGTCAAAGGTCCTGCGAAACCCAGCTGGTTCAGTTCTTTCATGACATGGTTAGTAACCTGGACCGAGCTCAGAACCGAGGTCACAGACAAACAGATGTGATCATTATGGATTTCGCAAAGGCCTTTGACAAGGTGCCACACAAGAGACTGCTCTACAAACTGCTCTACTATGGGATTAGAGGATCTACTCACCAGTGGATCGCTTCATGGCTCTCTGAGCGCTTTCAAAAAGTGGTGTTAGATGGTCAAGCCTCAGATCCAGTCCCTGTCCTATCTGGTGTCCCTCAAGGATCAGTCTTGGGTCCGGTCCTTTTCTTGATCTTTATAAATGATAATCCGTTCGCCTCTTTGCTGATGATTGTGTTTTGTATAGAAATATTAAAACCCCCACAGATTGCCAGATATTACAGGATGACCTGAATAGCCTAGGACAATGGGAGACCGATTGGCAAATGAAATTCAATGTTGCCAAATGTCATTCAATGAGGGTGACTCGGCACCTCCCTAGCAATCAAATACACTTTAACTACTCGTTGCACTAACAAACTTTGGAACAGGTTGAGTCCGCCAAATACCTTGGAATTACTATTACTGACAACTTTGAATGGGGTCAACATGTTTCTGAAATTACTTCTAAAGCAACTAAGACTTTGGGTTTTCTTCGGCGCAATTTGGCACTTGCACCTCAGCATACAAAAGAAGTTGCATACCAAACATTGGTTCGCCCTCAGCTCGAGTATGCAGCTCCTATTGCACGAATATACAAAGCTTTATCATTATTCTTAACCGTGACGAAAATTTGAAAAATAGCATGGGTTTCTCTCCAGTATGTAAAGCGTAATTTTTCATCATGGTGTTCTAGTTGAGATCAATGCATTTTCACATCATTTTGACATGACTTTATGTGATATGACTTGAATACAAAAATAAAATTCGAAGTTAAATCTTGGTTATATTACGAGTTATTGAATTGAATTTGCTTACTATTTGCTCAGTGCAGTATGCGGTCCTGGCGATGAAATAAAAGGTGGTTAAAGATGTAAACACTGTAGATATTAGTTTATAATATAATAAAATAATAATATTGATAAAATAAATATAAAAAATAGGTATGAAAATTACATAGGTACGAGTTGACTAAGGTACGACTTAACTAAGGTGCGAGTTGACCAAAAGTAGGTACGAGTTGACTAAGGTACGAGTTGACTTAGGTACGAGTTGACTTGTTACCGATGGCATAATACCAGTAGTATCGATGACATACTTCACTGGGTGCTTCCTTGGTCCCGATATAAAAAGGTTTTGTTCGACTTTTGACAAAGGTTTTTTTCTACAATGGTACAAGATTTTGTTTGAGCGACAAAGATTTGTTCTTAAATCTATAAATAGAAACAAACAAAATACGTCTCACGCCTGTTTAAACCGATTTTCACGTCAGTTATCTTTACCCATCGAAAGATAAAGCCACTAGGTAAACATCTTATGTAGTTTTATTTCTTAATTTTGTACTCTATGCTTTTTTCAGCCAGAAAAAGTTTTATGACGTCACATTGTCTAAATCGTCAATGATTTGATTCGACTTCTGAACTTATGTCAATGGTTTGTTTCTACAGTGTCCCGGATTTTTTTTCTACCATTTTACTTAAACGCCATACATCTTATCAACGTATATTTGTGTTTGCGTGAAAACTAGTCGACCAGGGATCATTTTCAACGTTTAAACATAAGCTAGGGCCATTTAAAAGGTAATAACGACACTATGTCACTTTGCAACTTTAAAATGATATTGAAATTTACTCATATTCGGCTCTCTGTATTTACTTTTTTTCAACTCGGTCAGTGTGGATTCAGTTAAACCAGCACATCCACGCAGTATTTCCAGTCGTTCCAGGGAGTTCACGGAGCAAGAGGTCCTAGGTTCGATGCAAAACCCTGTCGTATACAGCGATTTTAAGCTTCCACGTGCACAGTACTGGTTTCCCCACAGAAAGCGGTGATAGGCTTCACACGTGCGCACGTCTTCTAGTATGACTGGTCAGGTACCATACCAAATGGTTAGTTAAAACGATATATAACTACATGTACAAGGTTTCATTTTTATCAAAATATGGTTTTAACTGGCTCGTCAAACTAGTCGACTTAGTTTGTCAGTAGACCAAATAATATGACCGCCATCTTGAATCGACAACAGTGCCACCTATGTCATTCTTACCAATTGGGCCACCCCTCTTGAAATAAAGAATTCACTAACTCACTTAATACTTACTAACCGTAGAAAGTGCTTCTTTGATGAAATAGTTTGTTATTTTAGTGACAATACCGCTGGAATGATAACTTGAATACATACAATACCAAGGGATACACCAGTCCGATTCGGGAATAAAACAATATGTCGTGCTAGCATACATTGTAATCATTTTTGGCTGGGAGCACAGTGGTGTGTGGGTCGAGTATCGGACTCCAGTTCGAGAGACCCTGTGTTCGAACCCCACTGGTGGCACCGTGTTGTGTCCTTGAGCGGAGCTAATTCACTCCCCAGAGTACTGGAACCTCTGGCTCAGTCCCGACAAGACTGAAAAAAAGTTGACTTATACGTTAAACCTCAATACAAACGAACATTTTATAGCCACTGCGATAAAGATTGTCGCTGTATTCCCTTACTTCCGTGCTTAGCAAGTTAACAACTCACCAGCTCGGGCTGTACCGCATAGGTGGGGATATAACTTCCCTTTGCGAGATGGCGGTCTCCATTATGGCTAATTGACCTTTTATGCGTTACAGTTTTGGTAACTCTCTTGATTTAAGAGCCAGTGACGGCGTATACTGGAATGATCAATGGATAGGCTTCAAATGCGGTCAGCAGAGACTTTTTGTTTCGTTTTGATTGGTTATGACTTAACGGCCAAGTCAAAAAAAAATTCAGTCATGTCGGGACGGAGCCAGCGCATCCTGGGTGTTTACCAGTAATGTGGGGTGCTTAAACTTACATGCTCAATGACACTATATACATGTACATATACGGCAGGGGAAGGTATCGAATCCATGACCTCTCGCTATGCACGCTTACAGGCTTAATGGTTATGAAAGTGCCAGGACATTGTTTACTTTTACAAAACGCATGCTCAGGAATAGTGTGGTAAACTAGCTGGCCGTCCCTACATGACTTTAGCTAATGACTAGGCCATTTTAAACTGTGAAAATTATATTATAGCAATAGAGGGATCAAACATGATTGACCATTCATTAACGTTTACTATGTCCTGACGGCTTGATGTAAAGATATGTGATTATATCTGAATATTAAGGGCTATCTAGTCATATAATCAATCGGCAACATGTCTAATAGGCACAGACCTTACGTTGTTGCACACATGTTATTAGATCTTGCAGAATAGTGGGCTCGAGCCGAACTTTCATAGTTTTCTGCTTTAAATTGTAGAACAAAAAGCCCGGCACAATTGTCGAAACAAATCTGGCGCCACAATACTGTTATCGAACAAAATCCGGGACGAGTAGAACAAAACCCGATACATCTCAAAAATGAAAATTGACCAATTGGGGTGTTTTTCCATGGAAAAAATATGTTTCTTTATCAACATCCTACAATAATTATATCACTTCGGAGTTTTTGAACAAAGAAATTGAGTAGAACTGACTCAGTGCTATGAAAATTTATAAATGATCATCAAAGCTGTCACGTTCATATTTAGGCAACGCACATTCATGCGCGGATCCAGGAATTTTCATGAGAGGTGGTCCAACGAAAATGGTAATTTTTGGTCACAGACGAGGGGGGGGGGGGTCCAACCCCCCAAGAATCCCGAAATTACCTTTTTTTAGGTAAAATTTTCAAATTCCAGGGGGGGGTCCGGACCCCCGGTCCCCCCCTCTGGATCCGCGCATGACATTCATTGTGACACAGCCAATATGACCCAACAATCGTCCAAGCGTAAAACAGAAGAAGAAAAAGTAACATATCCTACCATTTTGGTGTTTTGCCTCATTCCCAAACTTTTATTTATGGATATCGGAACAAATCTTTGTCAATCAAACAAAATCTTGTACCATTGTCGAAAAAAACCTTTGTCAAAAGTCGAACAAAACCTTCTTATATCGGGACCAAGGAAGCACCCAGTGTACTTAATGATCTTGACTGGCCATTCCTGGAGGACCGCAGGCTAAAGTCTTCTCCTTAACTTTCTTTTACAAGATTCACTCCGGTACATTGTCTCTTGACAAAGATAAATATCTGACCCCGGCTCCCAGATTAGGATCTACCAGGGTATCTCATGAGTCACAGTACACAAGATGCATGTCCTATAGTGATGCCCTGAAGAATTCATTCTTCCCAAGGACTATACCATTGTGGAATAGTCTTCCTTCTTCAGTGGTCGCATCTAAGACCACGGAAGAATTCAAGGCTCTTATTTAGAACCAAGGGTCCAGAGGTATACGTTTTAGTATGCCTCTGTCTAGCTTCTTGTAAATAGTTTAAATGGCCCATCCCGAATGTTTCCCCCATTTTGCTAAATTCAAAATTTAGCCACCCACCCCACACCTGAGATGATGATCAGAAATTGATCGACTCAGTATCTGAAGAAAGAAATCTTAGTAGCATTCTATTCTTTCTACTCCTCACGGGTGAAACGAAACGACTCGATCTTGGATCGGTGCGGTCAAAAATCTACATTCCTTAGAAGTTCTATTTCCGGGTGTAAACTTCCGGGGAGAAAAAAATCTGACAGATTTTATGTTTAATGTTATTATTTTCAGCACATTATCTCAAATATGTCTGCTCGAACCAGTCCAGTAAGAGATCGAAGGGTAATCGTTCTTGCAGCAGAAGTTGCTGAAACACGAGACAGGAAAATTCCAGGTGTTCTTCTTGGGCTAAAATGTAAGGTTTTATTTTTTTTTGTGTGGGTGGGGAATGGACTAAGGCTTCTCTTTTTCCTTCTTCTTCCAGGAAAGTATGTGACCCAGAACAGATCTACTAAAACCTGTGATGGTAATTGTCCATGACAGAATTATCACGGGTGGTCATGGGTTTTGTTTTACCATCATTTTGATGAGATTTGGCATGTATGGGCATCGGAATAGCTCAGTGGTTTCGTACTGGAACTTCTGAACTACATACCTATTCCATAGGTTGTGGGTTTGCGTCCCGGCTTGGACGAATATATTTCTGAATAGAAATACAAAAGAAATTAATCAAGAACGTATGTGGTCTGGCTGTTGCCTTCCGAACACAGCGGTTTCACAGGCACATTCTGGGAAGCCGAGATGTGACCTAGCTTTCCTTCACCTCAGGCAGCCCTGCGCATAATACTCAGTAATTAGGATTGTCGCAGTATCTATAAAAGTAATAAAGATCACAGGTTTGTTATCTGTAACAAAATATCACGGGAAATGTCTATGTTATTCTGGTTGTAACGGCTATTGAAACAATTACCATAACATTAAGGCCAAAATTATATTTGTTTACCTTTACCCGGCCGACCCTAAAAATTGGCCCTACCCAAAAAATTGTATTGCAATTTTTCATACAAGATTTTTTTTTGTATTATTGTTAATTACAGATAGGCAAAAATTTCATGTTTTAGAAGGACACATTGTCTGATAATGCTTTCAATGATAGCCATCTAGGTAAGTATTATTTCTGCTCAACTAAAAACAAATTTCAATCTATATAAAACCTGAGAAAATAAAAATAAAATAATATTCCGACCGACCGACCCACACCTGAGAAACAGGGTCGGGTAAGGTGAAACAAAGATATTTCTAAGGTTGGCCTAGTACAATTCCTCTTCCAGCTTACTTATAGCCAATACTTCAAGCCTCTAAACTGCTTCTGTTACTGTACAGGCTGATTTGTGTTGCACCTGGTCAGAATCCCCCATGACCGGTTTTCTCGCGTCAAGGCTCAAAAATGTAGAATGATAATTGGTTTTCACTTGAATTGTCTCAATTCTATGTTTCAGCTGTGCTTGACAGTACCTCTCCGACGTCAAGTGATGGCCAAAGGATTCGTCGAGAGATCTGGGAGTTCAGCCTACTGGATGTTCTCATTCTTGTCTTCAAACATGACTACAGTATCATTGAGGGTCAGTGGATGACTGCGGCAAGACTCACAACAATATTTAGGTTAGAGTGATGAAAAATTTGCATTTAAATATAAAGAACATCTAGGAACTGGTCAGTACCTTTGTATAAACTGTTAAGTGTGATATTGCTCCTGTGTAGGACATGAAGCACAACAAAAGCTTATTTGAGCCGCAACGCGAGAAAACCGGTCTTTGGGGTTTCCGTACAGGTCCAACACGAACCGGTCTGTACAGTCTAAAAGCTTGAAATTTCGGATTTAGGAAGAAGAGGGATTGTACTGTCTGTGTAGCGAAAACAAAAGTGCTGATCTGGGCCTTTGTTTTCGCATAGGCAAAAATCCGGTTTTCTCATGGCGCCGGTGCGTTCCTTTACCGGAATGGACCGGAATGGACACGATTACCGGAATGGACTACCGGAATGGACATTTAGATATGTCCTGCAATACTTTGCATTTCGTTTTTGAGGACAGATTGGCCTAGAATATACATAGAATGTGATAAGTTCGAGAATTATGTGGTTTAAGTACATTTAAATTGTGTTCCATATGACGGGATAGTGCCTAGCCGAGGAGCACATGTGCTTATAGGTCACTGTCACAGTGCCAACCCTTTTTGGCTCATTTATACTGCCATTCACCCCTGTTTTTGCTGTAGAACAACCACTGGTGATCACTATATATACATGTAGTTTTAATCAAAGAAACCTCTGAGCAATGCTGAACAATGGCCCCACACGGTACCCCACCACTGAGCTATCCTTATCACTCTTTGAAGTCAAATTTGCTTTACTAAGATGAAAATTATCCTATGCAAACTACTTATATGAGTACAGAAATTAAATTTATGCATCTAAAACACATTTAAAGCACCCAAAGCCACATCATTATGTCCATTCCGGTAGTCCATTCCGGTAATTATGTCCATTCCGGTCCATTCCGGTAAAGGAACGCACCCTCATGGCGCTGCTCATTTTGTAAACACAGTTCATTTTGATGAAATTGCCTATATGTGATGTTTTATCAGGATCTACAGTGCCATCTGTCTAATCCTTGAGTTATCGTTTGTAAAACAGTTTGAGCTATATGAGTACATGTATTTGGAAACCGTGTGGGCTTTTTTTGTCTGCAAACCTGCATTAAGACAAGGCTTCCAAACGTTTTAAAGCAGTTCTCTTGATCTTGCAAAATGTCTGCTCTAAAGTGCCTGATCTGTACTCTTGTATGTGTTTACAGCCAGGCTGTAACAGGGCTTGACCTTCCCTCAGATGAGATGAAAGAATTACAGAAGAAAAAACTGCCAGAAGCCATTGACAACATGTATCTTATAGCCAGAAGAGTGCAGGCGAGATTTGCACAAATACCCAACAGACCGGTAGGTTCCATTGAATCTGTGTTTGGACTGGAAATAATACACTACAACCTTTTCATAACACTGTTGGCAATTTCTGTGTTATCTTTCCAATCAGTGTTATAACGAGAGTGAATTGTATAGACAAAAAAAAAAAGTAGTCTAAACGATCTTTTGGGATCTAACAATGGAAACAAAAAAATCACTCAATAAAAGTTTTACAAAAATCTGATTTTTCAGTACTTTTTTCTGATTTGTCTGTTTTGTTTCATTCACAGAGCAAGGAGAAAGAGAGATCATTCCTACTTGGAACTTTCAAGACAGTTTTGGAATCCCTGACATACCTGGCCTCTGGGCATGTAGCAGTAACACATAAAGGTATTTGAGCCTTCGCATGAGAAAACCAACAATTTGGGTTTCCGATCAGGTCAGTCAAACCAGTCTGTACAGTCACAGAAGCAGGCTGGAAGCTTGAAAATTTGGGTTAAAATAGAAGAGATATTGTACTATCTAAGAAGCAAATACAAAGGCACTGATCAGCTGTGCAGTTACTGCACAGCTGATCTGCGCCTTTGTTTTTGCCTAAGCATTTTGTTGGTTTTCTCATGCAGTGGCTCATTTCTGTCTAAAATTGTATAATTTTCCAAAATTTTGATAATTGTGCTGTTACGAGGTTGGAGTCTTTGCTTGGTGCAAATTTTTATACAGTACTTTGGCTATAGTTTGCAATGGACTTTAGTATATTAGTAGGGATGTCAACGAATATTCGAATGTTCGAATATTCGCATTTCATACAAATATTCGAATGCGATTTCTGGATTCGAATATTCGCATAATTTTCTAACCTGCAATATTGTCATGTATCAGTTAAAAGGAGTACTCAAATTTAAGGCCAAAGGTCGAAAAATAATATGACCAGTAATCCTGCTTGTCTGTTTAGTAATTCAATATGGTCAAAATTTTGACACACTTGCAATTTGAGATTGCTCAATTAACAGTTTGACACTTTGTTGATTCAAGTGACACTTTGTTGATTCAAGTTGAGAAGAAAGCATTGCTTGCTTTCAATAAATGTTTTAACGTGTGAAAGTCCTACAATTTGAGCTGTGTCATGTGAAAACTTAAGATGGCTGGATAGTTTGACAACTCAATCCTTTAGGAACAAAATGCATGTAGGCCACACGATTACAATAGACCCTAAGTACTCTTGGTGGCGGATATCAACGGCATGCATGCAGAACTTGTCGTTGCTTTCTCAGACAGAACCCAAGAGATTTGTCATTAGGCCAAAACAAAATATAAATGTGGTTCCTATTACATGGTTTTGAAAAATAGGGTAGGTAGTAGGGCTGTCACGATAAACCGGTATACCGGTGTATTGCGGTCCCGACGTCCCGCGGTATCGTATCGCGATATTGAAATTACGTACCGGTATAATACCGGTTTTTAGTCAAAGTACACCAGATCAGCCAATGTGTAATTTGTAACCAAAAATGATCATTTTTGACAAAAATATCTTATCAAAATTGTCTGAAGGAGAGAACCGGCTGCACTGACCATTTCTCAGATATAATTTGTGTCAATCATTGCTAGAGAACAGCCGAAACGGTCGCCGAAAATACCGTTTTTAGCGCGAAAACTAATGACATTTGCTACTTTGCTGAAGCTGTATAAGCGGTCTCATGTCCTCAGTTTTTGTCTTCCTAACTTCTAAAATGTGAAAAACAACTATTAATTAAATTTGGTTGCTGCTACATCGTAAAATAACTGACAAAATGTGTGCCAAGAAACAAGAAACTTTCTCCCAAAACAAGTATTGACTTTTGTAAAAAATACGCATTCAATTTGCATGTGATAAATTGGGCATGAAAGCTGTAAAATTTGGGGATCAAAATAAAAAAAAGATTAGAAATGAAAGCTGTAAAATTTGGGGATCAAAATAAAAAAAAAAAAGATAATAAGAATAACAAAAGATCTAGGTATTTTAAAATGTTGTTGTCTTATTAAAATTCCAATAAAGAAAGACAATTAATTGTTTTCATTATTTTCAAAATCAGTGTACTTGTGGCTTGCAAAGTGACCCTGATTAGTCCTGAACTGTAGGCACTGTGAACAGACAGTAAATGTAGTATGGAACAACAACTTTACAATACTATAACATCTCAATTAATACCACACAACATCCTGTACAATCGCAGATCAGCCCTGTGACACCTTCCCCAACATCTCCTTGTATTTCTACCAAGATATGATGTAACACAAATTTAGTGCTAGTGCTTGAATTTGTCTAGAAATATGAAGCTTTATTTGTGAATTTCAACAGTCTATTGGCTAAATAAATTTAGTTAAACGTCTAAGCAAGCCAAAGGGATGATAATTTTTTATCCAATATTTTCTTGTGTCACTCAAGAAAGCCCCTTTCTTGTTGGGGCAATATATTGTGGTATTATTGCAATACACTTCCCATATATCGCAATATATCGCGATACACTTTTGGAATATCGTGACAGCCCTAGTAGGTAGGTAGGAAAATTATTTTATTTTATTGAAACATTTTACCTAGAAAATATACCAAAACTTTATAAAATAGACACTTTTTCAGCATTTTTCCTCAGAAAGCCAATAAAATGTTTAGGGTCGGGGGCAAAAAATTAGGGTAGGTAGGGGAACCGGAACCACATATATATTTTATTTTGGCCTTATTAAACACCTCCAGATTGTCTAGTTTTCTGTGCAAAATTTGTTGATTTTCTTACATGGCGCCATTGGTATAGCCCAGATAAGATACCATGCCGATACGTATCTCATATTTTCAATACATGTACCACCAAGTAAGTCATCGTAATGGGTCTATTGGACATAGATGTGTATATCATTCGAATATTCGAATATATTCGAATATCCTATGCGAATATTTGAATAGCAATTTCGGCATTCGTTGACATCCCTATATATTAGGCATCAAAAAAGTTTTGACATTTTTACTGTACACTACCACCTCTGTATGTCACTATTATTGGTTATAATTTGCGTATAACTATTGAATCTAGGTTATAATGGGAGTAAAATGTGTAGTACATGTATATGGCAAAATAAGTCTAAAATGACTATTTGGGGTCCAGAAATGATATGTTTTTATATCCAAAACCATGTTGTAATGACTAATGAAGCATGTTATAAAGAGGTTGGGGTCTATTATCTCTGTATTTTCAGTGTTGGATTCTCCGTGGCTTCTTCAACTGTTGATTTCTGACAATCCTGAAACTGTCTCGCTTGTTATGGAACTAATACAGAAATGTCTCAGAGCTAACTGGTACGTTCATCTACATGTATTGTGCTACTTGAACCAATATTCTTTCAAGACAGTTTTGGAATCCCTGACATATCTGGCCTCTGGGCATGTAGCAGTAACACATAAAGGTATTTGAGCCTTCGCATGAGAGAACCAACAATTTGGGTTTCCGATCAGGTTAGTCAAACCAGTCTGTACAGTCACAGAAGCAGGCTGGAAGCTTGAAAATTTGGGTTAAAATAGAAGAGATATTGTACTATCTAAGAAGCAAATACAAAGGCAAAATTGTGTAATTTTCCAAAATTTTGATAATTGTGCTATCTGTGGGCATAGCTGTTTGAGGCCGATTTCGATTGGTCGGAAGCCATGTTCAAACAGCAAAACCCATGTTCAAATCATGAAATTCACGTGCCGTTTGAACATGGGTTCTGGGCGACGTCATTGGTCAATGCGACGTGACGTCATGTGTTTTGTAGAAACAAAATGGCCGACGTTGAAGAAGCTCCGCTGTTTTCGGTGAGTTTTTTACGTTGCTAATGTTTTTATTTATAAGAGATTTTAAGTAAATAAGTGTGAAAATGCAAACACAGTGTTCCTTTTCACCTTTTTGGGAATGGGGGCGGGGCCCTTGCAATTGGGAAAAATTATGCGCGAATTGCCCAAATTGGGAAAAAGTCGCGGCGTAAAATTCTTTAAGTGATTCCTTGTTTAATTTAATAACATAGATAAAATATCTCTTCATGTAGCAACACGGAGTTACAATGGCACCAAACAACTTACTTTTTCTCAAAATCTTTATATTTATTTTTCCATAAGCCAGTGCTTGTAAAATTATTTTTTCTAAAAGTCAATACTTGTACAATAATATTCTGTGGATGTTAAGTGTCAAGTTCATTCTCCAGTACATAATTTGGTGTTTGGATGCTGTTTCATTCAACCTAACACATGTCTGACCTAGATTTCTTTTTGTGTTGATTACTAGTGCTGTCCAAAAATAGGCACAAAGTCGGAAGATATACTCTACAATTAGGTGAAATTGGAGCAGCCAAAACTGATTATAATGAGGTATTTTGCACTCATCATGTTTCAAATACATTGGATTTGATATCAGAGGAAGTTAGACTACAATTTCTTACAGTATTAACTTCAACAAAGGTAAAAATATAATAGTCATTAGTTTTCGTGGCTATCAAAAACGAACTTTCAAGTTCTGATTTTTTTTGGAATTTTTGATTGGGAATTTTTCTGGGTCAATTGGGAAAAATGGTGGTGTTTTGCCATTGGGAATGGGGCCGAATTTCGGCCCCAAAATTGCCTGAAAAGGAACACTGAAACAGTCACAGGAGATGGCTAGACGCTTGAAATTTTAGATTTTTAAAAGAAGACGAGGGGTTGTACCATCCAAGTAGCGAAAACAAAGGCGCTTATCAGCTGTGCAGTTACTGCACAGCTGGTCTGCGCCTTTGTAAAATTGCATAGGCAAAAACCCATGGCTTCTTCAACTGTTGATTTCTGACAATACTGAAACTGTCTCACTTCGGATCGGGACGTTAACTGGAGGCCCCCTGTGCAGGGACAGTCACCCCCTGTGCAGGTTAAAGATCCCTACACAGGTTCTATCCTCATGCATGTAGGCTCATCCTGCAAACACACCGGAGTGTACAATGTACACCTCCCAAGAATAATCAGAAATTGATTGATGGGAGTAACAGGAAAACAAAACAAAACAAAAACAAAACTTGTGATGGAACTAATACAGAAATGTCTCAGAGCTAACTGGTACATCCTTTAACTCTTATATGAGCCGCATTGTGAGAAAACAGTTCTTCGGGATTTCCCACCAGGTCTGGCACAAATCGGCCTGTGCAGCTACAGAAAAAGGCTAGAAACTTGAAATTTGGGATTTAAGAAGACGAGAGGTTGTACAATCCGAGTAGCAAAAACAAAGGCGCTGATCAGCTGTGCAGTTACTGCACAGCTGATCTGCGCCTTTATTTTCGCATAGGCAAAAATCCGTTTTTCTCATGACACGGCTCATATTATGCTATATATGAAGCAATAATTTGTCATTTTATTGATTTCAGTGTACATTTTGTATAGTTTAGAAGGCCAAAGTTGTTACTTTTAAAAGTTATGTGTACTTGAGAAAGTGATTCTTGGTTTCTGGTAGCTGATATTTTCATGTTCCATAATAACAGCCTTTTCAGCTTTCTTTATGAGTTCTTTATGTTTCAGACAGCTATAATATAGGGATCAAATATGATTTTCCATTCATTAACTTTTGCTAGGTCCTGAGGGGAGTGTTGAAAACTGAGGGACCTAGCGAATGTTAATGAACAAACGAAAGAAAAAATGGTGAACTATATTTTACAGCCTCATCAGATTTTCATACGCATACAAGTTTTCATTCTTATGCAGGTTCTGGGCGGACTTCAGTTACTCATTATTAGCATGTGTTTTGCGTGGCACCGGGTAACGAGCATAAATAAAAGCCATGTATTAACAGCATGGGTGCACAAGAATTGCTATATTAATGCATGGCTTTCTTTTCATTAACATATGGCTATTAATGTGGTGTGACACGGGTAATTATGCAATAATAGTTGGTAATACCCATCCATACATTCTTGATAATTTTTTTTTGCCTGGACAGTGATATTTCTATGCTTTTGGACAGACCCGTATCAGACTGTTCCTAGTTTTGAGGTTATTTTGTTTGTGTGTTTTTTAGTCATATCTTACTAAGAGCCTGATTCATTTGTCTGTTTCACAGGGCAGCAATAAGAGAGATCAGTAATAAGACTTTACACAGTATAATGGATGAATTGATCTTCAAGTTGTCAGTCAGCAGTGATGCAAATCTGGGAGCGTATGTATATATTTTACAAAGTAACAAAACAGCTGTTTTGGTTTCAAAAATAAACATAGGAGATCTCACCTTTATAAAAACAAAGAAAACAGAAAAAATATTCAGCTGTTGAAGAATTTTATGATAGTTGAAAAATGAGCCTTTGCATGACAAAACCAACAATTCAGTTTTTGACCAGGTCCGACACAAACCGGCCTGAAATTTTGGATTTAAGTAGAAGATGAATTGTACTATCTGAGTAGCGAAAACAAAGGCGCTGATCAGCTGTGAAGTTACTGCACAGCTGATCTGCACCTTTGTTTTCGCCTATGCAGATTGTTGGTTTTCCCATGTGGCAGCTCAAAGAATTTTTGCTTCTTCTTCATACTTCAGCATGATTAATAAAGTTCAAGCAAATTACAAAAAGTGTAAAATTCAAATAAGCGTACGATCTTTAAAATGGACATATTTTTTACGGAAAATTTACATAGTTAATCACAGACATTCACACGATGTCACTATCTCTAACAAAAGTAAATACATGAATTTCGTGTGTGGTTATATCATATTTGAGCCGCCGCATGGACAAACCAACAATCTGCATAGGCAAAAACAAAGGCGCAGATCAGCTTTGCAGTAACTGCGAAGATGATCAGCGCCTTTGTTTTTGCTACCCGGATAGTACAATTTCCCTACTTTCTAAATCCAAAATTTCCAGCCTCTAACCATCTTCTGTGACTGTACAGCCGGGTTTGTGTTGGACCTGGTTGGAACCCAAGTTGTTGGTTTTCTCAGGCACAGACTCATTTACTAAATGGCATTATCCCCTCAATAACAGTGGTGCTGTATGAAAAAAAAAACAACAACATTTATTTCATTATAGTGGTGCCACAAAGACAGTTTTATGTGTGTGTGAATATCACAAACCAATGGTAGCAGAGATCTGTATCCGGTACCGGGGACTCCGACCCCTCCTAGGGCGCTGGGAGGGACAGGGATTCAGTCGTGATCTCAAGGCCTTGTATAGACTGCTCGAATCAGGGGACGCTCAAAGAGCTGAATTAGAGGTATAACAGCTTTATTTTAATAATTGGAGGTTCTTCAGCATATTTTATTTCCCCTTATTGCATCTTGTGTATGCCACAGGGTTTTATAGAGCTTTTACAAGGACAAAAAAAGATGTATAAATCAGGCAATTCATGTGCTGGTCAAACTTGATGATTTACGTAGCAGCGTCATGAGAAAGCCACCATTTTGCATATAGGAATACAAAGGCACAGATCAACTTCGCAGTTTCATTAAAATTATTTTGTTGTAGACAGCCTTTTTTCCAGACATTTGAATGATTTAACTGTGATGATAATATGCAATTAATAATAATGATTAGACATGTTGGATGAGGATATAAGATCATATAAGAACTCCTGCAATACATGTACATCATCTTTATTTTTCAGACCAAACATGATAATGCTTTGATGATACAAGCCAACTGGAGAGGTTTTATCACGAGGAAGAAACTCGCCAGAGCCAACAAAGCCTTTGGCAAATTCCAGAAATCTTTCAGGTATGTGTACAGTCATAAAACCAAAGTCTTTCACTTTTGTAAATCAATTTAATTTCATGAGCGGACTTCTATTTCAGAATTATTAGCAAGTTCTTGAATTTGAGCCTGTGCGTGAGAAAACAAACAATGTGCACTAGGTGAAAACAAAGGCACAGATCAGCTTCGCAGTAACTGCGAAGCTGATCAGTGCCTTTGTTTTCACTACATGGATAGAACAATACCTCTACTTTCTAAATCCAAAATTTCTAGCCTCTAGCCATCTTCTGTGCTTGTACAGCTTGGTTTGTGTCGGACCTGGTCAGAGCCCAAATTGTTTGTTTTCTCATGCACAGGCTCATTTGTGAGTGATTACTTGTGCAGTCCATTAAAGCTTATAGAAATTTGTTAGCAAGAATTTTGAATTTATTACTAGAAATATTCATGAATATTACGGAAAATTAAATTCTCACTTCGAATCTCCCAGGAGAAAAATTCATGAATATCAATGAAAATTAAATTCTCATGGATGTATGTTTTAATAAGTAGATTATCTTTCATCAAACAGAAATAGATTAAAAGTAAAAGAAGCAACAATGACTAAGAGAAGGGCTGAGTCTGACGCCGAGCACCTTGGAAGAATGAACCGACAAAGGATTATGCGAGAGTTCAAAGAGAAACAACTCCATTGTATACAGATATTGCCAGCTTGTAAGTACAGACTGTGTGGTATAGATGTGCAACATATGCAAAAACAAAGATGCAGATCAGCTGTGCAGTACTGCACAGCTGATCGTTGTCTTTGATTTTGCTATTCAGATAGTACAATGCATCTTTGATATCTAAAATTTCAAGTGTCAAGACTTTTTAACAACAAGCCAGTTTGTGTTGGATCTGGTTTTCTTGTGGCACAGCTCAGATGGTAATGTTGAATTACTGCTAAACGTTATGAGAAAATTGGCTTTCGTTCAAAGCAAATACAGGATCAGATCAGCTTTTCCCGTAAATTTGCAATTTTAAGATATAATTTCTTTCTTAATTTCTTTGATTGTAAGGACTGTTATACAATCAAGAAATGAGAAAACCAACAATCTGCTTGTGCGAAAACAAAGACGCAGATCAGCTGCACGGTAACCGCGAAGCTAATCAGTGCCTTTGTTTTCACTACATGAATAGTACGCTTCCTCTTCTTCTTAAATCCAAAATTTCAAGCCTCTAGCCTGCTACTGTGACTGTACAGCCTGATTTGTGTCGGACCTGTTAGGAAACCACATTGTTGGTTTTCTCACGAAACGGATGTATATTTCAGCTAAGGTTGACTCCTACCTACAGAACGAAAAGATTCAAGCAGCGACAGTAATCCAGAAGCGTTGGCGAGGTTACCAACAGCGTGAGAGACTATCGGGCAGAAAACAGCTAGCCAGACAGACCCACGCCGCCATTGTGATGCAGAGAGCTGTCCGTAGATGGCTTGAGAGGTTGGATGCCAAGCGGGGAGACATGCCGATACATCTGAGGCCGGCGGGGCTTACGGACGAGAGACGGGTGGAGCTGCAGAAGGAAATAAGCAACTATAGGGAGGAAAATCCAGTAAGTTATGCCACCCATGAGGGGTGGGAGAGTTTCAATGTTTGCAGCCTGGAACCAGTTGTTCAAAACTTTGTTAGCTTAACGTCTTCGTTAAGACCTGAACCGGTTAAGTTAATGCTGACTACATAAGCAAATACACTGTTATATTTTGTTTGCCATGCAAAGGATTCTCACATTTTTGCAACAAAAATAACAGTATATTTGTAATATTGCCATTTGAAATTTTAACAAATCGTTAACTAATAACGTAGTTAATTTTGAACAACTGGCCCCAGGTCTGTCTTAAAGGCATTAAGGCACAGAAGATGGCTAGTTGGTTTAAATTTTGTATTTCAGAAATAGAGCTGTCTTAATTAAAAGTTATTAAGAGATTTAAAAGTAGTGGTTGAAAAGGGTAATATTCAAAATTTTCAGTCGATATTCGGTCTGCCAGATACTTCATTTTATGTCCCCACACCACCCCAATGATTAGCTCACCTGAGCCGTTAGGCTCACAAGGTGAGCTTATAGGATGGCCATGATCCGGCGTCCGTCCGTCGTCTGTCCGTCCGTCCGTCCACAATTTCAAAGATCTTCTCCTCTGAATCCGCTTGGCCAATCAAAGCCAAATTTTATATGAAGCATCTATAGGAAGGGGGAACCAATGTATATATAAGAAATCCAGGTCACATGACCAAGATGGCCGCCATGCCCATATATGGTAAAAACTCTTCAAAAATCTTCTTCTCCAGAACTGGTGGACCGATTTCAATGAAACTTGGCATGAAGCATCAATGGCTCAAGCACTACAATGTGTATATAAATCATGACCCTGTGATGACCTTGACCTATTTAACGGCAAGGTCAACATAGGTCGCCAATGCATTTGAATGGTGAAAACTTTTAAAATGTCATTTAAAGTGAAAGTCTTGCAGGAAATGGGCAGTAGGACTGAATATTAATGATTCTGAAAAAAATTGGACCCCAGGGACTCATGTGCCCCCACCCTTGGGCAATATACATGTATATCTCCATAATATTCAAACGTCTTCTCCTCTGAAACCGCTAGGCCAATCAAAGCCAAATTTTATGTGAAGCATCAATAGGAAGGGGTAACCAATGTGTATATAAATAATCCAGGTCACATGACCAAGATGGCCGCCATGCATATATGGTAAAAACCCTTCAAAAATCTTCTTCTCCAGAACCGGTGGATCGATTTCAAGGAAACTTGGCATGAAGCATCAATGGCTCAAGCACTCCAATGTTCATATAAATCATGACCCTGTGATGACCTTGACCTATTTTACGGCAAGGTCAACATAGGTCGCCAATTCATTTGAATGGGGAAAACTTTTAAAAAGTCATTTGAGGTGAAAATCTTGCAGGAAATGGGCAGTAAGACTGAAAATTAATGATTCTGAAAAAAATTGGACCCCAGGGGCTCATGTGCCCCCACCCCGGGGCAATATACATGTATATCTCCATAGTATTCAAATGTCTTCTCCTCTGAAACCGCTTGGTAAATCAAAGCCAAATTTTATGTGAAGTATCTATAATATGGGGGAATCAATGTGTATATAAATAATCTAGGTCACATGACCAAGATGGCCACCATGCCCATATATGGTAAAAACCCTTCAAAAATCTTCTTCTCCAGAACAGGTGGATCGATTTCAACGAAACTTGGCATGAAGCATCGATGGCTAAAGCACTCCCATGTTTATATAAATCATGACCCTGTGATGACCTTGACCTATTTTATGACAAGGTCAACATAGGTCGCCAATGCATTTGAATGGGGAAAACTTTTAAAAAGTCATTTGAGGTTAAAATCTTGCAGGAAATGGGCAGTAGGACTGAAAATTAATGATTCCGAAAAAAATTGGACCCCAGGGCTCATGTCCACCCCGGGGCAATATACATGTATATCTCCATAATATTTTAACGTCTTCTCCTCTGAAACCGCTTGGTAAATCAAAGCCAAATTTTGTGTGAAGCATCTATAAAATGGGGGAATCAATGTATATATAAATAATCTAGGTCACATGACCAAGATGGCCGCCATGCCCATATACGGTAAAAACCCTTCAAAAATCTTCTACTCTGGAACTGGTGGACCGATTTCAAAGAAATTTCACATGAAGCATCGATGGCTTAAGTACTACAATGTATATATAAATCATTACCCTGTGGTGACCTTGACCTATTTTATGACAAGGTCAACATAGGTCGCCTATGCATTTGAATTGGGAAAAAATTAAAAAGTCATTTGAGGTTAAAATCTTGCAGGAAATGGGTAGTAGGACTGAATATTAATGATTCTAAAAAAGTTGGACCCAAGGGCTTATAAGGCCGCACCCCGGGCAATATACATGTATATTACCAAAATATTGAAACATCTTCTTCTCTGAAACCGCTTGGCCAATTAAAGCCAAATTTTATGTGAAGCATCCATAGGATGGGGGAACCAATGTGTATATTAATAATTTATGTCACATGACCAAGATGGCTGCCATGCCCATATATGGTAAAAACCCTTCAAAAATCTTCTCTGACAGATTGATTTCAAGGAAACTTGGTATGAAGCATCGATGGCTAAAGTACTCCAATGTATAAATCATGATCCTGTGATGACCTGGACCAAGTTTATATGAAATGGCAAGGTCAACATGGGTTGCCTTTGCATTTGAATTGGGAAAACTGTTAAAATGTCATTTGAAGGGAAAAGCCAGCAGGAAATTGACAAATGGACGGAATATTGAAGATTCTGAAAAAAGAAAATGGCCCCAGGGCTTTATCTGCCCCTGCACTGGAGTTAAATACCATAATATTCAAACATGTTTATTGGTATATGCAGCAGATCTCAGGTGAGTTTACAGGACCATTGGTCCTCTGGTCTATAACCATATCTACCTAAATAAGCATTTTGTTATCTTCTACTACAACTTTTAACTTGTAAACATGAAAGATACATTGTTTGTAACAAAAGTAACACACATAACATACCCCGAATAAATGTTTTGAGAAAAAAAAAAGTGAAAGATATTAAAAAATGTCGACTAAAATCTTCAATTTTTACCGTTGAAGAAAAATCTATATTGCATGTGTGTGTTTTTGCATTTTCAGGCAAGAGCTCAGACAAGAAAGGAGTTAGAATCAGTACACAAGAAAGCCTCCGAGTTACTGGCACAATATTACAGCAATATAAAACATAGGAGAAAGTCAGAGCAAAAGAGAGAAGCCCTACTTGCCAGGCTGGAGACGGACTCAGAACTCTGTGCATGTATGTATGGCTATTTTTGTAATGTTTCCTTGATACCTTAAGTAACGTAATCTCTTCGAATCATTTTGATTACTATTTTATACGGAAAACTGCATTATACTGGGGCATGTTTTAATGAGACTGACTTGTATATTTTTCCAGTGGCACCAGGGCTTGAGTCAGTGACACAGAAAGACGTCGAAATGTACTCCAGTAGATCTGTCCCCGTGGCAACCAAGGCTCGGGTAAATCACATGGAAATGTTACGCAACTTACAACTGCCTTGGTGGAAGAAGCTCGGTGATGAATTTCAAGACTCGGAAATCCCAGAGGAGGAGATGCTGCTATTTTAAGAAATTCCAAGACTCGGAAATCCCAGAAAAGATGCTGCTATTTTAAGAAATTTGTTCAACTAGACAGTATATGTTATATCAAACGTCCGTCCATATTCTAGTACAGGGATTGCAATGTGATCAGTTTTAGTGGCAGTCTTTCTGTTAAAATAGGCCCCATCTTCATGACTATGTTCTTAGCTGTTAAGTGGGAGATGTATCGCTAAGGGCTGCTTCCATGACCAAGAGTGCTGATTTCATTACCATGCTTATTAGATCATCTTACTGGTGTATCTGGCGTTGGTTCAAGCCCCCCAGGGGCACGAGCCAAGTTCTGATTGCGGGGGTGCCAGGTTTCTTATTTTGGAGATTCTCCCATTTTCGCCCCACCTATTTAAATGAGCTAAAAATAATCTTTAAAGATGAAATATCATGCATAGCTATCAAAATGAAAGCAAAAGAAAAGAAAGAAAAATAAATGAATAAACTATAAAGCTGATTGCATTACACCCTATGTGACTTAACTATACCATGAGACTATTAACTTGTTTAAGCCTGGCGTCCCTTTTATGGGACATAAGCAAACAGAATAGCCCCAGATGTGACGCCGCTTCCCATCTGGGGCTTCCCATTCTGTTTGCTTAGAAAGTTTTCATCGAAAAATTGAATAAAATATAAAATCAGTCCTGACGCCCCTAAAAATGAAAGTGGACTCACCCAATTGATAATGATGGGAGAATCCATTCGTCAAATATGGGTTAAAATCTGAAATTGATGTTTTTAGCAGTTTTCTGTAGAAGAACAGCCTGGTTTGTATCAGAACAGGTCAGTAAACCTCAAAGTATCATGTTTTTTTCTCATTAAGCAGCCATATGTCGCACCATAGATTAAAATTTGGCAGCTAGAATGATATTGGTCTGTATTGTGGTTCAATGTCCAATTCAGCAACTTTTCAGTCACATTGGGATATAGCCACAGCTTCCTTGGTTATAACCAGAGCTATGGGACTGTGTCTTGCTCCCTGGCCCCAAGGTAATAAAACTTTTTAAATGCTCAGGTCAGCTGAGACTAAAATTTATCCTGCTCATAAATGTTAAAATGCCAACAATTGTTGGCATTTTAACATTTATTGGCAGGATAAATTACAGGTTTTGGCATTCTAATAAAATATAAAGGTTTGATCCTTTGGAAGCAGTAAAAACATTCAAAGGGAGATAGCATGGACTATATTGCGCAATTTCGGGTAATGAACCCTCATCAGTAGCCCTTTTTAAACCGGCAACGAACGCCAGATTATTGTGCTGCAATTTCGAGAATTTACACAAGGAGTCTAAATCAAAGACTCAATTTCAATATATTTGGGCTATTTTGGTATTTATGAGCAGGTTAAATTTTATGCTCAGCTTATAACCTTGGGACCTGGTTACTGGTGCCTGTGGCCTTTAAACCCTCTTGATCCCCGAGTCCAACACTCTTACCACTAGGCCAACAAGCTCATATTTGGCTAATGTTTTCCTTATTGTAGACATATGAGCCATGTCATGAGAAAACCAACAATGTGGTTTCCAAACAAGTCAGACACAAACAGACCTGTGCAAGCATAAAAGATGGCTAGAAGCTTGATATTTAGGAAGAAGAGGAACTGTACTATCTGTAAAGTGAAAACAAAGTTACCGCAAAGCTGATCTGCGCCTTTGTTTTTGCATATGCAAAAAGGTTAGTTTTCTCTTTATGCGGCTCATATCCCATTACATAAACATTCCATGAAAAATGAGGAATTTGGAAGTGGCATGGTAGATTATTTATTTTTAGAATAAAATTTCTGTGATATACAAATTTTGTAGTAAAATAAAGAGAAAAAAAATTTTGTTTGTTGTTTTTTTCTTTTGTTCATTGTCATCCTTTCTTAAGTGTGAAATGGATCTGTTAAAGCTGCTTTCCCATTGATGTTTTAAGCTCAGTGGCGGCTAACACTGGTAAAATTAGACTTTGCCAGTTAAAACTGGGTAGCAAGAAAACAGATAAGAAAGTTTTTACATATTTTTATTATGTTCATAGTTAACATAGAAGCATGATCGACCAAAATATACTATAATAAATTAAAAACGTCTAAATCACTCATAAACAATGTTTAAAACATTTACTCTTGTATCAAATGGTTATGATCCGCATTCTACCAACATCCCAATGGGATCAAACACATATCACAAAATGGCCATATGGGCCTCGACACAAGAAAATTGCCTTCCCGGTTTCCGAAACTTGGAATTGTGGATTTAAGATGAAGAGAGGTTGTACTGTGTAGCAAAAACATAGGTGCTGATTAGCTATGTAGTTACTACAGAGCTGATTTGTAGCTTTTTTTTTTGCATATGCATAAATATGAATTCTCAACATGGCTTATATGCTTGCCAATTTATTCTCATGTTCTTTAATGATAACTTTCTGTTCAAAGCAAATGAATTGGAACAAGCATGATATCTTACAGCTTGTATATATGACTCGGACAATGGACGTCATAAAGCCGATGCAGCTTTCCATTTTTAGGCTTGTACAGAGTCTATAGTTTCTTAACCAAAATTTCAAACATGCTAATGGTTAGCATATAACTTGGTCCGAAACCTCAGAACAGGTCCCGATGTTATAAAACCTTTTCATGCTCCAGTGAGCATGAAATTTCAACTGCATAGTCAAAATTAGTGGAAAGTTTGGGTCTAAAACTCAATAACTAGTAATTTATCCTGCTCATAAATGTTAAAATGCCAACAATTGTTGGCATTTTAACATTTATGAGCAGGATAAATTTTGTCTCAGCTGAGGTTAGCATGAAAAAGTTCTATAATCTCAGGGCCAGGTTTTCAAGCAATGAGCACAAACTATGAAAATTGATGACTCACACATGTATATGACCTCTTTCAGTTATTATGACACTCATAACAAGCATTCTAATTTACAACATAAAATCATGAATATACATAATCATGTGTCATGAGAAAACCTAAAACATGAGCCGCGTCACAAGAAAACATGCAAAAACAGACACAGATCAGCTGTGCAGTAACAGCGCAGCTGATCAGCATCTTTGTTTTCGCTTCTCGGATAGTACAATTCCTCTTCTTTCTAATTCTAAAATTTCCAGTCTCTAATCATCTGTGCTTTTACAGCTTGTTTTGTGTCGGACCTGGTTGGAAACCCCGAAAACCAGTTTTCTCAAGTCGAGGCTCACATGTTCCTGTTGTGGTAGGGGTTAAGTCGCACCATCAGCAAAGGTCATATGGAGGCAAAAACCATAACAGATTTTCGCACAATCATGTTTATTAAATAACAATGAACCTAGACATTTTTTTTTTTTTTGGTTATTTTTACCCTATTTAAGGATAGGTATACATGCGAACATGTTTCAACCCTGTTTCTTTGTTCAATGGCGTACTACTTTGGCATTTGCATACCTCAGTTTTACATGAAACAGGATGTAAAGAATCTCACATGATTGGTCATTTCATATGAAATAAGCCTTGGCAAGTTAAATGAATTTCATCTGAAATAACCAGGATTGAAAGATTTTGTTTATTTTAGAATGCTACCATAAAATAAAACACAAACTGATAAACTTGATTTGTCTTTATATATGTTATCCATTTGTCTCAACATCAGAAAACATACTTTATGCAATAACGGCTGTTATAGCAATACTGACAAATTAGTGACAATCCTGTCCAATATGCACATACACAAATTATGTTATGCATGAATATACTAATCAAACAGATTCAAATATAACTTTTTGAACTTTTAGAAATGGGTGAATATGGTCACTGGAGCTTGAATATTGGCTGGTTGAACGTCTTAGCAATCATTACATATTATTGTGGCGATTTTGTAAACACCCTAGCTATTCAATGTTTTTGAATTTTGATTTTGAATATTTTTATTTAAACTATCCTGGCTATTTTATACGAATGAAACGACACAACACGACGAAACGATGCAACGGACGGGTACAACGGAACAAAAATTGTGGATGTAACCTCTTCAACTATAACTGGGACAGTATACCACTCTGATTGATACAATGGGGTGAGCAACTGCTATGGTGTCTTCTGCAACTATTAACTGATACAGAATAACGCTTGACATGCAGAAAGTATAACCTAAATTGTAACTAAGCCAGGTTTCATCTGAACGACTCATAACATACGACCCAAAATTTTCAAAAGAAATATACGAGCCAAATAACGACACCAATACAAGAGTAAGCTCTTTAAGTTAAATGCTTATCTCACATATTTGCAACGGGTATCGTAAGACGAAGTGTATTGAAAAAACCAGTGTGTTCATAAAATTAGAGAAGAGAAGTCTACGATTTTGATTTGTGCTCAATGACTGAATGACACAAGGATTACACCTCAAAGCATGCTTTGTGTGTTTCCTCGGCCACCAATCAAATTGCACTAGTCCTAAAATTATCAACCTTATAAAATAGCAGTCAGATTCAATTCAAAAGTAATGATTGCCAAGACGTCCAACCAGATGCCGCTTGAATCCCGGCACTTACACACACAAATGACCAACATAATTCAAGCCCCAGAGACTTTGTCAATAGATACTCCACCAAATAGCATTGCATATTTATAAAAAATATCTCTTAACAGATTGAGAAAAAAGAGGTGTGTGGAGCAAATATACAAAGAACATTATGATTCATCAGAAAGCAAATCAGAATTCAGGAAGAATAAAAACATATAAAACATTGGAATACAATCCCTTCTTTAAAAGTCATCTCGAAGTCTCTATGAAACATAAGGCAGCAGAACCACTAAAGTCCTAGTATTCATCGTCGATGCAGATTGTTCCCTCCAGGAATGATGTTCCAGTTAGTCCTACGAAAGCCATCACAATAACTGTTTTATGGTCGTTGTTCTTCATGTTCATTTGTTATAAAACTGTGTGGCTAACGGGAAATGGTGCCATGTGATTGATAGTCCAGCCTCTACCTGCCACCTTCCAGTATGTACCTTCCAGTACTGAGAGACTCGAAGCTAGATACAGCTTGACTGAAATTTGAAAAAACTAACAGCAGAAAAAGTACAATAAATAGCTATGGAAGAAAACAGAACAGTCGAACGCTTGTGATGGGAATTGGGAGGGAGGGGAAATTAAGCAACACGTGTTTTTTTTTTTTTTAAAAATTTTGGAGCGAAAGCAATGACAACCCGGATGTAGAAAAAAGGTTTTACGACATGCCGAAATTTCCAATAAATCAAATCCATAAACGCTTAATAATTTCAAGTTTCCAAAACAAGCGTCTGAGAATTGCAAGCGTTCGATTGTCCTGATCACAAACCCGGAAGTGTTTACTGTTGTGATAAAAAGTAAATAATTGAATATTTAAAGAATTGTAAAAGCTATGTCCGCTCAAAATAAATGGGATTACGGTCAGGCCGTGAATCCCCATTATTTTAGAATGCTACCATAAAATAAAACACAAACTGATAAACTTGATTTGTCTTTATATATGTTATCCATTTGTCTCAACATCAGAAAACATACTTTATGCAATAACGGCTGTTATAGCAATACTGACAAATTAGTGACAATCCTGTCCAATATGCACATACACAAATTATGTTATGCATGAATATACTAATCAAACAGATTCAAATATAACTTTTTGAACTTTTAGAAATGGGTGAATATGGTCACTGGAGCTTGAATATTGGCTGGTTGAACGTCTTAGCAATCATTACATATTATTGTGGCGATTTTGTAAACACCCTAGCTATTCAATGTTTTTGAATTTTGATTTTGAATATTTTTATTTAAACTATCCTGGCTATTTTATACGAATGAAACGACACAACACGACGAAACGATGCAACGGACGGGTACAACGGAACAAAAATTGTGGATGTAACCTCTTCAACTATAACTGGGACAGTATACCACTCTGATTGATACAATGGGGTGAGCAACTGCTATGGTGTCTTCTGCAACTATTAACTGATACAGAATAACGCTTGACATGCAGAAAGTATAACCTAAATTGTAACTAAGCCAGGTTTCATCTGAACGACTCATAACATACGACCCAAAATTTTCAAAAGAAATATACGAGCCAAATAACGACACCAATACAAGAGTAAGCTCTTTAAGTTAAATGCTTATCTCACATATTTGCAACGGGTATCGTAAGACGAAGTGTATTGAAAAAACCAGTGTGTTCATAAAATTAGAGAAGAGAAGTCTACGATTTTGATTTGTGCTCAATGACTGAATGACACAAGGATTACACCTCAAAGCATGCTTTGTGTGTTTCCTCGGCCACCAATCAAATTGCACTAGTCCTAAAATTATCAACCTTATAAAATAGCAGTCAGATTCAATTCAAAAGTAATGATTGCCAAGACGTCCAACCAGATGCCGCTTGAATCCCGCCACAACAAATTTACCAAATTTGTCCCCCATTCAGCGGCATATTGGGCGGAAACAGAAGGTTAAGAATGTAGCCGGTTAATTTGCGGGGGCATTTGAGTCATATATTGTTTTTGTTGGGTCTAGAAGAAAAAGTCGGATCGCTTCCTGCAATGTCAGAAGAAAAATATGGTTGCCGATCTTTGACAGATGTGTACCATCTCTTTTAAGGAGGCCAGGCGTGTCGGTATCAATCTCGTGAAGGATTGACCGACCCCATGTTAAAGTTCTCACAGCCTGTCTACCAGCCCGATTGACCCGTTTTCTTTTTTGGTCCATCAATTTGAGTTTTTGTTGTAGGTCCAAATGTTTCATGGACGCTATGTCATCCAAACCTCTCCATTGAGTCCTGGGTAGAATGTCAGACCACACTATGTATGTGTCATTGAAAACAGACTGCAGATACCATAAAGTCTTTTTGATTTTGCTCATCAATTTAGCTAATTTGATTGACACCAAATCATTGCCTCCCAGGTGGACCACAATTAACGCTGGGGTAGTATGAAAAAGCATCTTCAGCTGAATGGTCGGCTTTAGTTGTGGCCAGTGCATGCCTGGCCGGCCAAACCAGCGCACAGTTCTGTCAAGGTCTAAGTTAGCCTGTTTGGATTTGATAGCCTCTTCCTCGGCATGGGAGATGATTGAATCTCCGATGATCCAAACATCTGGAAGAAAGCAAAATTAAAGGTCTGGTAAACCGTATAAAGGATAGAATACGATATGTGAGGAAGCCTAAAGGCGAATATACCCGTCAACAGCATCAGACTTCCAACGACCCAATTTTTTTTATTGCATCTGACGAAATCCCTTTTGAGGCTAAATCTGTAGCTCGACCTATGCGAAATGCATGAGAGGTATAAATGCCAGTAGGAAGCCTCAAAACTCTTACAGCTTTGGCCAAAACTGCGCTGAATTGGCTCTGTGTCAAAGGTGTGCCGTTTGCATGTGAAAAGAAGTAATATGCATTTGCAGGACGAAGATGCATATAATGACGAATGGTTGTGACACAACAAAATGAAGAATCTTCAGATTTTGGAATACGCAAAGTAGTGGGCAACCCGCGTTGATTAGTTTTTGAAATTCTAATGGTGATGAGTAAGGTGTTGCCATCATCAACAAGTTCAATATCACCAGAAAGTAAAGGCCTATCAGGCTGAAGGTAGCTAGAAAAAACTACTTCACTTACCCGCAAAAGTGCAAAGTAAGATAAGAAGTAAGCACTTTGGAAGAGACAGGATTCAAAATCTGAATAACATATGTTAGGAAGCACATGGCAAATCCTTCTTAGAATATGTTCCGTTATAGGAGCACGGACATCACGGGACTTGCGTGACCTTTTAAAGCCCTCTAGGAGCTTCTTTACAACAAATGCATTAGTTGGGTCCTGATAGTTGTGTAACTTGTGATAAAAACTTATTCCAGACAGGTAGGATGCAATGGTAGATGGTGAATATCCAAGTTCAAAAGAATGTGCAATGAACAGCGTAACATGTTGAATTGGAACAGGCCATATTACGTGCAATGAATAATTATTTCTAAATTGTTCAAAAGCTGATAAAGCATTATCATAAACACTTCGAGTGTTGGGCGCAATACTGGAAGCTAACAACTGGTTTACACTTGTTTGAAGATATTCCAGAGATGGTTGGGTACTGTTGAAGGTTCCGGATCGGCATCGGGAGCGAGTTCGTGGAATTTCTGCAATTGAAAACGGCTTAGCGTATCGGCGAGTCTGTTAAAACAGCCTCTTACATGTAGTGCTTTAAAGGCAATGTTAAGTTGCAAGCACAAGAGAGTAATGGCTCTTAAAATGATCATGACTTCATCATTTTTGGAGGTCATGGAGTTAATAATATGGACAGATGATAAATTGTCAGATCGGAAAACTATCTTCTTGTTTTTAAGCTCTTGACCCCAAATGTGCAAGCACACCAAAAGAGGGAACATTTCCAGAACTGTTATATCAGCAGTAATGCCTTGATCAATCCACCACTGTGGCCAATGTGCACATGTCCATTTCCCAGCAAAGTATGCCCCAAAACCTAAGTCAGCACCGCCTGCACTGTCAGTGAATAACTGAACATCCTCATTTGAAACCCAGTAACGGTCATGAAATACAGATATGCCATTAAACTCTGTAAAGAAATTCAACCAAAGCTGAAGATCCTCCTTCATAGCTAAAGTGATATTCAGATGATGATGAGGCTTGGTCAGGCCACAAATAGCATTGATCAGTCGCCGACAGAATGGCCGTCCTGGAACCACTGCTCTACAAGCAAAATTGAGGGAACCAATCAAAGATTGCATTTCGCGCAAAGTACATTTCTTCCTTGCCAGCATACTCACAATTTTTTGTCGGATTTCCTCAATCTTTCCCATGGGAATACGAATGGTCATTTCCTCCGAATCAAGCTCTAAACCAAGAAAAGATAATTTGGTGGTAGGACCCTCTGTTTTATCGGAAGCAATAGGGACACCAAGTAATTGCATTTTATCCATGAAAACAGACATTATGAAAGTGCAATCATTGGTATCTTTCTTTCCTCCAAACAAAAAATCGTCTAAATAGTGTAATAAAGATCCACATGGGGATGCCCGTCTTACACAGAATTCTAAAAACGTAGCAAAAAGTTCCCAGGTCTGGCAAGAAATAGAGCAACCAAATGGCATAGCCTTATCCACATAGAACATCCCGTCAAACATAAAACCGAGCTGATCAATTTCGGACAACGATACTGGTAGGATCCTAAAGGCTCGACGGACATCGGATTTCCCTAACAAACAGCCTTGACCCAGGTCCTGTATCATATGCACTGCTTCATCAAAGCTAGTATACTGCACAGAACAAAGTTTAGGATCAATGAAGTCATTTACAGAGTGGCCTGAGGGGAACGAGAGGTGGTGTATAAGTCGAAATTGATTGGGTTCCTTCTTAGGGACTAAACCAAGTGGAGAAATGCGTAATGTGGGAATTGGGCGGGAAATAAATGGGCCCGCAACTCTGCCTGCTGTTACTTCGGCTTGAATTTTCTCCCGAACAATGTCTGGATTTCCTAAAGCTGATTTTAAGTTTTTCGAGTCCGAAGGAGAATGCAAACCAGAATAATGTAGAGGAAAACCAAGAGTGAACCCTTCCAAAATTGCCAATGCCTTAGAGGAATGATAACCATCAAGTTCTTGTCGTAGAGCTTCAATATTGATTGGGGATGAAGACAATGTGAATAGATCCGGGGAAATTGTGCAATTTTGCCTGGCAGCGGATTTAACAGCTGAGGAATTACAGTCTGTTACCACGCCGGGCTTGAAGTCTTCCCCCACGGTTGGTTGTATAACCACGTGGTCCGCGAAAATTGGAACCCCCTCGATTGGCATAAGAACCCCTTGAATTAGCAGTAGACTGTTTGAAACATGTCACACGTCCATGACTGGGGTTATTACAGTTTGAACAGATATGCTTAAATTTACAGACAGTTCGTGGACAAAAACCATCATTAAAATCAAAACATGTACCCAAAACATGGTTGTCATACTGCGAATTGCCAGTACTACTGCGACCACCTGTTAATGCACCCGGTTGTGTATTTTGTGGCATGTTGGAAGTAACCGTACTAGACGTCATAAGTCGAAGCCATAAATCAGAGTTAATCTTACCCCAAGACTGAACCTCGGATTCTTGACGCAAACGAAATTGCTCATCATATGATCGCCAAGTAAAGGTAACAGACCGGGATGCAGCCTCCCTGATAATGTTCATATACTGCAATATTTCCTGAATTTTGCTTGGGTAACGTTTTAAGTAGATGGAGGCAAATATCAGAAAAGCATCTGTCCACTTTTCGATATTGGGAACCTTATCTTTGGTATTAACCTGTGGCCTAGCCTCCAACTGACCTTTGCCTGTTAGGTGTACGACACCAGTGGAAAAAAGGTCTTGCAGTTCGACACTGCCCTTCAAAAGTAAAGCAAGATTAATATATTCGTGGGCCCATATTTTCTTGCAAAGCTGTTCTGGGACATGCGAGGCAATATCATCGGAACCTAACCGGACACGATTTTCAGCAAATGAAATTGACTGTAATGTTGGCAAAGTCTGTTGGGAGGCAGAAATTGCCGAAGGCAAGACGTTAGGACTAAGAGTCTGTTGAGCAGGTGGTGGTGGTGGTGGGGTAGAATCAGACACAGATCGCACTGAAGTTATATTTGCATCTGCTAGGATTTTTTCGAAATCCACAAAGTTGAGCAAAGAGGGCTCCTTAGAGCCACGTATCGTACCTGGCGGGTGGCCTGAATTCGGTGCAATACCGGTACCAGGCCCACCCAGCAAATTGACCCTTTCAATTTCCTCTCTCTCTCCCGTTTCTTCGGTTTCCTGTCGCTTGCGCTTGGAACCACGACGTCTACGAGTAGTGGACATATCGAATCGAAGTCAAATCTTGAAATCAATTAACCAAAAAATTGAGAAATTAAGCAACACGTGTTTTTTTTTTTTTTTTTAAATTTTGGAGCGAAAGCAATGACAACCCGGATGTAGAAAAAAGGTTTTACGACATGCCGAAATTTCCAATAAATCAAATCCATAAACGCTTAATAATTTCAAGTTTCCAAAACAAGCGTCTGAGAATTGCAAGCGTTCGATTGTCCTGATCACAAACCCGGAAGTGTTTACTGTTGTGATAAAAAGTAAATAATTGAATATTTAAAGAATTGTAAAAGCTATGTCCGCTCAAAATAAATGGGATTACGGTCAGGCCGTGAATCCCCATTATCATATAAGCCTAGATACGAGAAAACCGGCCTTCAGGTTTCCGACCAGATCCGACACAAACCAGCCTGTACAGCCCCTGAAAAAGGCTAGAAGCTTGAAATTCCGGATTTAGGAAGAAGAGGAATTTAACTTTCAGCCCCTTTGTATTCGCATAGGCAATAATCCCGTTTTCTCACAACGCCGCTCCTATGACCTTTAAAATGGAATTTTATCACCTTTAAAGAAGACATTTTTAGCTCACCTGAGCCGTCAGGCTCACAAGGTGAGCTTATAGTATACCCATGCTCCGTCGTCCGTCCGTCCGTCCGTCGTCCGTCCGTCGTCCACCATTTTCAAAGATCTTCTTCTCTGAAACAGCTTGGCCAATCAAAGCCAAATTTTACATGAAGCATCTATGGGAAGGGGGAACCAATGTGTATATAAATAATCCAGGTCACATGACCAAGATGGCCGCCATGCCCATATATGGTAAAAACCCTTCAACAATCTTCTTCTCCGGAACCACTGGACCGATTTCAACCAAACTTGGCATGAAGCATCGATGACTCAAGTACTACAATGTGTATATAAATCATGACCTTGCTGTGACCTTGACCTATTTTACGGCAAGGTCAACATAGGTCGCCTTTGCATTTGAATGGGAAAAATTGTTAAATTGTCATTTAAAGGAAAAATCTTGCAGAAAATGAGCAGTAGGTCTGAATATTAATGATTCTGAAAAAAATTGGGCATTAGGGGCTCATCCGCCCCCACCCCGGGGCAATATACATGTATATTATCATAATATTCAAACATCTTCTTCTCTGAAACCGCTTGGCCAATCAAAGCCAAATTTTACATGAAGCATCTATGGGAAGGGGGAACCAATGTGTATATAAATAATCCAGGTCACATGACCAAGATGGCCGCAATGCCCATATATGGTAAAAACCCTTCAAAATTCTTCTTCTCAAGAACCGGTTGGTCGATTTCAAAGAAACTTGGCATGAAGCATCGATGGCTCAAGTACTACAACGTGTATATAAATCATGACCCTGTGATGACCTTGACCTTTTTTTACGGCAAGGTCAACATAGGTCGCCAATGCATTTGAATAGGGAAAACTTTTGAAATGTCATTTAAAGTGAAAGTCTTGCAGGAAATGGGCAGTAGGACTGAATATTAATGATTCTGAAAATAATTGGACCCCAATGGCTCATCTGCCCCCACCCCGGGGCAATATACACGTATATTACCATAATATTCAAACATCTTCTCCTCTAAAACCGCTTGGCCAATCAAAGCCAAATTTTATGTGAAGCATCTATGGAATAGGGGAATTAATGTATATATAAATTATCTAGTTCACATGACCAAGATGGCTGCCATGCCCATATATGGTAAAAACCCTTCAAAAATCTTCTTCTCCGAATCTGGTGGACCGATTTCAAAGAAACTTGGCATGAAGCACCAATGGCTGAAGTACTACAATGTATATATAAATCATGACCCTGTGGTGACCTTGACCTATTTTACGAGAAGGTCAGCATAGGTCACCAATGCATTGGAGTGGGGAAAACTTTTAAAAAGTCATTTGAGGTGAAAATCTTGCAGGAAATGGCTAGTAGGACTAAATATTAATGATTCTGAAAAAAAAATTGGATCTAAGGGCTCATATGCCCACACCCTGGGGCAATATACATGCATATTACCATAATATTAAAACATCTTCTCCTCTGAAACCACTAGGCCAATTGAAGCCAAATTTTATGTGAAGCATCTATAGAAGGGGGAACCAATGTGTATATTAATAATCTAGGTCACATGACCAAGATGGCCGCCATGCCCATATATCGTAAAAACCCTTCAAATATCTTCTTCTCTAAAACCAATAGATTGATTTCAATGAAACTTGGTGTGAAGCATCCATGGCTAAAGTACTACAATGTATATGTAAATCATGACCCTGTGATGACCTTGACCAAGTTTATGACAAGGTCAACATGGGTTGCCCATGCATTTGAACAGGAAAAACTGTTCTGTCATTTGAAGGGAAAAGCCAGCAAGAAATTGGCAAATGGACAGAATATTGATTATTAGCTCACCTGAGCCGAAGGCTCACAGGTGAGCTTATAGGATAGGCAGGCATCCGTCGTCCGTCCGTCCTTCCGTCCACAATTTCAAAGAAGAATATTTCTGAAGCTAGTAGGCCGATCTTGATCAAATTTAATGTGAACCATAATTGGGTTGGGGGATTGATGGCATTAGGTTTTGGAGCAGATTGTATCAAAATTGTGGTTTCCATGGCAACAGATAGGTGTAGGTCCCATAGACTTACAATGGGAAAAACTAAAAAAATCTTCTTCTCTGAAACCACTAGGCCCACAGCTTTGATATTTGGTATGTAGCAATGGCTAATGGTCCTCTACATAAATTGTGCCATTCGTGCCCCTGGGGTCAAATTTGGCCACGCCCCGGGGGGTCGATAGTCTCCATAGACTTACTATGGGAAAAAAATTAAAAAATCTTCTTCTCTGAAACCACAGGGCCCACAGCTTTGATATTTGGTATGTGGCAATGGCTAATGGTCCTCTACATAAATTTTGCCAGCCATGCCCCTGGGGTCAAATTTGGCCACGCCCGGGGGTCGATAGTCTCCATAGACCTACAATAGGAAAAAAACTAAAAAAATCTTCTTCTCTGAAACCACTAGGCCAACAGCTCTGATATTTGGTATGTAGCAATGGCTAATGGTCCTCTACATAAATTGTGCCATTCATGCCCCTGGGGTGAAATTTGTCTACGCCCCGGGGGTTGATAGTCTCCATAGACTTACTATGGGAAAAAAATTAAAAAATCTTCTTCTCTGAAACCACAGGGCCCACAGCTTTGATATTTTGTATGTGGCAATGGCTAATGGTCCTCTACATAAATTGTGCCAATCATGTCCCCGGGGTCAAATTTGGCTACGCCCCGGGGGTCGATAGTCTCCATAGACCTACAATAGGAAAAACTAAAAAAATCTTCTTCTCTGAAACCACTAGGCACACAGCTTCGATATTTGGTATGTAGCAATGGCTAATGGTCCTCTACATAAATTGTGCCATTCATGCCCCTGGGGTCAAATTTGGCCACGCCCCGGGGGTTGATAGTCTCCATAGACTTACTATGGGAAAAAAATTAAAAAATCTTCTTCTCTGAAACCACAGGGCCCACAGCTTTGATATTTGGTATGTAGCAATGGCTAATGGTCCTCTACATAAATTATGCCATTCATGCCCCTGGGGTCAAATTTGGCCAGGCCCTGGAGGTTGATAGTCTCAATAGACTTGCTATGGGAAAAAAATTCAAAAATCTTCTTCTCTGAAACCACAGGGCACACAGCTTTGATATTTTGTATGTGGCAATGGCTAATGGTCCTCTACATAAATTGTGCCAGCCATGCCCCTGGGGTCAAATTTGGCCACGCCCCGGGGGTAGATAGTCTCCATAGACCTACAATGGGAAAAACTAACAAAAATCTTCTTCTCTGAAACCAAAAGGCCCAGAGCTTCTATATTTTGTATGTAGCAATGTTTGGTAGTCCCCATTATAAATTGTGCCAGTCATGCCCCTGGGTCAAATTTGGCCATGCCCCGGGGGTCAATAGTGTCCATGCATAGACTTTCATTGGTCGATTCTCAATTAATTTAAATCTCATGAGCTTACAATGTGATAATCTCTCAGGTGAGCTACAGGACCAATGGTCCTCTAGTTCTGAAAAAAGAAATCGGCCCAAGGGCTTCATCTGTCCCTGCACTGGGGTTAAATACCATAATATTCAAACATGTTTATTGGTATATGCAGCAGACTCAGGTGAGCGTTTACAGGACCATTGGTCCTCTGGTTTAAATTTTACTGAAAATGTTTACTGTTGTAACAGACATCATCATATGAGTAGCAGGCATTTTCACATGACCTTACAAACTCCTACAATAGTTGTTACAGTTACATGCCCATTCATATCATATATATTACTTGACATTATCCACTCAATAACAGCGCAATGTCATATGACAAAATTAGTTATCTACAATTTTTTGTAATCATTGTCTTTCCAAGGAGCCGTGACATGAGAAAACCAGATTTTTGCCTATGCGAAAACAAAGGAGAAGATTAGCTGTGCAGTAACTATCGCCTTTGTTTTCGCTACTCGGATAGCACAATTTCTCTTCTTCTTTAATCCAATATTTCAAGCTTTTAGCCATCTTCTGTGACAAGTCAGTTTGTGTCAGACCTGGTCGGAAACCCCAAAGATAGGTTTTCTCATGACACAGCTCAAAGAATAGTGTGATTTATTTGACCCTTTACCTCTGATTACGCTATGTCAGAGGTCAAGAGGCACTGTCAAAGAAATCACACTATACATGTATACAAACATCACATGGTTACTCAGAATTTTTTGCACACTGCCCAGAATACTGAACCTGCAGTAAACTAGATGAGCCATGGCACAGGAAAACCTCAATTTTGCACGGGCAAATCAAAGCAGTGTAGCTGATCAGGACCTTTGATTTTGGTACACAGACATTACTGGTACAATCCCAAATTTCGAGCCTCATATTTATCTTTTGTGACTGTTCAGGTCACTTTCTGTCAGACTTGGTCCCAATCCCTGAAGAAAGGTTTTCTCGTGACATGGCTCAGATATGAGTCGCGACGCGAGAGAACCGTCTTCGAGATTTCCGACCAGGTCTGACACAAACCAGCCTGTACAGTCTCAGAAGGTGGCTTGAGGCTGGAAATTTTGGATTTATAAAGTAGAGGAATTGTACTATCCGTGTAGCGAAAACAAAGGCGCTGATCAGCTTCGGTGATCTGTGCCTTTGTTTTGGCATAGGCAAAAATCTGGTTTTCTCATGACGCGGCTCATGTAATAACACATAACTGATGAAATACATTTCAGAAGATAAAGTCAACTGCATTTTCTACGGTTAAACTCATAATTTTTTAGAGTACTGAGTCCATTCCTAAATTGCAACATCAAGGAATCTTAGCAAAATGGTTAGGATCCAAATTTGAATCATATCAAAACAGCTTATTCTCACAATTCATTGATTTAACAAATGAGCCACACTATGAGAAAACCTACAATCTTCATATGCGAAAACAAAGACGCACATCAGCTTCGTGTTAACCACGAAGCTGATCAGCATCTTTGTTTTCGCTACACGGATAGTACAATGCCTCTACTTTCTAAATCTAAAATTTCGAGCGTCTAGCCATCTTCTGTGCTTGTACAGCTCGGTTTGTGTTGAACCTGTTCGGAAACCACATTGATGGTTTTCCCACGGGATGGCTCACATAATTATTCAGGACAAGATTTTTTGGTTAAGATTTTTCCCCACATTCAAGGTGTCTATCAGACAGCCTACATGTAATGACAGCAGTTGCACGACAGCGTAGATTGCCTGAATTATGCTTTGCCTATACTTTTGCAAAGATGAGTTGGGTAAGTTGAGTCCCGAAGTTATAAAACTTTTTTCATGCTCAACTCAGCTGAGCATAAAATTTTAACTGCATATAAATAACAAAATAGATGAAATAATTTGAAATTTCAAGTTTAGATCACCAAAGCCTGTAATTTATCCTGCTCATAAATGTTAACATGCCAACAATTGCTGGCATTTTAACATTTATGAGCAGGATAAATTTTAGTCTCAGCTGAGCATGAAAAAAGTTTTATAACAGCTGAGCCGAGTTTGAAAAAAGTTTTACAACCTCCAGCCCAGCAGGATTAAACAGTCTTAGACTCCCAGACTAATGTTGAGCCCTGTTTTCCAGGAAAATTACTTACTATACGAGGGGCGTTCAAAAAGTTTGAGGAAAAGTGCTGCCAAATTTGTCTTTTTATGGAAAACACGCTCTCTGTAGATGTTGTAAATAAACATATTGTTAACATACATGTTTGCACAAAATTTGAATAAAATCGGATGAAAATTAATCATTAAATCATGTGCGTACCTAGGGTTACAACAATAAAACCGGCCCAACGTCGTAACAACGTCATGCTATTCGCATCTTTCCCACTGTTTGCTAGCTCTTACACATTTTTGGAGTCCATCTGGCATACGGCATCTAATTGTCAATGCTGTGTGTATGATGTGGTGAATTGTGCCGAAACTACAGCTCGATATATTGTTATTTCACAAATTCTACTCTCTTGTATCACGATGATCATTTTCAACATTATGACGTTATTTGACGTTATACTGATTGAGTCGACATGTACGCTTTTCTGACCATCTAGAAATCACGCATACTAATTGTAGATTGCCGTTTTCTTAATTTACTTGTCGCCATATGCGTTTCCTGCTCTTAGCAGTGTTTCTTTCTTTTAATATCCGTTCCAAAGACATAATTTATTGAAGAACGTTGTTTCCCACACATTTTAGGCATGATCACTAAACAATAAGGCCGGCATATGCCTAAATGACGTCACACACTATTTAATGACATCACGTGCTAATCGCCAACATACTGAACTTTGCTCATACAAAGTTTGGTGAAAATAGCATGGTAAACTATCAAATGCAACATCATTGTTAAACATCGACTTTTTTTTGTAAAGATGATCAAAAGTGGGCCGGTAATCGTGATGTATGGTTTCCATAGCAACCAATGTTAAAATTGTATTAATGCCCGAGCAGCAAAATTTGCTGTATATGTACAAATTATGTTTGTCTATATAACTGTACAAGTTTAAATGAGCTAATTTACAAAATAAGGACATGGTGGCACTTTTCCGCGAACTTTTTGAACACCCTTCGTAAAATGAACTGCTGTGTGAAAAAAACAACAATTAGGAGTTTCGACCAGGTCTGAAACAAACCAGCCTGTATAGTCAAAGAAGAAGGCTAGAAGTTTGAAATTTTGGATTTAAGAAGGCGAGGGTTTGTATTATCCCTGTTAGAAAGACGCTGATCAGCTGTGCAGTGATTGCACAGCTGATCTTCATCCTTATTTTCGCAAAATTATTATGTAGATTAATGGTTTCCTGGTGCAACGGCTTAAATCTTTTTGTTTTCCCATAAAAAAAAAAGAAGTGAGTAAATAGAAGTATCTCTATACAACACACAAGTTTTTCTATTGTGTGCCCATAATTTCTTGTTTTATTGCAAACTGACATTTTTTTTTTTTCAAATGCAATTCGAAATCAATGACTTTTTACATTGGTAAATATTTTTCTGAAAAGCAAGAGAGAGTTTTATTACAAAAAACAGTCATTTAGCCAAAGTGGATATTTAGTGTTATATTTCACATTACACCCTCCATTATTTGGATACTATAAAACATAAAACTTGGATGAGTTACCAAAGCTTAATTCAAACACATCTCATATGAACAGACATGGTGCATATTTAATGAGAATTCAAAAATACAAACATGAGATAGCTCCCTAAATTTAAATGCCCACTCATGATCAAGCTTTTTTCGTGAAAAAAAAAAAAATGAAAAAATAAGTGAACAATTATCATGAAATAAGCACCATATCAGCTCCACTAATTCAAATGTATCTAAGACCTGCTCAGATTTTTGTAGAAAATATATTGAGGGCTTTTGAGGATGACCAATTAAAGGTATTGTTTTACTGGTCAATTTAGTTTGTTTTTTGTTAAACACAGTTTGATTCATTTGTTTGACTGAAATGTCAAGCTGTGGAGGCATACAGGCCTAAATGTTGATTGTTTAACAGCATTAGAATGGGTTTTTTACCTATAAGTATATTTGATGCTTGGAAACCCATAATATGCACCAATTCTTAACAAAAAAGATTGCCATAAGAAAACACATAAATGCCTACAATGCAATTTCAAAAAAAAAAGAAAAAAAAAAGCTAAAACATAGCCCCTGCACATCATTTGCAGATATTTTTTTTTTATCAAAGCAGTATTTTATAAATTCTCTGAAAAACCCTCAATATAAATTCTACTGCTGTTCTTTGTGAGTACTAATGCTAACAAGCTATACTAAACATCAACATTATATTCCATTCAGCTCAGAAAAGAGCTATATGAGCCGCCTCATGAGAAAACCAACAATGTGCATACGCGAAAACAAAGACGCAGATCAGCTTCGCGGTAACTGCGAAGCTGATCAGCGTCTTTGTTTTCGCTACACGAATAGTACAGTTCCCCTTCTTCTTACATCCGAAATTTCAAGCTTCTAGTATAACATAGTCAATAACGACCTCTGCTAATTAAGCAGTTAATTGGGTTAATTAATAATGAGCTTAATTAGCTACATGTATATTTTGTACCTTGTATCATCTACAAGAGTACATAGTTGCATAATCAGTCACATGTTTAGTGCAATATCTTTTGACATTTCGATTTAGATGATGAAACTTGTAGAACGTGACTGACATTTAGGCACCTGGTATTTGACATTTCAATTGATAAACACCTCCAAATACCAGGGGAACAAATGAAGTAAGCGATATAAATAAAGGTTACATTTTTGGCATCGAAACTAAGAACATCTGTGCATTTTGGCAGCTCTGCCAACTTTGTGATATTTATCAAATGTTAACTACTGCGTCATTCAGCTGCCGTGTGATTGGTTTATATCTTTAGTGCATTACGTATATAGTTGGCGCTGAGTGACTGACCTTTATTTTGATTGGCTAGCCATGACGTAAGTAGATGGCGCCTTGATAGCATAGAGGGCGCTTGGCCAGAGAGTATATAAGATGATGTCTCCGTGGGAGAAGAGAGATGAGATTTGAGATTTAGATTTAGGTTTAGATTTTGATTTTGATGTTACCACTATACGATTACATTATTTTACTTTATTGTTGGAATGATTTAAATAATTATATGTAGTTCGTTACAAGACTTTGATATCTGTGTTGGGCCATCTGAGGTCCTCCTTTGGGTACTGCCCCCACAACTACGCTACACTAGCCTGCTTCTGTGACTGTACAGCCTGATTTGTGTCGAACCTGTTTTGAAACCACATTGTTTTCCCACGAGACAGCTCATATATAACTTCACCAAAATTTCAAAGCAAACTGGGGCCATTTGTTCAAAACTTTGTTAGCTTAAAGTCATCGTTAAGATCTCAACTCGTTAAGTAAATGCCGACTATACAAGCAAATGCACTGTTATTTTTTGTTGATAAAATGTGAGAATCCTTTGCATTGCAAAGCATTCTCACATTTTATCAACAAAAAATAACAGTATATTTGTAATATACATGTTTGAAATTTCAATGAATCGCTAACTAACGATGTCGTTAATTTAGAACAACTGGGCCCTGGACTTTCTCAACCTTACTGAAAGGGCAAGTCAGGATTTACTTCAGGATTGATTTTTATTTCATTTTTTAATAATTGAGCTGCTGCATCAGAAAACCAACAATTTGCATATGCGAAAACAAAGGTGCAGATCAGCTTCACGGTATCCGCGAAGCTGATCAGCGCCTTTGTTTTCGCAACACAGACAGTACACTTCCTCTTCTTCTTAAATCCAAAATTTCAAGCTTCTAATTGCTTTTGTGACTGTACAGGCCTGTTTGTGTTGGACCTGGTCGGAAACCCAAATTGTTGGTTTTCTCATGTGAAGGCTCGCTCAAAAAATGAAATTCCAGAGTAGCAAACAGTATAGCTTGAAATGAGATTGTTCTACAGTTCAACCTCATTATAACGCACCCCACTATAGTGCGGTTTTCAATATAACACGGCCATGTCATGGCTCCCAAACTGATTATTTTGCTATATGTCTATAATAAGTAACCTCATTATAACATGGTTTCACTTATAACACGGTCTGTTTCTATGGACCCCAAAGATAGCGTTATAATGAGGTTGACCTGTACTTGGGCGAGATAACATGACTGATAGCCAGATTTCCTTATCTGATGTGCAAAACACGAGCTGCATCATGAGGAAACAGGTCTTCAGGGTGTCCGACAGACAAAGTCCGACACAAATCGGCTTGTACAGTCAGAGAAGAAGGCTAGAAGCCTGTTAACTTTGGATTTAAGTAGTAATTATTGTACTATCTGTTTAATGAAAACAAAGGTGCTGATCTGCGCCTTTGTGTTTGCATATGGGAAAATGAAGTTTTCTCATGAAGTGGCTCATATTGTTGTCTAATCGAGGTCAACACTATTTGCCTGTACCACACCCCTCCACTAAAATAAATCCCAGGCTTGTAATGGTTGAAAAACAGTCTGCATTCCAAATGAACGGTATTGAAGCTGTGGTCTTTCAAGGTCAAGTTCCACACAGAGTTTTAAACCGTTGTCATGACAACTTGTCGTCACAGAATCACACAACATTTACAGTATCTCTGACGGCTGCCCCCCACTGAGGCAGGGGGAGTAACTGGTGCAAAGTAGGCATGAACGCGGATATTTGGTAGGCGATTCTGAAATGAGAATAAGACAAATGAGCCGCCTCATGGAAAAACCAACAATGTGGTTTCCGAAAAGGTCTGACACAAACCAGCCTGTACATCTACAGTAGCAGGCTAGAAGCTTGAAATTTTTAAGTTAAGTAGAGGAGGAATTGTACTATCCGAGTAGCGAAAACAAAGGCGCTGATCAGCTTCGCAGTTACTGCGAAGTTGATCTGCGCCTTCGTTTTCGCCTAGGCAGATTGTTGGTTTTCCCATGTGGCGGCTCAGATGTTACCAAATCAGTTTAAACAGTTTGAAAATCAATCAAAGCAGGCATTCTAATATTGTTTCATTTTCTTTATACTGTAAATTCAGAAATTTTCGTGTAACTTTTATTACATGAATTTTCTTTTTCCGAATAAGTTGGGATGTCTTGAACATGCAAACCAGTGTTTTTGTAGTCCTTATGGCTTAAATAGATTATTGTGGGGGTGGACAGGGGGGTATCCAATCACCGCTTCCCTCCCCCTCTCTCCCCACTTCCCTCCCCCTCTATCCCCGCTTTCCCCCCTCTCTCCTTGCTTCCCTCCCCCTCTCCCCTCCCCCTCTCTCCCTGCTTCCCTCCCCCTCTCCCCGCTTCCCTCCCCCTCTCTCCCCACTTCCCTCCCCCTCTCCCCTGCTTCCCACCCCCTCTCTCCCCGTACCCCCACCCCCACTGTCCACCCCCCATTATTAGAGAGAACATTAAATTTCCCGGAATAAGCAACCTGACACACCTGCATGCAGAACTTGTCTTGTCCTAAATGTGACCAAAGTAATACTTGAACCCACTGGGACAAGACGATCAAAATATCGGTTATGAAAGCAGTGTCTTTACCACAGGGCAAAATAGGAGATCTTAAAAACAAGACACTGTTTACTGTCAGATCCTGCTGTACAATAAATTGTATTACTTAAAATGTATTCTTTGAAATGAAATACTATTTAACACAGTACACATACTTTTAATCTCCGTATTCCCTGTCGTGTGATGAGCTGACAATCGTACAGTTCTATTCTTTCTAGGCACTGACATCCCATTAAATGTTCAAGAGAAGCGTCCGTTATGAGCGGACAATTGTCTAATTCAAGAACTGTCAAATGTTCTGTGGCACAAGGACTGGAACCAAGATGACGAATTCCTTCATCTGTTATTAATTCACAGTGGGATAAACTCTGAAAACGAAAACAAATACTCTTACAATTATCACAGTTATACATGTATAATATTATTTTTATTATTTTCTCCAAGTGTAATTTTGCAGCATTTATACGCATATAGCTGAAATTGCCCGTATAAAAGTAATGCAAAGTATACCAAACTACTTGGATATTACTTCTGTGATTTATTTTCACAAATTCATCTTTCTCAAGAAAAAGAAGGTTCCAAGTTTACCTAAAAGAGCAGCGCAGGGTATAGGCTACAGGACTATAATAAATCCCTATCAAAGCAAATTCATCTTTCTCGACAGGCAAAAAATCACTTGCGAAAATAAATTGGATTAAAGTTTACTTACAAGAGCTGTGCATGGTATAAAGGCCTAGGCAACAGTTAACATAAAGTCCTATTATCAAATTAAAACATGTTAAAACAAGTACATGTATTTTTACCAATGTTTTACTTACCAAAGCTTGCAATGAATGACAAAAATTTCCAAGATAGTTTAATGTGTTGTCTGTGATCTGAAGTATAGAACATTAGTTATGATTAAAACATTTGTGCATGATTAAAACATTTGTGCCACTTGTGAAATATAGGTCAAGGGTACCAGATCAAGGTGAGTGCTTGAACGGTAAGTCAAGGACAATAACCATGCAAGGTTTCACACTTGCATCTATCACTGATGCAGAGAAAACCAAACTTTGATGTTAAAATCAACAAAGTTAATGGGCCGTGAAATACAGGTCAAGGGAACTGGGTCAAGGTGCTTGCTTGAAGGGTATGTCAAGGAAAATTATCTGCAAGGTTTCACACTCGCAGCTATCACTGATGCAGAGAAAACCAAACTTTGATGTAAAAACCAAACTTCGACACAAAAATTAACAAAGTCAACGGACCGTGAAATATAGGTCAAGGGCACTGGGTCAAGGTGCGTGCTTGAAGGGTATGTCAAGGACAATTTTATGCAAGGTTTCACACTCACAGCTATCACTGATGCAGAGAAAACCAAACTTTGATGTAATTGTTGACGGACCGACGTATGGACGAACGGAAATGTGGACTCCTATATTGCACCCTGTTGTAAGCAGGTGGAATAATAATGAACTGTGCAATGCTTCTGTAAAATTTGTCATTGAACTTTGATAGAATCTAAACAAAGGTGTAAGCATGATGTTCAACTAGTTGTGAAACTTGCAAGTCTTTTGAACATTCAGATACCAATAGAATGTACAAACTATGGGCAGCAAACAATCAATACAAAGTCTACATCCAAATGATAAAATATACAATCTGATATTTCAAAAGTAAACTGTTCAAAACAAATTAAGTCCCATGTCAGTTTTCCAATTTTATGATACATTTCAACCTCATTATAATGCACCTCATTATATAGCGGTTCTTAATATAAAACCGCCATGTCATGGCTCACGAATTGGTCTATATATTATATGTCTATAGAAAGTAACCTCATTATAACATGGTTCACTTATAACAGGGCCTGTTTCTATAGACCCCAAAGATAGCGTTATAATGAGGTTGGCCTGTAATACCAAAAACATCCTAATCAATTTTGACAACATTACCTGTATACACTCTTCCAGATCCATTCTTTCAAGCATTGTGCAATTCTGAAACAGAATTCCAGTAAACATACTTACAATGTATTTATCAGTATCGAACACCATAGCCGACAGTCTGCTATATTCATGGTCTAATATTAATAAATCTATGTCAATAACTGCAATTTAACAGTGAAAAAATGTTAAAACAGTCGGTAGAAATATAATGCTCAAATCAGAGAAAATGGTTAGTCTTTCTGACAGAGAAAAACAAGAAAGTATAACCATTTAGAAAACTATAGGACCACTGATCCTATTGCTTATTTTTAACACTTGCATAATATGAAGCATTATTTGAAGACATCAAACAATGGCACAGTCTCTATATTTGTAGGGTATTAAGAATTTTCTATTTGGAAAAAGAAGTTCGAAACTTTAGGGTATGCACTAGTATTACAATAAAATATGAGCCGCGACGCGAGAAAACCGGTCTTCGGGGTTTCCGACCAGGTCTGACACAAACCGACATGTACAGTCCCAGAAGCAGCATAGAAGCTTGAAATTTCGGATTTAATAAGAAGAGAAAGTGTACTATCCATGTAGCGAAAACAAAGGCGCTGATCAGCTTCGCAGTTACTGCGAAGCTGATCTGCGCCTTTGTTTTCGCATAGGTAAAAATCCGGTTTTCTTGTGACGCGGCTCATATGGTTGTAAAGAAATACCCTTGCTAATGCCTGGAAACCATTGTCTGTGAGATGAGAACAGCAGGCTACCTCTAATGTACTGAAATATAGATATACCACATAAAATTTTGTTTTCTTTGTTGTTCAATGTTCCAATCAACAGTATTTCAGTCATGTTGGGGTAGGAACACCTTCCCTGACATATACATGGTGAACTTAAAGTATCTTGGTCAAGGAGCAAAATGACTGGGAAGGCGTTGAAAACTAGAAACTCTTGACAGTAATATTAGGTCCCCAAACTCCCCATCATATAAATGAATAAAAATACACATCATGTAAACAGGTCTGGATCATCTTGAAATTATCACGCAGATGCGCGACAGCGCCATGTATTTACTGGCAGTACAGGAGATGCCATATTTCAATGGAAATGAGACAATTTTATTGCGGTTCTGCGCGATAGAAAGCTTATATGATTGCTTTCATTTAGCCTGGTTTGCAACGATTCGGCTCGGCTTTTTTCGAATGTGATCCGACCACATGGAGAGAAACTACAGAGGTATGCAGACGAAAATTTGGCAAAACAAAGTAAGATTTCAACCATCTGCCGACAAAATCACAGATGTTTTCTACAAACCATTTTTACATCATTTTGATCTCTGATCTTTGAAAGAGTTTCAGATAGTAAAATATTTGTTTGTTATCTTTTATTTCTGGGTTGTAATCTTCTTTGAAGAGAGGGACTTTACTGCTGGAACCCACACCTCAAGTATCGAAGATCATGCATATGCGCGATCAGCCATTTCCGATTCGTTTCATTCTTTAGTCTTAATTCGTTTCATTATTTAGTCAGAATTATTGGTTTGGAGTGATTCCCCTTAAAAAGGAGAATTAAATGTTGCATATATACGCGATAATTTCGATCGCGATTTTCCGAGATGGTCCAGACCTGGTAAAGCCACTAATCTTCTATACTGTAAATGCAAAGATTTTCAGTTATCTTTATTTAGCAATTTTATATTTCTGAATCGTGACATCTTCAGTTTCTGAGCAAGTTATTTCATAGTAATATCTACGGTTAGAAATTGACTTGTATATAATTCACCCATAAAGTGTACAAGCAAAGTAAATGGACAAATACTCGTAATGTACCTTCAACTATAACCACAGGCGCTCGATGACTGGAACATCTTTTTGTTTCATTTTAACCTGTTTGGAGACCTTAACGATACATTCGTGTAATTACTTAACCCTTAAAACATTTTTTAACCAATCCTCAATCAACCCTCATCTATGGGCTACTATATAGACAAGGCCGAAAACATGGTGTCCTTGTTTTATTGGGGTCATGGGAATCCCCGCATCTCAAACTCATACTTCACCATTTACTATTATTTCAATGGTGGTTGTCTACTCAGCTATGCCTTTGTAAAAGGTCATGTCCAAAATGTGTTTTTGTTTTCTTCATCCAAAAGGCAATGATCCCAAAGTGAACCCTCTAAACACCAAGCTATCGGGACAGATTGATTGTTAAAACTGTTTACCTTAAACTATGACAACCATTGCCTATAGAAGCTAAGGCAGCATCTGTTAATCTCTGACAATTGGACACACATAAAAACTGTAAGTCGTGACAGTGTTCCCCAATCTCCTGTAGAGCTTCATCTGTTACATTCTGAAGTATTTAGAAAATTTATTTAATTTTTGCCTTTGCTTAATGTCACAGTCAACATGTTTTAACATTAAGGGATAAAGCCACTACTAATGTTTTAACATTAAGGGATAAAGCCACTACTAACTGGGTGCTTCACCAAAATTCTTGAGATGTTTTGAAGTGTCTAGGCACTAAATGGCAGAGAAAGGTCTTGAGCTCCTTATGAACGTAAAACCCCTTGCTCTGTAGTCTGATGCTTTACTTCTCTTCCTGATGAATATTTAAAAATTGCAAGACAATTTGTACTTTGGATAGGATAGAATAAAACAATATTATTAAAGTGTTTTTATCCAGCTACTGACAACAGTAACTGTACAGCTGATCAGATCCTCTGTTTTGCAACACAGAAAATCCAATCATTCTACTTCTTAAATCAGAAATTACAAACTTCTAACCTTCTTCCTAGACTGTATAGGCTGATTTGTGTCAGACCTCCCAAAGATTATTTGAGCTGCATCATGAGAAAACCGAATTTTTGCCTATGCGAAAACAAAGGCACAGATCAGCTTCGCAGTAACTGCGAAGCTGATCAGCGCCTTTTTTTTTTGCTACACGGATAGTACAAATTCTCTTCTTCTTTAATCCAAAATTTCAAGCTTCTAGCCTGCTTCTGTGACTGTACATGCTGGTTTGTGTCGGACCTGGTCAGAGCTCCAGTTTTCTCACATCACTGCTCATATGAACAACACATACTAACCTGACATGAATGCAGATTTATTCTGAGAATATATTTACAATTCTTCGCTACATGACCGATTCCTATATCTGTTATCTGTAACAGAAAACGAAAAACCAAAATTTAATAAAACATACTTTCAAAACTTTTTCATCTGACAGATCTCTTATCTGGACAAACAGAAGTTCAATCATATTTCAGAGGAATTATGAGCCTACACAAAAATTCCACTAGAAATGTATACAATGCAATAAATTTGAAATGTCTATGTCTGTGATTAGAATCAGCTGCAGTATTAAGTGAGCCGTCTCGTGGGAAAGAAAACCAACAATCTACATTTGCGAAAACAAAGACGCAGATCAGCTTCGCGGTAACTGCGAAGCTGATCAGCGCCTTTGTTTTCGCTACTCGGATAGTACAATTCCTCCTCTACTTAACTCCGAAATTTCAAGCTTCTAGCCTGCTTCTGTGCTTGTACAGCTCGGTTTGTGTTGGACCTGTTCGGAAACCACATTGTTGGTTTTTCCATGAGAGGCGCCAAGTGTTAACATAGATGAATAGCTGATGAAAATCAATTCCAAAACACAATAGAGCCCACAATGACATCTCATCCAGATTTAAGTGCTTGACTTCTAGTCTTTGAATTTTCAAGATGATAAAACTTACACTGGAAAAGAAGGCTTTTCAGCTTACTGAAATTCAGCACACAATTTTATCACCTGCTTTTTTGAGAGTTTCTATGTAGCATAAAAAAGCCAATCTCACCTACGCACATCCCATACATATGAAATCTTTGAGTTTGAGACACCCCTTTGCAATTGAAATTGTGAACAGACAACAGACTCATAAACAATGGATGTACAACAGATCATGGCTATAACTATAAACTCACCTGTGCACATCCTGCACATATGAAATTTTTGAGTTTGAGACACCCCTTTACAATTCAAATTGTGAACATACAACAGACTCATGAACAATGGATGTACAACAGATCATGGCTATAACTATAAACTCACCTGTGCACATCCTGCACATATGAAATCTTTGAGTTTGAGACACCCCTTTACAATTCAAATTGTGAACAAACAACAGAATCATGAACAATGGATGTACAACGGATCATGGCTATAACTATAAACTCACCTGTGCACATCCTGTACATATGAAATTTTTGAGCTTGAGACACCCCTTTACAATTTAAATTGTGAACAGTCAACAGACTCATGAACAATGGATGTACAACGGACCATGGCTATAACTATAAACTCACCTGTGCACATCCTGTACATATGAAATCTTGAGTTTGTGACACCCCTTTACAATTCAAATTGTGAACAGTCAACGGACTCATGAACAATGGATGTACAACAGATCATGGCTATAACTATAAGCTCACCTGTGCACACCCTGTACATATGAAATCTTTGAGTTTGAGACACCCCTTTACAATTCAAATTGTGAACAGTCAACAGACTCATGAACAATGGATGTACAACGGATCATGGCTATATCTATAAACTCACCTGTGCACATCCTGTACATATGAAATCTTGAGTTTGTGACACCCCTTTACAATTCAAATTGTGAACAGTCAACAGACTCATGAACAATGGATGTACAACAGATCATGGCTATATCTATAAACTCACCTGTGCACATCCTGTACATATGAAATCTTTGAGTTTGAGACACCCCTTTGCAAGGGATTCAACACCTTCATCTGTGATTTCTCGGCACCACGAGATATTGATATGTTCTAGATAATGACAGCCCTCACTGGAAAAGAAACACCAAGAGTTAGTCGAAAGCTTGCTCTGACAAAGCATAATTATAATTTTTAGCTAAAGCAGAAGCATTACTGTTCTAGTTTTTACTTTTTCAGTTTTATGTCCCTTTCGAGATTAATTCCCTCATATGAGATGGGCAACATCACACTGAATACAGGGCTTGTCTCACGTGACTTAGTCAGTATTCTGATATGTGCGATTACTGTGGATCTTTTGACAATACTGTGGATCTTTTGACAATACTGTGGATCTTTTGACAATTTCCAAAAGGGTCTCTGGTTAACAAACACTTCGTCGAAGAGCGGCAGTGACTGGAAAATATAGACTTTACTTTTCTCTCAACAAGACTTTAGCACACCACCTACAAAGGATTACTCACAGGATTACTTGTGTGACAGTTAAACTTAGAGAAAACACAGAGTACCAATACACCAAGAGCTTCAACCCATCAAACACCTGCCCCATGTAGGGCTCATACCCATACTAGACACATCAGTTTTCTATGTCTTTTGATGCATAAATATGGCTATCAGGAAGTTTGTTTGTTTGTTTGTTTGTGTTGAGGCTTAACATCCCAGTCAACAATCATTCAGTCATGTCAGGACGGAGCCAACGCTTCCTGGGTTTAACCAGTGCTGTAGGGAGTTAATGTGTCTTGCTCAAGGACACAACACGATGACGCCTGTGGGGATCGGACCCAGGACTTCTTGATTTGGAGTCTGACGCTCTACCACCACGCCACCTCGCTCCCTGCTATCAGGAAGTAAAAATGTGATAAAAGGAAAATCTGGACCTACCTGATTGCTTTTAAAGCTTTATCAGTGATACACTGGCAGGAACTAAGATCTAAGTGTAGCAACTTTTTACTGTTTCTTCCTAAACTTTCACATGTGCTGAAAAGACAAATGAGCCGCCGGATGGGAAATCAACAATCTGCATAGGCGAAAACAAAGGCGCAGATCAGCGCAGTAACTGCTAAGCTGATCAGCGCCTTTGTTTTCGATACGCGGATGGTTCAATTCCTCTACTTTCTAAATCCAAAATTTCCAGTCTCTAACCACCTTCTGTGACTGTCGGACCTGGTCAGAAACCCAAATTGTTGGTTTTCTCATGCACAGACTAAAATTTATAACTACATGACTGTATACTTTTATATTTTTTCTGTAAAACTTTAACAGATATTACACACTATCAGCAATTGTCCTTATTACCGGTAAGTCAAGATGAACATTAGTCACCAACATGACAGACATTTCACAGTGCTAGCCTTATAATGCTCAGCACCCAGCAGGGTAGTAACTGGTACCCTTTTTAACATCTTTGGTATAATAGAACCAAAGACCTTTTGATCTGAAGTCTGACGCTATACTACTGAGCCACCGTGCTCCCCTTCAGTAAACTTAATGATTCCAAGTACTTACGCATCTGTGAGCTTTTTACAATTGTTCAGATTCAGTTCATCTATATTCCGACACTGCTCTGCAAATTTTCTGAAATGAAAATCAATTGTTATTATAAAAGGCAAAGTATAAGTATATGTACCGGTATATTCACTGGGACAACGCATGAACGAATTTCAAAATATGGTTTTAGACCTCTTACCAACTTCTGAAGCTGCACAGCCAAGTTACATCAAGAAAACATGTCCGTGAAATGTATAACCCCTTCAACCCCACTTTTATATAGAAAAACTGGGGTTTGCAGGAGAATACCAGAGTACCTAGTTTTCTTATTTTTGGTACAAAACATAGATTGTGGGTACTCATTAGAACCGCCTTGCCGAGGCGGGTCTAATGCTGCCTTGACGAGGCGGTTCTAACGTGTATCCACAATCAATGTTTTGAGCAAAAATAAGAAAAAAATCAAAACTTATTCACGGAAAATTTTTCAATTTTTGCATCTCTAAAACATCTCTGTATACATATTGCATGGACATGTTTTCGTAATGGACAAGCTAAGGTCAGAAACCACAAAACCAATTGACAGTCTTTTCCCTTTGGATCACTCAGAACTTATTCAACAATCAGCTTTTACCAGAGTTTAACACCAACATAAGACAGGATCAATCATAATGTCTCCCAGTAAGGATTTTGTCTGATTCAGATTTGCACTTTTATAAATGAGCCTGTGCATGCGAATACCAACAATTTGGATTTATGACCAGGTCCGACACAATCCGACTTGTACAGTCACACAATAAAGTTAGAAGCTTGAAACTTTGGATATAAGTAGAAGAGGAATTGTACTATCCCAGTGGCGAAAACAAAGGCGCCGATCAGCTGTGCAGTTACTGCACAGCTGATCTGCGCCTTTGTTTTCGCCTATGCAGATTGTTGATTGTCCCATGCCGCGGCTCATATGAAGGCATGTGATGTTATGGTTTAGTACTTCAAGCCATATAAAGATTACGACCATGTCTGGCTAATAATAATTGTCTGCCCCGTGCAATCTAAACCCACATTTTCATTTAATACAGGAGATTTACCATAAGCTTTACAAGGAGACAGTTTTACATTCTTTTCTGATACAATCAATGTATAGATTGTGTTCATTAGAAATGACTAATTGTGGCAGTTCTAAAGCATGCCTTCGATCTACTTTAGATTCGAAAAATTTTCGTGAGACTTTTGTTTCACAAATTTTCTATTTTCAAATTATTAGCGAGGTTTTGAATTCGCCAACTAATGTCCCTATAGTCTTTATGACTTATAGAGATTCTTTTTAGCGAGAACTTTGAATTTGCGAGACATCGAATTTGCGAATATTCGCAAACATTGAGTTCTCGCGAACATTTCCGAACTTACAGTAATTAGAGCATTTTTTCAACTGAAATTTGCCCTTTTTTACAACGATGAAAAATTACATTAAACCATAATTATTTGACGAATGGATTTTCCCATCATTATCATTTGGGTGAGTCCACTTTCATTTTAGGGGGTGTTATGTGTGATTTTTAATTTTTATCTCATTTTTCAATGAAATTTCGTTAAGCAAACAGAATAGCCCCAGATGGGACGCCGCGATCTGCGGCGTCACATCTGGGGCTATACTGTTTGCCTATGTCCCATAAAAGGGACGCCAGGCTTAAATGAGTTAAATTATACTCTTATGTTGCCAAATGCTCCAAAGTACTTACTGTAAAGCCTCGTCTGTTATATTCTGACATCCTTTCAGACTTAGAGCCTTCAGGAACCCACCACATCTCTTCGATATATTCTCAACAACTGGGGCCTGGAGAAAATAATTATATGAGCCGCCTTGTGGGAAAACCAACAATGTGGTTTCCGAACAGGTCTCACACAAACTGGCCTGTACAAGCACAGGAAAGAGCTAGAATCTTGAAATTACGGATTTAGGTAGAAGAGGAATTGTACTATCCGAGTAGCGAAAACAAAGGCGCTGATCAGCTTCGCGGTTACCGCGAAGCTGATCTGCGTCTTTGTTTTCGCCTATGCAGATTGTTGGTTTTCCCATGAGGTGGCTCATATGATACCGTATTCATTTTAATTAGTGCACAGTGCCCTGAACTTTTCAAAATCATTCAAAGTTGAGGTAACAAAATATCATCCTAATTAGCACACTTTACGAATGAAAATAACATAAACTGCTGAAATAGCCTTGTCAAAATATCAACAATGATGCGATTTTAAGTGTTCCAATCGTTGTAAAATGAGCCGCATCGTGAGAAAACGGGATTATTGCCTATGCGAAAACAAAGGCGCAGATCAGCTTCGCAGTAACTGCGAAACTGATCAGCGCCTTTGTTTTCGCTACTCGGATAGTACAATTCCTCTTCTACTTAAATCCGAAATTTCAAGCGTCTAGCTCTTTTCTGAGCTTGTACAGGCCGGTTTGTGTCGGACCTGGTCGGAAACCCCGAAGACCGGTTTTCTCGCGTCGCGGCTCAAATAGTGTTTGATCATTTATTGTTAAGTTTTAATGCAGTTAAAACAGTACTAATGTGTACAATTGGTATAAAATACCAATATGTTAGTCAAGCAGTGTGCGCTTATGCACGTTTTTCAGAAACAACCAAGGTGTGCGCTTATTAGAGTATGTGCGCTGATTAGAACGAATACGGTTTTGTACAGTAGAAAAGAAAATTGGAAAATTGTCTGATCAATGCTTAAGATTCTGTTTTATGTTACTGCAGCACCCAAACTGTCTCACCCATTCCCAATAAGTGCATATAGCTATGTCAAAATATGGAAATCTAGAATTATCAACATCTAATAAAGTTTTGTAAAAAGCTCCACCATCCAAATTTGTGCAAGGGTGAACAGACTAATTATTAGTATAGAGCTTTGATACACAATTTTACACTCAGACTTGTAACAAGAGGACCAATGGTCCTTTAAACGCTCACCTGAGACCTGAGATATATACTTATAAACTTGTTTGACTACAATGGTAATATGCATGTATATAACCCCAGGGCAGGGTCAGAATAACCCCTGGAGCCAATGTCTTTTCAAATCATGAAAATTCAGTCCATTTGCCAATTAAATGCAAGTTTTGCCCTTCAAATGACATTTTAACAATTTCCCCATTCAAATGCATGGGCGACCTAAGTTGAACTTGCTGTAAAATAGGTCAAGGTCATCCCAGGGTCATGATTTATATAAATTTTGTAGACCTCTATTCCTTGATGCTTCATGCCAAGTTTCAAAATGATAGGCCTCCTGGTTCTGGAGTAGAAGATTTTTAAAGGTTTTTGCTATTTATAGTCATGGCGGCCATCTTGGTCATGTGACCATGACCATTCATACAAACTTTCATTCCCTCTTCCTAAGGATGCTCCACATAAAGTTTGGTTTGATTGGCCAAGCGGTTTCAGAGATGTTTGAATACTTTGGTCATATACATGTATATAGCCCTGGGGCAGGGGCAGACAACCCCATGGGCCAAAATATTTTCATAAACATAAATCTTCTGTCCATCTGCTCATTCCTAGCAAGTTTTCTGCCATTAAATGGCATTTTCTGATTTTTCCCCATTCAAATGCATGGGCGACTTAAGTTGACCTTGCTGTAAAATAGGTCAAGGTCATCCCAGGGTCATGATTTATATAAACTTTGTAGAGCTCCATTCCCAGATGCTTCATGCCAAGTTTCAAAATCATAGGCCTTCTGGTTCTGGAGAAGAAGATTTTTAAAGGTTTTTGCTATTTATAGCCCTGGCGGCCATCTTGGTCATGTGACCTGGACCATTTTTATACAAACTTTCATTCCCCCATGCTCCACATGAAATTTGAATTTGATTGGCCAAGCTGTTTCAAAGGAGAAGATCTTTGAAAAGTGTGAAGACGCAGCCGCCGCCGACAACAACGACGACGACGGACGACGGAGCCTGGGTATACAATAAGATCACCTTGTGAGCCTAACGGCTCAGGTGAGCTAACAATAGAATATAGAAAACAATTATCTTTCTTTACAACAAATGGCTTTGAATCTATCATGATGAAAATTCTTGCAGACAGTAAATGCAAAAAGTGCAATATTATTGCTGATCAGTGCCTCTGTGCGTCTGTTTTTGCTACAAGGATAGTACAATCCATCTTTTCAAATCCAAAATTTCAAGCTTCCAGGCTTCTTCTGTGACTGTAGGTTGGGTTGTGTTGGACCTGGTCGGAAACAGCAGACCGGTTTTCGCATCACGGCTCATGCATGTTTAGGCTTACCTTAACATCAACTTGGAAGTCAAAGAGGTCAACTCTCTGCCAGTTGCTCCCATCTAATGCTAGTATATTCCAATACTGAAAATGTAGATATAAAGAAAGTGTTCAAGGGTTTACAACATGCTCTTACACACCCAAGCAGCCCTTGAAATTTTGAATAAAAGGAAACCAAGGGATATTACTACATGTACATGTATTTGCAGTTCATTTTGCATTTTAATTTTTGTTGGCAAGATGTGTTTCTTGAAGTTTAACATCTATACTACTGCACAGACATGCAATACATAGGGCATACCGGTACCTGGTTTTTAAAATGAGGGTAGTCCTTATTGCGCAATGGTTGCCATGGCAACATACATGATACAAATAATGTTTGACCATAAGAAAAGTATGTGTCTTGGATTGTGTTACAATGTTAAAGTTGTATGAAATAAATATCAGAACATGCCAAATATTTCAAATTTAGATGGTTTTTAAATTTTAATAGCATAAAATGTACTTGAATGCCCGAAGACACCTTTTACCAGATCCGCCCTCATATATCTATTGTAAATAAACTCATTATGACATGGTTTCACTTATAACAAGGTCAGTTTCTATGGACCCCAAAGAAAGCATTATAATGACGTAATACTGTACTATAAATTCAGCCTATTTAAAGAAGTTTTTGGCTAACTATTGTTGTTTTCTTTATGGTTCAATGGCCCTGTCAACATTTTATCAGTCATGCTAGGTCAAAGCCACAACTGCCTGGGTATTGGCCTGCATTATTGGGAGTGAATGTGTCTTGCTCAGTCACAAGCCGTTTCCATACCAGTGGTCGAACCCATGATATCTCAATATGAGCCGTCTCATGAGAAAACCAACAATGTCGTTTCAGAACAAGTCCGACACAAATCAGGCTGTACAATCACAGAAGCAGGCTAGAAGCTTGAAATTTCGGATTTAAGAAGAAGAGGAAGTGTACTCATCCGTGTAGCGAAAACAAAGGCGCAGATCAGCTTCGCGGTTACCGCGAAGCTGATCTGCGTCTTTGTTTTCGCATATGTAGATTGTTGGTTTTCCCATGAGGCAGCTCATATAGAGTCCTTCCCCCACTTTATCATAAAATTACAGGAAAAAATGGCTCTCTTCACATGTGACAAACATGCAAATGATCATTAAACCCAATAAAGTAAAGCCACAAATGGTTTATTGATAAACCACAACCCATCTAGACCTTCAAATGTTCCATGCCTAAACCAAATCAATCCAGCCATTTATCAATTAGGCTTTCGCAAGTCACGTTAATTTACACAGTATTAATGTGTCGCTAGCGGAAATAGTGGGAGGCAAATCCGATTGATTAGTCGCCTCTTAACTACCTCATGGGAGTATTTCCCAAACACCTTGCAGTAAAATTGACCAGGCTTACCGATTTTTCATGAAATACAAAAAAAAATAAGAGCTGTCGCAGGACAGCGTGCTCGACTGCTTCTGACCTTTGTCAAACATTAGGCCAAACTCGACCGGTAACCCAAAGCATTATGCTCATACATTTTTTTGCCTTGATGCGATAAGGCAAAATCACTGAACCATGAAAGTTAACTATAACTACCTAAGATTTAAAGGTCTCACTCATATTGTGAAAGAAGTGTGTTCACATACCAACTCAGTGCCAAGACACAAGGCAAAATCACTGAACCGTGAAATAAGTTCACACTGACCTATAAGTATTTCAGGGTCAAAGCCTCAAAGGTCTAGTGATACTTACTCATAATGTGAAAGAAATATGATCATATACCCATTCAGTGTTGAGATATAAAGCAAAATCACTGAACCATGAAATTAGGTCATAGTGACCTATAAGTATGTTTGGGTTAAAGGTCTGGTCATACTCATTCATAATCAGAAAGAAGTATGAAAAAATACCAACTGAGAGTCGAGATATAAGGCAAAATCACTGAACCATGAAATTAGGTCACAGTGACCCAGGAATACTTTACGGTCAAAGGTCTTGTCATACTCATACATATCGTGAAAGAAGTATGTTCATATACCAATTGAGTGCCGAGATATAAAGAAAAATCACTGAACCGTGAAATAAGGTCATATTGACCTAGGACTACTTTAGGGTCAAAGGTCTTGTCATACGCAAACATAGTGTCAAAGAAGTTTGTTCATAAACTACTTGAGTGCCGAGATATAAGGCAAAGTCACTGAACCGTGAAATTAGGTCATAGTGACCTATAAGTATATTGGGGTCAAAGGTCTGGTCATAATCACTCATAATCTGAAAAAAGTTTGAAAATATTCCAATTGAGTGTCAAGATGTAAGGCAAAATCACTGAACCATGAAACTAGGTCACAGTGACCTAAGACTACTTCAGGGTCAAAGGTCTTGTCATACGCAAGCATACTTTGAAAGAAGTTTGTTCAATAAACCATTTGAGTACCGAGTTATAAGGCAAAATCACTGAACCGTGAAATTAGGTCACAGTGACCTATAAGTATATTGGGGTCAAAGGTCTGGTCATACTCACTCATAATCTGAAAAAAGTATGAAAATATACTAATTGAGTGTCAAGATATAAGGCAAAATCACTGAACCGTGAAATTAGGTCACATTGACCTAGGACTAATTCAGGGTCAAAGGTCTTGCCATACGCAAACATACTTTGAAAGAAGTTTGTTCATAAACCATTTGAGAACCGAGATATAAGGCAAAATCACTGAACCGTGAAAGTAGGTCACAGTGACCTATAAGTATATTGGGGTCAAAGGTCTGGTCATACTCACTCATAATCTGAAAAAAGTATGAAAATATACTAATTGAGTGTCAAGATATAAGGCAAAATCACTGAACCGTGAAATTAGGTTACAGTGACCTATAAGTTTATTGGGGTCAAAGGCCTGGTCGTACTCACTCATAATCTGAAAGAAGTAAGAAAATATACTAATTGAGTGTCAAGATATAAGGCAAAATCACTGAACCATGGAAAGTAGGTCAACCGACCCTTACCGTCATGACACACAAGTCAGTGTCACAAAGTCAAAAGATGAACGACCAACCATCTTCCTAAGTTGTTTCTATTAAGAAATAAAAAGAAAAAAAAAATTCGGGGAGTTCTAGATTTTGACCTCTAGCCCCGCCCCCCTGACTCCGACCCAGAGGTCCGATGTCATGGAACCTAAAGTGTATGAAGTATGAATGCTTTATGATAAGTTGTTGTCAAGATATGGACTCCTTGTAAAAGTTACATAGCAGTACATCTATTTTTTACAGTGTTCTAGTTTTTAACCTCCAGCCCCACCCCACAGGCATGGTCCGAGAGACCCTATGCCATGAAATGAAACTCAACCCTACAGGGTACCTATGGTCCGAGTATGAAAGCCCTCTGATAAAAAGTTTTCAAGATATAGACTTCTAGAATACTATATCACAGAAAAGCCATTATTATTAATGGTGTTCTAGATTTTAACCTCTAGCCCCACCCCCTGGCATGGACCCAGGGATCTGATGCCATGGAATGAAAGCCGACCCTACAGGGTGTCAATGGCCCAAGTATCAATGCTTTCTGATGAGTGGTTGTCAAGATATGGACTTCTAGAAAACTTTAACACAAGAATTGCCATTTTTGAAGGTGTTCTAGATTTTAACCTCCAGCCCCACCCCCTGGTCTGGACCCAGGGGCCCGATGCCATGGAATGAAAGCTTACCCTACAGGGTATCTATGGTCCAAGTATGAATGCTTTCTGATGAGTGGTTGTCAAGATATGGACTTCTAGAAAACTTTAACGCAAGTGTGACGCGCACGCGCACGGGAACGCGCACGGGAACGGGAACGGGAACGGGAACGTGGACGACCGGGGTGACTGCAATAGCTCTATGCACTTCGTGCAGTCGAGCTAAAAAGAAGAAAACAAACAAAAAAAAAAAAAAGATGTGTCCTCTCTTCCTTGTTTGAAATGGTATACATTGTTAAACTGCACAGCCTGTATAATATGAGCTGCATCATGAGAAAGCCAACTTTTTGCATATGTGAAAACAAACCGTACAGCTCATCAGCGCCTCTGCTTTTGCTTCACAACTAGTACAATACATTATCTATTTTCTTCAAAAATCCGAAATTACAAGCTTGTGGGACAGCAAATTCTGGTTTGAGTCGGATCTGGTTAGTGACCCTGAACACAGGTTTTCTCATGTTGAGCCTCATATCAACAGGTCAGACTGTAGAATCAAATAGCCTAGTTAGTGAAATTCACAATTTTTACCATAAACAATTACCCCTGACTGCCAAGGACCAGTACTAAGTGCACAATTTTTTTACCCCTAACTGATAAATGAGCCTTCTCATGAGAAAACCAACAATTTGCATATGCGAAAACAAAGATGCAGATCTGCACCTTTGTTTTCGCCATACGGATAGTACTATTCCTCTTCTAGGTATATCCAAAGTTTGAAGCTTCTAGCTTTATGCTGTCACTGTACAGCCTGGTTTGTGTTAGAACTGGTCAAAAACCCAAATTGTTGGTTTTCTCTTGCACAGGCTCAAATACTCTTCTTGAATCCACGGAAGAGGAAGAATGGCCGTAGAATTTTTTTTTCCTGACCGAAGTTTCATGATGAAATATGCCAGATGTAAGGATCAATCTCACATGCCCATCTGTGCTTTTGTAGTCCCCAAGCTTAAACTCAGACACTACTCATTTAATTGTGGTATTTTATGGGCATGTTAGAAGATTTAAAATGTTAAAGCCATTACCATTTGCCATTTCAAAATTTACACAAGCAAAATCAATGCTTTTTCATTAACATTTCAAGACTTGCATCCAATATTTGGAGCTTTACGCAAATATTACAGGGCCGGATTCAATGTTATCAAGGAACAATGCATCTAATTTGTCTAAGCAAGGTCTGCCTAAAATGAAAGAATAGCACATTTTGAGTTTCATGACATCCTAATGTTGGGTAAAAGTCCAAAAAGATGGAGGCAACGTTCCGACATGACCACTGCTGTTGACTGAGACATTAAGCATCAGTTCAAACAAATAATTCATTAAACCCAATCTTTGTAGCTACAGATGCAGCTATTTAGACGATGGACAAAAATTGTACCCTGGCCTTTGGCTTGACTCTAAAACTGCAGTAGGTTATGAGGCAAAATGTGCTATTTTAGAATCTAAATATTACTTTGTACAGCACATCAATTATACAGAAAGCTACTGGAACTTTTAAGGCATTTTTGAAGGCATAGATGTTGCTGTTTTGCCATCATATCGGACGGAGCTAACTGGTCGTCAGTGGCCGACAAGGGAAAAGCCATCAACACTACTCTGACTTGGCCTGGATTTGAACCCAGACCACCGAGGTCCACATCCCAAGAGATTGGTTTTGTCTCTGACCTTGTCAAAAGGCTTGCAGCTTCTCTGGCCACAGTGCTTTATGATGCTCAACAAAGCGAGTCTCTTTTTTTTTTTAAAACTTCATACAAATTTAATAATGCATGAGAATTGGGAGTTTACCGAACCTGAAGCACTGAGGCTCAGTGTGTGAAGCCCAAGTCCTAGGCTTGAGATTTCAGAAGTTGATTGATACTGTAGCCATGAAGTGTCACTGCATGAGCAAGAAATCTTTATCCCCATGCTTAGTACTTGATACACATTTGTCTTGAGATTACTGAAAATGTTTTGACAGGGATACTGAACCTCCACACAATCAAAATAAGACTTTTATTAGCTGAGCCGTCACACAAGAAAACCAACAATTTGCATATGCGAAAACAAAGGCTCAGACCAGCTTCACGGTAACCGCGAAGCTGATCAGCGCCTTTGTTTTCGCTACACAGGTAGTCCAATCCCTCTTCTTTGTAAATCTGAAATTTCAAGTTTTTAGCCTGCTTCTGTGACTGGAATAGGCCGGTTTGTGTTGGACCTGGTCGGAAACCCAAATTGCTGGTTTTGTCACGCAAAGGCTCAGCTATTAATTTTACCTTTGATACTTGGGCACATCTACACAGCGTGACAACGTCTAAGAATGAAAATATTCTGAAACAGAATGGAAAAAAATAAATAAATTGAAATACACGTACTCAACAAATGCATGAAAGCTGATTAATATACAGCTAGATCGGTAGACTCTTCTGATTTATGAGTTTTAGCCCTAGGCCTTAATGAAATATATGTGTGATTCCTGTTTCATGCCCCCAAAAATTAGGGTAAGTAGGTAGGGAGTATTATTTAATTTAGTCAAAACATTTAACACAGAAAACAGCCTCAAAATCGGAAAATGTGGACATTTTTAGTTGTTTTTCTCTCCAAAGACCATTTTAATGTTTAGGGTAGGAGGGTCTGGATGGGGGGTCCTGTTATTCACTAATCACTAAAAATTTAGCCATTTATTCACTGTCATTAAAATTTTGGCTTATTCATTAAAATTAGCTCGATTATTCATTAAAATATGATAATAAATATTCACGCCTTCTTCACCCAGCTAGTATCCATAAGCAAATAGGTGTTCCCCACCTAAGGCATCTCTTATCTCAAACCACAAGGACTAGTTCTATGGTAGATTGCTGAGTGCCACCTTGATATTATAATCTTGAAACATATACTCTGCTAGTCCACAAAGCCTCATAGAAACTTTCCGAAATAGTATACCGATTTGTTTTAGCAAATCCCCTTTTAATTGTGTTGGGAGTATAATCCCCTCCACCTTAAATACTGAATATGCCCTAAGTTTCTCTTCAATTATGAATACCAAATGTTATTTAAGAAAAAATGTAACTTTAGGGATAAAAGTTAAAATGATTAAAATGCTGTTGTTTTTATTTAGAAAATTAGTTAGCATAGGAGTACTATGTGATGTATGGATTTGTGCTTGTGCCTGATTGTACAATGCATTTTATTAATGTCTTAAATACCGAGCGAGCGAAGCGAGCGAGGAAAAAAAATGCCAGATAGATTTGCATTAACGTTCTTAGTGCTGCCTTGTTTCTGATTGCAAAGACACTATAATTATAATCTGTCATACAAAAAAGCAAGATGATGTCCATCTACAGAAACAATTATCGAACATACATAATAAGGACAAAGTGGGGTAATAGAATAAAAAGAAAATACATATACATAAGCAAACAAAACAGTGAAATAGTATCTGGCTCAGTAAACATCGAGAATGATTTATTTTATTTTTCTCTGCCTTTAAATGACACCTTTATTTTTCAATTGGTCCAGGAGGTAAGCCCCTACATGCTTGGCTTCCAGACATATGTCTTACCAAACATTCAAGGATTTCTGAAATATGAATCCAACATTTGAACTAAATCGGGTCTGGGGGCATCCAGACCCCCAGAAAAAATGAAATTCTGGGATGTCAGGGAGGCCATCTAGGACAATTCCATAGCAAAATTTTAGCATATTCATTATTCTTTAAAAGGTTATTATTCACTATTCATTATATTATTCTGCTATTCATTAAAAAATTACATTTATTCATTATTCTTTAGGACCCCATTATTCACTAATCATTAAATTTTTTACTATTTATTCACTCTCATTAAAAATTTTAGGCCATTATTCATTAATCATTATACCCCATCCAGACCCTCGGGTAGGGTAGGTAGGGAAACCAGAACCACACATATAAATCATTTAGGCCTTAATATTCTCCCAAGCTAAACTATTAAACAGAGGCATCAGGCAATCTTTTGAGGCAAGAAACAGCAAATGACACTTTTAATAGTTTTCATAATTATAGGCACTCTTTTTTTCTGCAAAATTTTGAGTTTCAAACATAAGTGCTGTTTATGGCACTAAATTGGGTATAGATAAATAGATAATGAAATATACAAAAATCTTTAATGCAAGGAAACGATATTTACCGCAATAGCAATTCTTTTGGTAATTTTCTGTTAATCTGTGAGTCATCATCAGTGATAGATATCTGTGAAACCTACAAATATAAAATGAAGCAATTGTGGGCTGGTTTTTAAAAGTTCCCTGCCAACAATAATTTTTATGTCATGATACGCCGGTCGCCACCTTTTGAGTTTTTCTAGAAAACAGTATCACACTGGTCTGCCTTTCTGTAGATGCTACCAGTTTCTTTTTCTCCCATTATGAAAACTTGCCCATGCAATAAACAGAAGAGAATTTTTAAAGAAGCAAAAATTGAAAATATCACTGGAAAAAATTTGATATTTTTAATATTAAATTTGCTCAAAACACTGATTGTGGGTACTCGTTAGAGCTGCCTCGGCAAGGCGGTTCAATCTCTAAGTTTTGGATAAAAAATAAGAAACCAGAGGACCATTGGTCCTGAAATCGCTCACCTGAGATTCGGTCTTGCATGACCTTTAGCTAAGGTCATGTTGGTCAATGTAAAAAGTAAACTTGACCTCTAATACTCAAATAATTAATGAAATTTTTTGGGGGCCCCAGCAACCAATCAAAATAAGGTATTAGGGCAAAAGCAATATAAAACATAGAAGACTACTAAATATACATTTCAGAATCTGCAAAATCTCCAATGAGACTGCAGAAATAGCAAATTTTCACTTTTCCCCATTTAAGTCTATGGAAACTGAAAGTAGCCATAGCAACCAGAGTTCTTATCTGACTGGAACAAAAAAAAAACATTTTTTTTTTGTAGAGGCTAATGCCAAGAACATGTATGCAAAGTATCAGCTTCATAAAGCAAACAGTTTCTGAGAAGAAGATTTTTAAAGATTTTTTTTTTTTTCGAAAATTTGCCCTTTTTTGGGGCCCCAGCAACCAATCAAAATAAGCGATCAGGATGAAGGTCATCTGAAACTTAGTGCATTACTCAATAAACATTTCTCTAAAAATGAGCCTGCAGAAATAGCACATTTTCACTTTTCCCATTATAAGTCTATGGAAACTGAAAGTTGCCATAGCAACCAGAGTTCTTATCTGACTGGAACAAAAAACATTTTTTGTAGAGGCTAATGCCAGGAACATTTATGCAAAGTATCAGCTTCATAAAGCTAACAGTTTCTGAGGAGAAGATTTTTAAAGATTTTTTCGAAAATTTGTCCTTTTTGGGGCCCCAGCAACCAATCAAAATAAGCGATCAGGATGAAGGTCATCTGAAACGTAGAGCACTACTCAATAAACATTTCTCTAAAAATAAAACTCAAATATCTCCAATGAGAAAGCAAAAATTTGCAATATCCACTTTTTTCCATTATAAGTCTATGCGACGCATAAGTTGCCATGGCAACCAGAGTTCTTCCGATCTGAACAAAAAACAAGATTTTTGGTTCCCCCCTCCTGTGGATGCTTTATGCCAAATATCAAAAGTTTTGGTCACACACCTTCAGAGGAGATGTCATTTGAAATTATGGACGATGACGGACGGACGATGAACGGACGACGGATACCTACCTATCCTATAAGCTCACCTATGAGCCTTCAGCTCAGGCGAGCTTAAAATAGGTATACCCCTGCATACCACAGTTTGCTATATAAAAATGGGGTATAAGGGGGTATATATTTCACCTACATGTTATCCTGATGTGAGAAAATGCATAGGAAACATTCGGAAACGGACGACGGATACCTACCTATCCTATAAGCTCACCTATGAGCCTTCAGCTCAGGCGAGCTTAAAATAGGTATACCCCTGCATACCACAGTTTGCTATATAAAAATGGGGTATAAGGGGGTATATATTTCACCTACATGTTATCCTGATGTGAGAAAATGCATAGGAAACATTCGGAAACGAGCTGACAGTTTGTTGAAAACACTGTCTTACAATATCTTACCCCCTACCCTCTGCCCCCCCGGAATGTATCTGCCTGTACAGTGACTCTCTCCAGTGAATGAGCTGCCTGTTTGTTAAACAGTCTTACAATATCTTACCCCCTACCCTCTGCCCCCACAACGTACCTGCCTGTACGGTGACTCTCTCCAGTGAATGAGCTGCCAGTTTGTTGAAAACAGTCTTACAATATCTTACCCCCTACCCTCTGCCCCCAGAACGTACCTGCCTGTACGGTGACTCTCTCCAGTGAATGAGCTGCCAGTTTGTTGAAAACAGTCTTACAATATCTTACCCCCTACCCTCTGCCCCCCCCAGAACGTACCTGCCTGTACGGTGACTCTCTCCAGTGAATGAGCTGCCAGTTTGTTGAAAACAGTCTTTACAATATCTTACCCTAACTCTCCACCCCCAGAATGTACCAGAAGCCTCCGTGGTGCAGTGGTTATGCCACTCGCCTTGTAAACCAGGGGTCGCAAGTTCGATCCCGGGCTTCTCCAGTCCGTCGGATGGGACTATAAACCGAGGTCCCGTCTCCATATGACCTTAGCTGTTGGTGGGACGTTAAACCCCAATCAACCAACCAGAATGTACCTGCCTGTACCATGACTCTCCCCAGTGAGTGAGCTGCCAGTTTGTTGAAAACAGTCTTACAATATCTTACCCCCTACCCTCTGCCCCCCAGAACGTACCTGCCTGTATGGTGACTCTCTCCAGTGAATGAGCTGCCAGTTTGTTGAAAACAGTCTTACAATATCTTACCCTAACTCTGCCCCCCCCCCCCCCCAGAACGTATCTGCCTGTACGATGACTGTCCCCGGTGAACAAGCTGCCAGTTTGTTGAAAACACTCTCTTACAATATCTTACCCCCAACCCTCCGCCCCCCAGAACGTACCTGCCTGTATGGTGACTTTCCCCAGTGAACGAGCTGCCAGTTTGTTGAAAGCACTGTCTTACATTATCTTACCCCGAACCGTCTGCCCCCCAGAACGTACCTGCCTGTACGGAGACTCTCCCCAGTGAACCAGCTGCCAGTTTGTTGAAAACACTGTCTTACAATATCTTACCCCCCACCCTCCGCCCCCCAGAACGTACCTGCCTGTACGGAGACTCTCCCCAGTGAACAAGCTGCCACTTTGTTGAAAACACTGTCTTACAATATCTTACCCCCCACCCTCCGCCCCCCAGAACGTACCTGCCTGTACGGAGACTCTCCCCAGTGAACAAGCTGCCAGTTTGTTGAAAACACTGTCTTACAATATCTTACCCCCCACCCTCCGCCCCCAGAACATACCTGCCTGTACGGAGACTCTCCCCAGTGAACAAGCTGCCAGTTTGTTGAAAACACTGTCTTACAACAACATCTTGACATCATATATCACATTATATGTCCGACAGCCTCAAAATACATCCTTGTAGGGTCATGTTCTAATTTAGGGATCAAATTTTTATCACATTATGTCTTACAGCCTCAAAATACATCCTTATAGGTGCATGCACAAAATTAAACTTCAGAATCATAATTTTTAAAATGTCAAGATATATGAGCCGCGTCGTGAGAAAACCGGTCTTCGAGGTTTCTGACCAGACCTGACACAAACCGGCCTGTAGAGTAACAGAAGATGTTTAGAAGCTTGAAATTTTGGATTTAGAAAGTAGAGGAAATGTACTACCCGTGTAGCGAAAACAAAGGCGCTGATCAGCTTCGCAGTTACTGTGAAGCTGATCTGCGCCTTTGTTTTCACATAGGCAAAACTCCGGTTTTCTCATGACATGGCTCATATATGTCTAATCACTAAAGGCCTCGTCACATGTAAGCAAAAGTCCCTCAATGTAGATTCGTGTTTAACTGTGTAAAGGAAAACTAATGTTGTCTGATTTACTGCTTTACATCCCTGTCAATAGCTAACATGTCAATATGACCATAGCTGTTGACTGGGGCATAAATCAATTAATAAAACAAACTTTCTTCTTCATAATATGTCGACAGACCTTTGCTTATGTATGATGCCGCCTTAAGTGATTCATCACAAGACAGCTCTGAACTGGGTAATCACTGCTTGAATCAAAAAAAAAAAGAAAAAAAAAAAAATCTACAAAATTGTGTGTTTGTTATTTATGTATTGCATAGCAAAAAAAAACTTCCATCATTGTTTTGAGATGCAAGTAAACAAAATACAGAACCCTAAAATCAATCATGGATATTCAAAAATGACTGTTTATTAAGTCAGTGATCATTTACTGTTACTTGTTTTAGACAATATTAGGACTCAAACCACAAGTCACATTGCGTTTGAATAAGCATAGACTTTAAACTCTCATAATATGACAAAAAAATAGAGAGTTGCACTTGTCACATGCTGCGTCAGCCACTTAACATCCACTTAGTCATCAATTTTCCATTTAAGGAACAAAACAATCCAGAAAATTCCAAAAAATCAAGGAAATCCAACAATTCTGATTAATCCCTGCATGCAAGAGAAAACCAATAGAGAAATTATTGTCACATTTTCTTGGTATAAATGAATCAATTATTGCCGCAAATTAAGCAGAAGATCAATTAAAACATTCAAGTTCACAGTCGAGAGAGGTTTTGTTATGACTTTTCTTGAATGTCAATACACAGCTTACGGCCCAGTCATCTCACTTGACTATTTACCAATAATCGGAAAACGAACAAACGTTTTGGAGCCAATGCATTACGAAAACTTGCCCATGCAATATGCAGAGAATTTTTTCAGTATTAAAAATTGAAAATTTCATTAGCAAAAATTTGATAATATCAATATGTTTGCTCAAAACATTGATTGTGGGTACACGCTAGAACCGCCTCTTTGAGGCGGTTCTAACGAGTACCCACAATCTATGTTTTGGAACAAAAATAAGAAAAATAGGTATACCCTTGCATACCCCAGTTTTGCAATACAAAAGTGGGGTTTAAGGGGGTATACATTTCACAGACATGTTTTCCTTATGGAGTGGAATGCCAATGCAGCCAATAAATGAGCCGCCCCGTGGGAAAACCAACAATCTGCATAGGCGAAAACAAAGACGCAGATCAGCTTCGCGGTAACCGCGAAGCTGATCAGCGCCTTTGTTTTCGCTACTCGGATACTACAATTCCTCCTCTACTTAACTCCGAAATTTCAAGCTTCTAGCTCTTTTCTGTGCTTGTACAGGCCGGTTTGTGTCGGACCTGTCCGAAAACCACATTGTTGGTTTTTCCACGAGGTGGCTCAAATATTGATTTATTGTGTTTTCCTGCAAGTACTTTCTAATATATGAGCCGCCTCGTGGGAAAACCAACAATGTGGTTTCCGAACAGGTCCGGCACAAATCAGGCTGCACAGTCACAGAAAAGAGCTAGAAGCTTGAAATTTTGGAGTTAAGTAGAGGAGGAATTGTACTATCCGAGTAGCGAAAACAAAGGCGCTGATCAGCTTCGCGGTAACCGCGAAGCTGATCTGCGTCTTTGTTTTCGCCTATGCAGATTGTTGGTTTTCCCATGAGGTGGCTCATATTTAGCCATTGGCTAACTTACGCACGCTATATTGGTTGGTTCGAGTGAGAATTGCCCCCCAATTTATGGTAATTTATGTTCTCATAGTTACTCTCTCTCTCTGTAAGAAGTGTTCTGAGAAGTCTTTAACCCCAGTTGAAACCTTGATGTTTGCACTTTAAAATGGTATGTAAATATCATCTTAACAACAATGTTGTGCAAGGCCACAGGCATTTAAATTTGCACACTATTTTTTTTCAACAAGGAACAAATCTTAATAAAATGTAGTCCATCCCAAACACAAACGGACAGGACAGATAATTTTAATTACCATAAGTACTTTGGGGATATCCAGCTCTACAAATTGCTTAAAATCAGACTGTTCTGCACCACTGGATAATTGTATTTTGAGCTTTGTTTTATACTACACCAAATTTAGAACGGACTTTTCGTCTGGCTGAAAATGCTACCCTAGTGATTCTAATCAAGGGTAATTACCGGTACGTTGACACATGTCAGAAAGTGAACAATTTCTCAATTCTGTTTTGGTAAAGCATGTGTCACTGCAATTGTGTGCAAGAACTGTAATGAACCTGACATTACATTACAACTAACATTAACTACACCAAATCATACTCAAACAAATTCTCTGCTGAGCCAAAGTTATCTATTGAAACAAGGCTTACTTATAATAATAAAAATTCATGTCAACTTCTCTATTCAAACGTTTTTTTTTTTTTTGTTTTTTTAAATCTGTGTCTCAGTATGGGTCCCACCTCATTTTTTATGATCAATAACTTCACCTGGAGCTAGTGATTTTCATCCTTTAAGTTCAATAAAGTAAAGATCTGGTTTATCATGCATCAGGCCTTATGTGGCTTACCACAATATAACATTGTCTTGTATTAATCAAAAGTTTAGTGAGACATGTTTCCGAGCAGGTCGCCTGGTAGAATGTGGAATAATTCCCTTGAACCAATCAATAAATGGTTCAGATATGATATAACCCAGCCTGAGAAAACCAAATAAATGCCATATACGGCAATATTAGCACCTTGCCTGCTCACGCCTCCTGCTAATTATAGCTTCTGCAAACAGTTTGCCACCAGATCGGGACAAATGAATCATCTGGCTTAATTAAATATGATCGAAACTGCTTACCACTTTGGTGCTTTTATTCGGTTAATTTTGAAAATAAAACAGACATTAAACATGCAAAATTAACATGCAAGCAAAGTATCTGCAAAACTGTCTTTTAACAGCCTGGTCAGACAAAAACAAAATGAGGCTGACACTTCATGTTTGATTAATTAGGTAAAAAGAGAGTACCCAGGAACAGTTATTTTTGTTTTTTGGTTACATTTACACTACGCCACTATGCTTCCCTTATTTTTTATGCTCAGCTTGTGTGAGCATTAAACTTAAATTGCTCTTAAATACTAAGCTAACCAAAATTACCGTACTTGTTCTAATTAGTGCACAGTATGCTTAACTTTTCAAAATAACTTAAATCTAAGGTAACAAAATATCATTCTAATAAGTGCACACTACGAACCAAAAACAAAACATAAACTGTTAAAATAAACCTGTCAAAAATAACAATGATAATGTAATTGAAGTGTTCCACTCCTTGCAAAATAGTGTTTGACCATTTAAGGTTAAGTAAGTTTTAATGCTGTTTATACGGTAGTATATATGCATAATACCAATATATGCTAGTCGAGCAGTGTGCGTTTATGCATGTTTTTCAGAAATGACCAGGGTGTGCACTCATTGCAATATGTGTGCTAATTAGAACGAATAAAATATTGAATATTTCAGATTTATATGAACAAAATTATGTTATCTTTTAATGTATTCATAGATGTTAAAATGCCAACGATAAATTGCATATTTTATGAGCAGGATAAATGTCTCGGATAAGCTGAGCATGGAAAAAGTTTTACATCTGACTATGCAGAATCATTAATGTTACGTCTACACTGGACCACGTTCTCACTACGTCCTTACCACGTTCTAAAAATTCAAGAACGTGGCGAGGACGGGGTCAAAATGAAACAATTTCGGATTTCTAAGTTCCCACTACGTCCTTACTACGTCCCCGCCACGTTCTTATTACGTCCGCACCGCGTCCTTACTACGTCCTTCACGTTTCCACTACGTCCTCAATACGCGCTCACCAAGTTCATCCCGTTTCCACTACGTCCTTGCTACGTCCTCACAAAGACCAAGCAGTTCATACCACGCGCGAACTACGTTTCCAGTACGTTCTGTAAATATATTAATCAGTCGTGTATTAAGAGTCAGATAAGTTGCGAAACAGCTTGAAATTGCAGTAAGAAAATGACGGGCGGACAACATTTCCGGTGGTATTCGCATGAAATTGAAGAATGCCTCTATCCTCAACTCTGCTAGTAGTCGGTCGTAATGCCCATACTGAAGCCACCTTTCAGCTGATAGCCAAGGGCGCACCCTACAAGATCTTGCCCTTCTATTCCTCCTCCTGTGAAATAGCACGAGTGCAGCATGTGCACCAAGTAAGGCATGATGTCCTTGAAGGAGAGCAAGTTACAAGAGTACTTCTCTGTTCATGTTTCGATTTCGATATGATTTAAATAAAAGCGAAAGCAATTGCTTGAGGGTACGGGACAATTAAAACAAAATTAATAAAACGTGGAGGACGTAGTTCGAACCTGGTGTGAACGTGATAAGAACCTACTAAGGACGTGTTAGGAACCGCTAGGACGTGATAAGAACGCAGTGCAGTCTTCTAGGACGCGGTAAGGACGTACAAGAAGCGTGGTATGGTCTTGTCGAGGTCTTGATGGACGTAGCGAGGACGTAGTAGAAGCGTAGCGAGGTCTTGATGGTCTGCAACAAATTTGCATCGCGTCCACGAAGACCGCACTACGTTTGCGCCACGTTCTTTCTACGTCCTACAAGTTCCTACTACGTCCTTACCACGTCCTTACTACGTCCTTACTGCGTTCTAATTCCACCCCGTCCTCGCCACGTTTCTTTTGAGCATGTTCAAAATTTGACCAAGACCTCCGCGTCCATCAAGATCTCACTACGTCCTTACTACGTTCCTACCACGTCCTACAAGACCGTACCACGTCCTCACTACGTCCTTAATTTTTTTAGGACGTAGTAAGGACGTAGTGAGAACGTGGCCCGGTGTAGACGTAACATAAGCAGTGGCAACTAAGTAGATCTACTAAGACATTGGATAGTATTTGGTCCAGCAATGGCTATAATACTTGGTCGAGCAAGATTGGTTATATAGCCACTGCCTTATTCTGATTCAATGACATGCTTGAGCCCTTCTAACATAATGCAAATTGTTATCATGAAATTTTTATTTCATTTGTGCTGATAAATGCTAATTTCTATGTTTTGGTCTGATGCTGAAAGCACAAAAGAGCCAATTACTATGGGAGCCGCGTCATGAGAAAACCAGATTTTTGCATAGGCGAAAACAAAGGTGCAGATCGGCTTCGCAGTAACTGCGAATCTGATCAGCGCCTTTGTTTTTGCTACATGGATAGTAAAATTAGTCTTCTTCTTAAATCCAAAATTTCAAGCTTCTAGCCTTATTCTGTGACTGCACATGCCGGTTTGTGTTGGACCTGGGCGGAAACCCCGAAGACATGTTTTCTTGCAATGCGGCTCTATGTAGATGATCACAAATGTCACCAGCAAAATAGTATTCTGGTAAATCAGCAACACCACCAGGTCTCGCGGTTATAAAACTTTTTTCATGCTCAACTCAGCTGAGATAAAATTTAAACTGCTCATAAATGACGAAATAGCCCAAATAAATTGAAATTTCAGGTTTATATCACCAAAGCCTTTAATTTATACTGCTAATAATTTATGTTAAAATGCCAACAATTGTTGACATTTTAATATTTATGAGCAAGATAAATATAAGTCTCAGATGAACTGAGCATAAAAAAAGTTTCATAACCTTGGGACCAGACTTTGGTCCTGAGATGATGAAAAGGGCCATGATCAAGAAATGGCGCAATCAGAAAGAAATTCTCACTTCAAAAACTGAGGTGGGAAAAAAAGTACATTGACAATCAGGTACTTATCCTAAGAGAACACATCATATAAGCCGAGTTAGCAGCTATTACCCAATAGGCAGCCACTCAGTTACCTGAACTTAACTCAATATATGAAAACAAACATAAGGTGCAAACAACACAAAGATTCTACAAAAAGCCTATCCGGGACTTGAGATTACAAAACATTTTTCATGCTCAACTCAGCTAGCTGACCTTTAACAAATATAGAAATAGCCAAAATCAGTGGGAACTTTGTGTTCAAACCACACAAGCCAGTGTACTGAATAAATTTTAGTCTCAGCTGAGTTAAGCATGAAAAAAGTTTTATAATCTAGGAGCCTGGAAGCTGTTTTGCTGAGCTATTGACAATGGCCATCATCTCAGAGGATTGTATCCCAAGTGATAGGCAGGACAGCTTTGTTCGCAAGCTATACAAAAGCAAAGGGCAAGCACTGGGCATTCTGTGAAAAAGATTACGGCAAATCAGGAACTTGAAGCTGATTCGCAGAGCAAGTGATTATGGTTGATTGGTCGATTTGGGGTTTCACATCCCACCAATAGCAAAGGTCATACAGAGACAGAAAGCAATGAATGTTTTGGAACATGGCAAGACTTGTATATATATGACAAAGAGATGAGATGCAGTGTAGCTCTATGGCAATGGCATGTCTACATGATTGTATAGCACCATGACGTGAGAAACCCGGTCTTTGGGGTTTTCCGACCAGGTCCGACATAAACCGGACAGTACAGTGTCAGAAAAAGGCAAGAATCTTGGAAGTTAAGATATAACAAGAGGAGAGATTGTACTATTCGAGTAGCCAAAACAAAGGCACTGATCAGCTGTGCAGCCTTTGTTTTCGCATAGGCAAAAGTCCTATTTTCCTAAATTGTAAGACAATGTGAACAACAGTCCACTGGACAAGCACTTGGCTGCTAAAAGCTTGCTCTACATGCTCTACATGGCCTTTGTAAGTGGAGTGGCTGAAAGCATTTCACTCTGTTCCACAGGATGCAACATGATCGGTGATGCCCACACTATAGAAATCAATGAATGGCTGGTGCACCATGTCCATTGAGTCCATGCAAGTATGAGGATATAGTGTCAAAGTGGGCATTCATCTATTCTCTATCTATTAATGATACTCTTAACCAATGGCTCTATTCCATGAGTTCCATGCAGGCCATCCAAGGAGGCTGCAGGAGCCATGTAATGAGAAAACGGGATATCTGAATATGCGAAAATAAAGACGCAGATAATTGCAACTATACTGACGTCAATAAAAAACGCCTCATCGAAATTGTTGCATAACTTGGCCAATAGATATACTATATGAACACAGCATTTTCCTTACATTTACGTTTTCTATCATGGTATAGCATAAACCGAATTCGGTTTGCATGCGCACTTTTCTCAAAACTTGCGTAGGTGCACCATTTTTAAACATGCATCCTGACGTCATTGTACAGGCGTTTTTGACGTGAAAATTCTTGAAAGCCGTGCAAAGTCGATTTACAACCTTAAGAACATCAAAATTTTGAAACGTAAAATTACTGGACTATGTGAAGTTGAAATAATAAAAATAACATAGGGACTTTTCGCAAGAAAAGAGACAGACGGAACGAAAAAATGATACTGTTCGGTTTCTGGCGTTCGAACCGACCCCATAGTCCGGAACCATCGTTCGCCTCGGCATAAGATTCCCTCTATTGATTTTCATTACTGTACCTCTTTCGCCGACGCTTCTGTAGCAAAATCGTTTTGACGTCGACGTCTTTTATGCTTACGAATTCTAATGATGAAACATTTCAAAAATGATGCCGCTGTATTCGGAGGCACACCTTAAGTTAGTTTTCTTAACGTAGTCGCATTATTTCAAATGAAAAGCCAAGAATGGAGCAATGGTATTTAGACGCTTATTTCCCTAGATGTCAAATACACGTTATCCGTAAGGATGTTCGTTCCACGATGAAAGGCATGAGAAGTAACAATAGAACCTATTCTTTTTCAAATAGCCATGCCAGGATAGCCTTTGAAAACTTTTTCACCATTTTGACGGCGATTACCATTTAAGCATTGATCATTAGCTTTATTGACGTAAATTACGCTATAGAACGAAATTCAGTCTTCAAAAAAAAATGTTTCAACAACATATAGTCACGTATGGAGATCACACTCTATGGCTTATGTGCTGGTGTTGCAAAGGAGGCTTTCGGTAATCGAAAGAAGCGATGCCTGATAAACTGGTTCATGAACAGAACAGGGATTTTGTGAGGGGTGTATGTTTTCAACAGCATATCATTTTTCAAGCAGCTGTCTGAATAATTCCGTTTCAGCATTTTCGAATGCGTAAAAGGTAAGCAAAAGATATGACAAATATTTAAAATAATTAAAGTTGTTAATCTTGGCAATATGACATGTCAAAGTTGACTGAGGCGTTTTTTGTTGACGTCAGTATATTTAAGATCATATCTACACTATATACATTTGAATTGTTTGAATTGATGCTTTACGTCCCAGTCAACAGCTAAGGTCATGTCGGGATGTTGCCTCCACTTTATGGGACTTTTACCCAAAATGAGGACGTCATAACATCCAACAAGTGCTTAAAATATAACCATCCAACAAAGCGACAAAGGCTTCTATGTGTGGACGGCTTGACTTGAAACCACTTTTCCTGGGCAAGGTCAGACATGAGAGGTTAACTAGTAATCAGATGGTCAGTCAGCAGCGAACAAACTTTACCTGGAGGCACAAGCAGCCCATCTATTTCTTTAGGCCCCAATGGGCGGGCACTATATACATTGAATGGTGGAAATGCGACTTGCTCAAGGCCACAACAGATGATGTCCAGGACGTGAATGAACCAGGGACCCCTCAGCCAAAAGTCTGATGCGCAACTGACTGTGCCAGCGTGATCCATGTAAGAAATATAAAAGATGCCGGCCTTCACATTGGATTTTCAGTTGCCTATTGGATTTGGGTTTTTGTGTTATTTCTTTTCATTCACGATAAGATAAGCAACAATTCTAAACTAGTTGATCTGTGACGAAACAAGTCTCTGTAATCATTCCTATTAAAATGTCCACTATATTTGGAAAAATAAGCTGGAACCAAAATTTGAAGTACATGCATTTCAGATTTCAGATTTCTTTTCAATGACCTAATCTCAGATTAGATGAAACTCTCTTCATATGGCATACACCCTCAGCTGTGTTCACACTGAATCTGAATGGTTGACTGGTGACAAGCCAAATTGACAATACTTCACCAATGGGTGCACCAGGAGGGAAATTAGTCCCTGGCTCTCACAAGAGATGCGAACTTGGACACACAGTCATCAGACATTTCAGCAGAGGAGATCAGAGAATCAGGGAGGTAATTCCAGTCCCTGACAGTCTGAAGAAAGAAACTACTTTTGTACACTTCTTTGCTAGTTGGAGGTATCAGAAATGCCAAAGAGTGTTGATTTCTACGCCTATTCTTTTAGGGATAAAGCCATCTGTAGGTTGACTTCGTTTTTTAAGTTTGATTATTCAACATTTGATTTTCAGAAACATTTTGGCAAGTTTTGCAGCTTCTAGAAGCAATCTGATCATGTGAGAAGCAGCAGAGAAGAAAAAAGTTGCACGGGCAAAAGAATAAAATATACTTTCTATCTGAACATCACAAAAACATGTCCGTGTAATGTACACCCCCTTGAACCCCACTTTTAAATAGTAAAACTGGGGCTTCCAGGGGTATACCTATTTTTCTTATTTTTGCTCCAAAATATAGATTGTGAGTACTTGTTAGAACCGCCTCGGTGAGGCGGTTCTAACATGTACCCACAATCTATGTTTTGAGCAAAAATACGAAAAAAAAAAAAATTCAGTTGAAAAAATTTTCAATTTTTAAAGCTAAAAAATCTCTGTTTAATGCATGGGCAAGTTTTCATTATGAAGCAGCTGAATGTGATTATTTACAAGGTTTTGGACACATGACCTTTTCCGTCTACATTTTCACGTTGTGGTTAAAAATTCCAGTCAACAATTATTCAGCCAAGTCGGGACAGAACCAAAGACAATGCTTCATGGGTATAATTAAACTGGTAATACTATGTTCAATTAAAATGCATCAGGATAACATGTCCTTGAAACGTCTACCCCCTTAAACCCCACTTTTATACATTGAAACTAGCATTTACCTGGGTATACTATTTTTTCTTATTTTTGCTTTAAACATACATGTACATTATGGGTACTCATTAGAACCGCCTTGGCGAGGCGGTTCTATTCTAATGTGTACCAACAATCAAAGTTTTGATCAATAATATTAAAAATATCAAAATTTTCTGATGAACTTTTCAAATTTTACAGCTGAAAAAAAAAATCTCTATATTGCATGGACAAGTTTTCGTAATGTCTTGTTCAAGAACATAACATGATGTCAGTGCTGTTCGAACTCCATCTCTAACTCAAGAGTGACTCACTAATCAACTTTGTGCATTAAATTTTTGTTTATTCACTTAATTCAATTTAGTGGTCAATCAAAGTAGTTGAACAATTTTCTTTGTTTAAAAAATAACATGTATTAATTATGATGAAACATACTGCACATTCAGTAGTAAACATATTACACCCTACGGGCAGTACGGTGCCTTTATTACGTCTGGGTGAACATTTTGTCACCAACAAGACAGGCATATGTACCAGATTGGCATCGAACCCGCAACCCGGTTGCTTAGGAAATAGGCTATCCATTAAACTACCTGGGCCAGTACATGACCACTGAATAAAGATAACAGGTTATTGTCCACAACAAAGGCTTTGTTTGATCCATACCTCATGGCCCTAGGGCATTATCAAAGTGGTGTTAACTGATGAAGAGCCACCTTGTTTCGTCACTTTAAGAGTATACTGGGACGTTTTTATACCGTTCCTTTTTGAAAGACGGGTATAATGAGGCAAATCTCTGAAAGCCCAAGCTAACAACGCAACTGATCAGCTGTTCGCAACCCGACCCCATTTTACGAACTATAAAAACAAACACCAATTAGCACGGTCATTTCATGTCTTCAGCGCTTAGATTCTTACCTCAGACCGTGACTTCACATGGTATCCATTCTGGTGGACATGATGATTGTGATTGTTCATCATTTTGTAGATATTTTCACGGAGAATTTCAATATTTTCATTGTAATTGCAAGAATGAACAAAAGAAAAATAATAACATTGACAGTTCTTCCGAATGACAGATGAGAGAAACGTTTTGATTGGTCAAATCTAATGACGTAACATGATGTCAGTGCTGTTCGAACTCCATCTCTAACTCAAGAGTGACTCACTAATCAACTTTGTGCATTAAATTTTTGTTTATTCACTTAATTCAATTTAGTGGTCAATCAAAGTAGTTGAACAATTTTCTTTGTTTAAAAAATAACATGTATTAATTATGATGAAACATACTGCACATTCAGTAGTAAACATATTACACCCTACGGGCAGTACGGTGCCTTTATTACGTCTGGGTGAACATTTTGTCACCAACAAGACAGGCATATGTACCAGATTGGCATCGAACCCGCAACCCGGTTGCTTAGGAAATAGGCTATCCATTAAACTACCTGGGCCAGTACATGACCACTGAATAAAGATAACAGGTTATTGTCCACAACAAAGGCTTTGTTTGATCCATACCTCATGGCCCTAGGGCATTATCAAAGTGGTGTTAACTGATGAAGAGCCACCTTGTTTCGTCACTTTAAGAGTATACTGGGACGTTTTTATACCGTTCCTTTTTGAAAGACGGGTATAATGAGGCAAATCTCTGAAAGCCCAAGCTAACAACGCAACTGATCAGCTGTTCGCAACCCGACCCCATTTTACGAACTATAAAAACAAACACCAATTAGCACGGTCATTTCATGTCTTCAGCGCTTAGATTCTTACCTCAGACCGTGACTTCACATGGTATCCATTCTGGTGGACATGATGATTGTGATTGTTCATCATTTTGTAGATATTTTCACGGAGAATTTCAATATTTTCATTGTAATTGCAAGAATGAACAAAAGAAAAATAATAACATTGACAGTTCTTCCGAATGACAGATGAGAGAAACGTTTTGATTGGTCAAATCTAATGACGTATTTAATCAGCGCGAGACAGGTGCGCACGCTGGTAAATAATTACAGTAAATAAATTAAATCACCACTCAACCAAGTTTTAAAATGCAGTTTTAAACTTTAATATTCAATGCATTTTTCATCTCACTCGGAAAATTTTTCATGTTAATCGCTAAAATCACGACTAGAAACATGGAGTTCGCTTGACTATTTATAGCAGACCAATCAATGCTCAGTTAAGATTTTCCTAATTGGGGATTCCCTGTTCATTGATGACGTCAATATTTTATTAAGGTAGAGCCAGACAAAAAATAAATTTTCCTTGTTAAAAGGAACGCTTGGCTAGTCTGTATAAAACATTATTTCGTCTATACTGCAAAACTGGTCCCGGATCTAAATTCTTGGATGGGTTCCCATATGGGGTCCCATATTTTAATCAAAATTTCAAATATTCGAATTCTTTGGATAAACGATGATTTTCTTCATTGAAATGACCTTATAAACTACACGCACATATGATAGTGCCTTTTTGATGACCGTAAAAAAATGGTCCTGGATTTTGGTCCCGGGTTTTACTCCTTCCCCAGCAGAAGACTTCCTAGACCAATCCATATCACAAACCAATGTTGAACTTTGCTTAACCTGCCAGCTCTGGGTTTTTACTGGCTCATTCTTGTGGTATATAAATACAACTTCATATCTGAGCGTCTGCAAGTTTCCTGTTCTGTTTATAGAGTTGCTGAAAAATTACTCTGATAACGAAAATTCAAATACTTAAGTCCCAAGTATTAAATGCACAGAGAAGCCCATTAATCCCATGTGCAAGCGTGGACCAAAATATGACTAATGAGAACATTTGCTTTTGCTATGCTTCATGCAGACATTTGAGGCACTGTTTAAATGTGGCTGTTAAACATTTATTTCTGTTGGTACTGCAGTGCGTTGGCTCAATAGATTTATTACTAAGTGCAGCTCTTAACATTGTGTTATAAAGTTCTGAAGATGCTTTAGGTAACAACAGTATGTTAATTTTAGATCCTCTAGCAGACGCTTCTCCGGGGAAAATGCGGTGGAGCAGCTAAACGACTTCCTCGGTGGATACAATCGTACTTGGTCGGACCTTGGACTAGTTCCGTGTTTTAGCATTATCCGACCAGAATTTCATTAGAACCAGTCTAATTTTACATGGTATATGTTTACCTCCGCACCGGTATATGTTTAGAGCCAATCACGTCATTCTTCCCACAAATCCTAGAGAGCACGTCTGGTTGCCGTTTTCAATTGCTTTATAATGCGACAAGAGTAGCAAAAAATTACGACTGGAACCAGGCCCCTGGCTGTCAAAGGGAAACCCCACAGATTGAAGGAAAAGACCCCGCAGATTGAAGAGAAATCCCCATTCCGTCTCAAATGCTTGGCGCTTGACAGCGCCAAGCAATAAAGAAAAAATTCCTATACATTAAGGTAGAAGGTACCTTAATGAGGGGAAATGGGGATTTGCCCCCACCAAAATATGTAATTGTTTCTCAGGCCCCTAAGTCAGACTTTATGGGGGAAAAAATGTACCAAGACTTATTTTCGTTTCTTTTCTTTTTATTATTATTTGTATATGAAAGACAGCTGCTTTAAGAATTTCGAACTTCTGATAGCCATCCTGGCCCTGAAGTTATAAAAATATTTTCATGCTCAATTCAGCCGAGCATGAAATTTAAACTGCTCACAAATACTGTAATAACCCAACTAGAATGAAAAGTTCATGTTTGGATCGTCAAAGCATGTAAATTATCCAGCTCATAAATGTTAAAATGCTAACAATTGTTGGCATTTTAATATTTGTGGGCAGAATCAATATTAGTCTCACTTGAGTTGAGCATGAAAAAAGTTTTATAACACCAAGGCCTGGCCTGTGCAACCAGGAAGAAACTCCTTTCATAACCAAATAGTTGTAAACAAAACTTGCATCAAGTGTATGGTCTTCTTTTGACTTTTCTTTGTTAAACAAGTCACTTGAAAATGTTGAATAACTGCAGATTTTTTTACTATAATTTTGTCCATGTTTATTCTGAATAAATGAGCCACTGTATCCTGCATATGCGAAAACAAAGGCACAGATCAGCTGTGAAGTAACTGCACAGCTGATCAGCGCCTTTGTTTTCACTACACAGATAGTGCCAATCCATCTACTTATCAAATCTGAAATTTCAACCTTCTAGCCATCTTCTGTAGGTGCACAGGGTGGTTTGTGTTGGACCTGGTCGAAACCCAAATTGTTGGTTTTCTCATGCAAAGGCTCAATTATTGCTTTATTATTGCTTGTTGCCAGTCTATCTGGTCTGTTGTACTTGTAACTGTTTTTGCTTGAAGGCAGCCAGATGGCTACCTCACTGGGAAAGAGCTCCTATTTCCATCAGGATAACGTCTGTGACCCCTTGAACCCCACTTTTATATAGTAAAACTGGGGTTTACATGGGTGTTCCTATTTTTGTTATTTTTGATCCAAAACATAGACTGTGGGTACTCGTTAGAACCACCTTGGCGAGGCAGTTCTAACGAGTACACAATCTGTTTTGAGCAAATTTATTAGAAATATCAAAATTTCTCTAATGAAAGCTTCAATTTTTCAGCTGAAAAAAAAATCTCAATTTTCTGCATGGGAAATTTTTCATAATGCAGTACAAGTATTGATATTGAAAACAGGGAACAGCACCCAGAATTACAATACTTTCTTAAAGTTAAGGTCTGCCTTAGTTTAGGTGTCAAACTTTGAATCAATATTTTAATGTATAATTTCAGTATGTCTTAGATGATTGTAATTCTGGAACCTGATTTTCAAAAATCATCATATAATTAGCACAAAGGACGGGGAAAAAATAACACAACCTTTCAAAGTTTTATTGCATGAAGTTTTAGCTTTGGTTTATAACAAAACAAAATTGCATCACAACCTCTTTATAACACTATTGTTAGGTTCCATTTCCTTGTTAGCTATCCAATCCATGTTATAACAAGTGTTATAAGTAAAGCTGTACAACAAATCAGTCTTCAATTAGCATTCTTGGTCCAGTAATTACTGTGTTACAACAAAAACAGAATAGTATATTGAATTGTGATATAAAGAGGTCGAGGCACAATGTCATGAGAAAAATCTTGTTGGTAGCACTGCTCTTAAGTTTTAAGGCTGATACTAACCATGAAGAAAGAGAGCAGACCATTCTTAAAGAAGAGAATGTCTGTTCAGGGTGGATTCTATATGTATCTGCTGGCGGAATTGCTTTTCGAGTTCATGCATTCAAGCTGAGGCGGTTCTAACGTTTACCCACAATCAATGTTTTGAACAAAATAAGAAAAATATCAAAATTTTTCTAATGGAATTTTTCATTTTGTTACAGCTTAAAAAAAATCTGAATATTACATGGGCATGTTTTTGTAATGAGGATCAAGTCACAGGATAGGCCTTAAGAAATGTTGCAGTTCAGTTTATATTACAAAATATAAAAGCCTGTATTCAGATATAGGCTCAAACTGGGCTTCAAATTTTGTTTGCTTGTCTTGGGGTTAAACATTCTACCAGCAGCTAAGGTCATTCAGAGAAAAGACCTCGATTTTAAAGTCTCATTAGAAAGAAGCTCCAGTTCGAAAATTTCGGACATAATTAATATTTGACAATACAGAGTGAGGTTGGTCTGACACAAGAAAAAAGTAAAAGTAAGCAATGATCAGGAAATGGAGCAATTAGAAAGACATTCCCACTCCAAAAAATCTGCCTCAAAAAAGGGTAACAGGTTGTGTGTAACCACATAAACTGACTAGATTCTCTATGAAACCCTTTATGACACAACCACATAAGTGACTAGTTTCCTATGAAACCCTTTATGACACATGCCATATGATTTTATAAAATGATACGTCACTGGGTGCTTACTTGGTCCCGATATACAGCCCCTTTCACTCGAGTTTGCCATTTGAGCATTTGCATCACACAAGAAGACCATGTGTTACGAAGATCTGAGTTTCTTTTCATGTTGTCCTCAATGACATCTGGATTGATTGATCTGCTGATTTGAGTGACAGCTTCAAACTAAATGACCTTTAAAAACGGCAAACTCGAGTGAAATTTTTAACTTCCTATGTGGAATTTTTGCCATGTAGATACCGATCAGGTAACTGCTTAAATTGATAAAATTCTGCTTTTGTCTCTATCCTGTTACAAATGTGTGTTCTTAATATGCATTGTAAATGTTTTGCAAAAAATTTTGAACTAAAAATGTGCTTTAACCAAGCAATTACAATGTTTTTATCAGAAGAGGTCACATCATTACCTAAAGATAAATGCTGAATAGATTTTAAGAACACCTGGCACCTGGGACACTGTTTCAGTTCTAAAATAGAATAAAAAGTTACCTGATTTACAAACAAACAGCAAAGTTGAGTGAACAAATTTGATTGACCTAAATGCTCAAACGGCAAACTCGAGTGAAAGGGGCTGTAAAAAGGTTTAGTTTGATTTTTACTAATGGTCCCGATAGGATTTGGTTTTGTTTGATTCCAGTATCAGATTTATTTCTACAATTATAAAGGTTTCCTAGAATTAAGGCTGATTTGATTCGATTCTCATTCATTCATTGAAAGAATTTTAAGTCTAATGATACTAGTTTGAATGCAATTTCATAAAAAGTTTCTGATTTGTTAAAAAGTTGTATAAATTAATGTTACAGCTGACTATTGTAAAGGCTTGCTGTGTTAATGGAACAAAATCTGTTACCAAAGCATCAAACAAAACCTTTTTATATTGGCACCAAGTAAACACCCAGTGTTTAGTCATGAAATTTAAGCAGCATCATAAGAAAACCTATCATTGGGGACTCCAATCAGGTCTCAAAATTATAAAAATATATTCATGCTCAACTCAGCTGAGCATGAAATTTAAGCTGTTCATTATTACTGAAATAACCCAAATAAATAGAAATTACAGGTTTAGATAATTGAAAGCCTGTAATTTATTCTCCTAATAAATCTGTTGGCATTTTAACATTTTTGAGCAGGATAAATTTCAGTCTCAGCTGAGCTGAGCATGAAAAGTTTTATAACCTCAGGGCCAGGTCTCATGCAAATCCAGAGCATATGCAGACACAGAGGATGGATTTATGCTTGGAATTTCAGATTTAAGAAGTAAAGAAATTGTACTATGGAACTGCACTATCTGTGAAGCAAAAACCAAGGAAGCTGAATAACTTTGCAGCTGATCTGCACCTTTTACACTTACCTGCCCTTTTGTTTTCTCACACAAAAATCATGTTTTCTTAATATGTGGCTCATTTACATAACCAGTGAAGACATAAACCTTATAGGTGTCGTATGAAAACATATACATGATCAGTGAGAAGCTCTGGTGCCCAAAACAGCCACGGCAACAGGCTGACAAGACCCTAAAATATCTTGAGCACATCTTTTTTTCACAGAGCGACGTCTCCATTCCAAACATCGGAATGACGTTTCAATGTTTTCCCTAATATACTCAAGTCTCATGATATATACACATTTTTTCCATTTTTCTTAATAGGTTTATTGTTTATCACATTTGCAATTTCTTCCTTATTCAAAGTCTCGTACATCATTAGAGCTTTAGCAAGTCTTTTATGTTCCACTTCATGTTTCTTTAGAAGATTCTTAGCTCTCTCGTATGATTCCTGAAATGAAAATTACCCATTGTTGAGTCTTTGCGTGAGAAAACCAACAATTTGGATTTCCGACAAGGTCTGACTAAAACTAGAAAAAGTGCCTTGAGAGGCACGTATACCCCCGGCTGATAGCCACCAAGCCCCCTTCCCTAACCCTACCTAAGCAACCCGGCACATGCTCACCCCTGACATTGAACCTCACATCACCAACAAATACAGTACACTTATCAAGTACATTTTAGAAACCACCAAGCCCCCTTCCCTACCCTCTACCTAAACAACCCGGCACATGCTCACCCCTGACATTGAACCTCACATCACCAACGAAAGACAGCACCCTCATCAAGTACATTTTAGAAATAAGCAGTGTAAAGTACTTTACATACAAACATGGGGAAGTGTAGTTTTAGAATGACATATCTATTTTAGAGCGGTATACAGAGCTGACGTGTATACCCAATCTAGGACATAAGCGCGGACATTGTGGGTCAGGTCCTCAGTCCTAGATTGAAATGAAATTAGAATGTCATTCTTAAAAAAAAAAAAAAAAAAAAAAAAAAAAAAAAAAAAAAAACACCCTAGAGTCTGAATCTTACATGGTACCTATGGTCTAAGTATGAATGTGTTCTGGCAAGACTTAGTGGATGTCAAGAAAACAGACTTACAGAAAGTTTATCATGGTATATATCATATAAAAATGTGTCCTAGATTTTGACCTCTAGCCCCACCCCTGGGGACGGTAACCAGGATTTGGTGACATTGAATATGAAAGCAAACCCTAAAGGGTATCTATGAACTATATAAGAATACATTCCTATGATTGTTTGTTAAGATATGAACTTAAGAGAAGAAACATTAACATTGTAAACAGCACATTTTAAAGGTGACCTAGATTTTGACCTCCAGCCCCACCCCCGGGCATGGACCCTGGGTCCGAAATCATGGAAACGAAGCAAACCCTATAGGGTACCTATGGTCCAAATATGAATAGTTTCTGACCATTGGTTCATGAGATATACACCTCTAGAGAAACTTTAACCAAAACTTTGACATAAATTCTACGAACGTTCCGGAATTACGAACGAAGAAAAGAACGAACGAATGTACGAACGGACGAACGGAAAAGCGAAAACTATATACCCGTCGGCATAAATGCCGGGGGTATAATCAGCCTGAAGGTTAGAGCTTGAGATTTTGGATTTAAGAAGAAGAGGAACTGTACTATCCCAGTAGCGAAAACAAAGGTGCTGATCAGCTTCACAGTTACTGCGAAGCTGATCTAAGCCTTTGTTTTCGCATGGGTAAAATTCTGTTTTTTTTCATGACGGGGACACATATGGGTAAGACATTAATTTTTAGGGGCATAAGTAGTCATTTTATAGTTCTACTTCCTATAAGCAACAATTGTTGGCATTTCAACATTTATGAGCAGGATAAATTTTAGTCTCAGCTGAGATGAGCATGAAAAAAGTTTTATAACCTTGGAACCTGGCTTCTCAATTTAAGATAAGACACTCTACTGCCAGGCTACTGTGCTCTCCATAATTTGATGACAGAAAAATTCTAGAGTGCAGGCAAGAGGGCAAACAGCGAAACCATCCTAATAGAGACCTAAACCTATCGGGCATATTTGTCTGAAAAGCTATATCCAAGCAGAGTAACATCAATCTATGCTGATCTTAAGTTATGACGTCCTTTGCCAACGAAATTGTGAGTAAAATTTACTATCAGTTACTATTACCTTTAATAATCTATTTATTTCCGAGTCTATAACTTCTTGTTGTTGAGGGCTAATTTCCTCCTCTTTAATGCTAAATCCCACTTGTTCTGAACCATAAAAGCGGCAACCAACCTATAATTAAGAAAATGAAGTGAGCCTCCGCATCAGAAAAACAACAATCTGCATATGCGAAAACAAAGACGCAGATCAGCTGTGCAGTAACTGCACAGCTGATTAGCGTCTTTGTTTTCGCTATACAGATAGTACAATTCCTCTTCAACTTAAATCTAAAATTTCAAGCTTCTAACCTGCTTCTGTGACTGTACAATCCAGTTTGTGTCAACCTGGTCGGAAACCCAAATTGTTGGTTTTCCCATGCGAAGGCTCAAGTAACATAGATGACAACAGTAAATAGCATATGCATAATCATCATTCAACTGCTTCATCAGCTTCTTTATAAGCAGCACACAATGTAGGGGATATATGGACGTTAACAAGATAAAATCAGTAGTATTTGTAGACTTTGGAATAAGGATCAAAACACTCAATTTTCACATGGAACAGACTTAAAAATGATTACACTTTTACAGACATGTACATATGTTCACTAGTTCAAGGCTGAAATCGACAGTTTGTTTTGCATGCTGTATGTGTATACCCAACAATTTGTATCAAAGAACTGCAGGCACTAAGGTTATAGTATATATTTTCATGCTCAACTCTGCTGAGCATGAAATTTAAACTGCTCATAATTATTGAAATAGTCCAAATTATAAGAAATTTTAGTTTAGAACATCCTAGCCAGTAATTTATCCTGCTTATAAATGTTAAAATGCCAACAATTGTTGGCATTTTAACATTTATGAGCAAGATAAATTTTAGTTTCAGCTGAGCTGAGCATGAAAAAAGTTTTATAACCTCGAGACCTGTACTGCTTACCTTATCAGACATGCCCAAAATTTTCACCATTGATTTCGCCATTCTTGTTGCATTTTGGAAATCTGAAGAAGCCCCTGAATAACAATAAGATTTAAATTAAAGACGGCAAAAAATATCAAAATCCGGGTATTACGGTAGTCAGATAAAACCTCATGAAGATACTTATGTAAATTAAAACTCCATTTTTTCAGTGATGTCAAATGTACATTCCTTGTTATTGCATACTTTTATTCTACCTTTGGTAACTTTATACAGTCCGTAGATAACTTTCCGCAGCTCTACCACCCATAGAAACATCCATCATGGCAAGAATTTTAGACTTTGTCTTATTGTTCACGTATCTGTATTACCTGAGGTAACTTTGTCCGGTCCGTAGATAACTTCTTCCACAGCTCTACCATCCTCATGGCAAGAACTTTAGACTTTGTCTTTTTGTACATATATTTGTATTACCTGAGGTAACTTTGTCTGGTCCGTAGATAACTTCTTCTGCAGCTCTACCACCCATAGAAACATCCATCATGGCAAGAATATTAGACTTTGTCTGATTGTACATCTCCTTCTCTTCCATCATAGATGTCTGTGAAATTCAAGAACAGTCGTTATAAAAACAGCCTGATAGCTAAATTGTTGGGAAAGAGTTAGGCATCTTGCTCTTTTATGTATGCTGTTGGAAAAAATGATGTTCTGTGCTGTCCTTTCTATTAGTTGGGACGATGACCCCGATTTCTGAGGGATAAAATACACCCATCATTCTAAAGGACAAACTTGGTCTCAAATTAAAGCTTATTACCTCTTCTATCGATTTCCGGTTGTTGTTGGTTCCAAAAAGTGTAGCGTCATATTGTAAAATGGGGAGATAACTCTATAGCACTCGTATTTTGAATGCAGACAGTATACCAACAAAATCAAGCATATCTCAACCCACGTTCGTCTTAAATAAATAAATTTAGTATCAAAGTAAAGCGTAGACATTGTGCTTCAGCATGATGTTTAAATATGCAAATTATATGATTTGCATATTAATGAATATGTAAATTTTACTCATCTATCACTTAGTTTAAGATAGATGACTCCTATGTTTTACCCATTGAGTCAGCTAATATGTCGATGTAAAGAACAAACATTGTCTTAAATTGAAGCTTAGTACACCTTCTATCGATTTACATTTGTTTTTGGTTCAAAGAAGTGAAGCGTCATATTGCAAAATGGGAAGATAACCCAATAGTACTTTTTATACATACAAGAGGTCTACCAACACAATCAAGCATATCTCAGCCTACCTTCGCCTTTAGATTTATAAATTTAGTATCAAAGTAAAGGTTAGGCTATTGTGTTTCAGAAAAATGTTTAATATGCAAATTATCTGATTTGCATATTAACGAATATGCAAATTTTACTTATCACACATTGCTCGATAGATGTCTCCGATGTCTTACCCTATTAAACTAGGTAAAATGACGTTTTAAAGAACAGAAATTTTCTTAAATTTAACCTTGGTACCTCTTCCATCTTTTTACATTTGTCCTTGCTTCCAAGAAGTGTAGCGTCATATTTCAAAGGGGAGATAATCCAGAAGTACCGTTTATGCATACATGCAGCTTACCAACAAAATCAAGCCTATCTCAGTCTACGTTCGTCTTTAAGTTAAATTAATAAATTTAGTATCAAAGTCAAGGGTAGGCATTGTGCTTCAGAATCATGTTAAAATATGCAAATTATCTGATTTGCATATTAATTAATATGCAAATTTTACAGATCTATCACTTATTTTACGATATATGACTTTTATGTTTACCCATTGAACCAGCGAATATGTCGATTTAAAAAAAAAAAAACAAAAACTGTCTTAAATTGAACCTTAGTTCATCTTCTATCGATTTACATTTGTTCTTGGTTCCAAGAAGTGTAGCGCCATATTGCAAAATGGGGAAGGAACCCAAGGGAAGTAACCCAATAGTACATTTTTATACATACAGGTGGTCTACTAACACAATCAAGCATATTTCAGCCTACATTCGCATTAACTTTATAGACTTAGTATCAAAGTAAAGGAAAGGATATTGTGATTCAGAATAATGTTTTGATATGCAAATTATCTGATTTGCATATTAAAGAATATGCAAATTTTACTTATTACATATTGCTCGATAGCTGACTCCGATATCTTAACCCATTAAACCAGTTAAATAACGTTTTAAAGGACAGAAATGAAACCTTGGTACCTCTTCCATCTTTTTACATATGTCCTTGCTTCCAAGAAGTGTAGCGTCATATTTCAAAATGGGGAGATAATCCAGTAGTACCGTTTATGCATACATGCAGCTTACCAACAAAATCAAGCCTATCTCAGCCTACGTTCATCTTAAATTAGTAAATTTAGTATCAAAGTCAAGGGTAGACATTGTGCTTCAGCATGATGTTTAAATATGCAAATTATCTGATTTGCATATTAATGAATATACAAATTTTACTCATCTATCACTTAGTTTAAGATAGATGACTCCTATGTTTTACCAATTGAATCAGCTAATATATCGATTTAAAAAAACAAAGATTGTCTTAAATTAAACCTTAGTATATCTCCTATCGATTAACATTTGTTCTCGGTTCCAAGAAGTGAAGCGTCATATTGCAAATGGAGAGATAACCCAAAAGTACATTTTATACACACGGGCGGTCCATCAGCGCAATCAAGCATATCTCAGCCTATACCCCGGGAGCTAGTTTGACCTACCTTGCACTCCAGGACAATTTTTCATGGGTGCCAAATCGTTCACTGGGACACCAGAAATGCAAAGAATTTTTGTCCTCAAAGACAAACTTATTTGCACTATGAAAAAATCATGGTTTCCATGTCAATCGTTAGCATGATTCTTGAGCATGGGGATGTACATACAAAATTACTGATACCTCCGCTATTACTTACCCTAGACCACTGAACCTGGTCTCATTTTAAATCTTAGACATTGCCTTTTCACCCTATTGAAAGTAAAGCAAATTATCTAATTTGCATATTCATGAATATTAATGAAAACATTAAAAATGACAGAAACTCGTTAAAATCCATAAATAACTGATTTCAGGCTTAAACTATCATTGTGACACTTTGTTATTGAACCAGTTTATACCGTATAACAAATTTATTGATGTCATGGGCCTAAATGAAAATTATCTCTTTTGCATATTCATGAATATTAATGAAAATGTCGAAAATAGAGGAAAACGTGGGAAAAGCTATTGCCATGGCAAGGTTTTGGGTGGGTTGTAAGATCTATCTTGCATCCCTGACACCAATTTTAACGATGTAATATTACATAGTTTCCACACCCACCCCTAGTGTGATTCTAAAGAATATGGTGCACTCACAAAAATATTCATATATCAACAATAGCATGCTCTTGAATACTATACAAATGCAATTTGTATGATAGTGACGCATGGACCTAGCAATTTAACCTTAATACCTATTAATAGTTATTATTCAAATTGTTGAATTTGCTTATTCATGAAAATTCATAAAACACACAAGATGTCGGAGAAAAATATTGAAAAAATATGGGGTACAAAATCACTTGTACCAGAGCTGTTAATAAACCCAGGATGCTGAAAGAAGTATCAAATGAATGCTATGGCAATGTCCTATGACCTTAAAATCTCATATAAGAATATGCATTTTAGGGCTTTTAGTTGCCGAGATACAAGTCATTTTGTTGATTAATTTTCCACTTTTTCATTCTTATTTATGTTTTGAATAAAATTCACGAAATTGAAAATCAGATCATTCTTATATGAGATAATAAAGATAAAAATGAGATCCTTTAAGAGCAGTGAACATATTAATGAGAAAGGGGATGGGCCATACCGCGGTTTCGGCTACTTAAGCCTCTTCAGTGACCCTATAGATTTGAAAACATGGAGCCAAAGACAATTACTGTAATTTTGCATATTTCAACAGGGTAGTCGATACAAAGACTAGAAGCAAATCCAATTGGGACCAAATATCTAAAATCGTTGGTTAGAAAATGAATCTAAACCGATAATAATTTTCTGATTTCTCAGAATACCCTCGCTGATCTCAAAGGGCCAAAAGGAAAATATAATCGGCACTATAGCTGAAGTACGGGGAGACTTTTTACGGCCGCCACATGGCACAACACCAGCTGCAGTAATAGGAAATAAAGATAAAACTGAGATCCTTTTAAAGCAGTGACCATATTAATGAGAAAGGGGATGGACCATACCGCCGTTTCGGCTACTTTAGCCTTTCAGTGACCCTATAGATTTGGCAACATGACTTTAGGGTCATAGTACATTGCCATAGCATTCATTTGATACTTCGTATAGCATCCTGTATTTGTTAACAACTCTGGTACCAGTGATTTTGTACGTATACCCCCTATTTTTTCTAAGATTTTTCTCCGATTGCTTGAGGGTTGTATTTTCATGAATAAGCGAATTCAACGCTTTGAATAAAGATTTAAATCGCTAGGTTATTGCAACACTATCAGACCAATTATAGTATTCCAGAGCATGCTGTTGTTGGTATATGAATATTTTTGTCAGTACATCCTATTCTTTAGAATCACACTGAGGGTGGGTGTGTAAACTATGTAATTTTACATCATGCAAATGTGTTCATTGTTGAGGACAATATTTTATCACACTATTTATCATGAAAATTGGTGTCGGGGATGCAAGATAGATCTTACAACCCACCCAAAACCTTGCAATTGCTATATTTTTTCCCTCGTTTTCTTCTATTTTCGACATTTTCATTAATATTCATGAATATGCAAGTGAGATAATTTTCATTTAGGCCCATGCCATCAATAAATTTGTTATACGATATTACAGGTTCAATTACAAAGTGTCACAGTGATAATTTGGGCCTGAAATCAGTTTAAGGATTTTTAACGATTTTTCTGTCATTTTTAATGTTTTCATTAAAATTCATAAATATGCAAATTAGGTGACTTGCATTACTTACAATAGGATGAAAGGGCAATGTCTAAGCTTTAAAATGAAACTAGGTTCAGTGGTTTAGGATGATAAGTAATAGTGGAGGCAATTTTATATGTACACCCCCATGCTCAAGAATCACGTTAACGGTTGCCATGGAAACCATGCGTTTTTTATAGTGCAAATAAGTTAATCTTTGAGGACAAAAAATCTTTGCAGTTCTGGGGTCCCAATGAGCGATTTTGCAACCAAGAGAAATTGTCCTGGGGGTGAAAGGTAGGCCAAATTAGCTCCCGGGGTAAAATAGGATAATGTAATAAGCTAATTAGTATGCAAATTAGCTGGTTGTTACGTTAGCAAAAGTACACATATTAGTTTCATTATAGATGTTTGACATACTGGAAGAAATTCTTGTTGTATTTGTTGAATATAACCATTGACTTGGCTTCAAACTATGCTTAATTTTGACATTTTAATCAATAATTTGATAAAATCGTCAGTATTTATGAGTATTCATGAATATTCATAGATTCAGAATTATGAATGATTTGCATATTTAAATTCAGATGAAGGACAAGTGTCTTCACTTTAATTTGGTACCACGTTTGCTGATCTAGCTTAAAGATTGGCTGAGATATGTCCATTTTACTACTCATTCTTGCACATATGAAGTGTAGTGCAGTACAGAGTTATCTGCCCATTTTCCAATATGACGCTACACTTTTTTGACCCAACAACAACCGGGAAATGAAAGGAGACATCATAACCTTTAATTTGATACCCAATATAGCCTTTAGAATCAAGGGTGTATTTTTCGTCAAAACTAAGCGTCGTACGAGTTTCATCGTCCCAACTATATCCTGGTGTCTTTGTTGGGATTTAAAATTTAATTAAAGTTGAACTTGAATTAAGAGACCGCTCAATGGAAGGATGGACCAGATTTGGACCTGTAAACGATCGCCTGAGATCTGAGATATATACCAATAAACATGTACTCAGATCTTGACTACAAAGGTCATATACATGTGTGTAGCCCCAGGACAGGATCAGAATAACCCCTGGGGTCAGTTTCTTTTTTTCAAATTCATCCATTTGCCCATTAAAGTTTTTCCCTTCTGTGACATTTTATCAGTTTTCTGTGTATGTGACCTATGTTGACCTTGCCGTAAAACCTATCACAGGGTCATGCTTTATACACACATTGAAGTGCATACTCCCAGCAAGTTTCCCCTCATTAATTACATTTTACTAATTTTTCCCATTCAAATGCAGTGTCGACCAATGTTGACCTTGCCATAAAATAGGTCAAGGTCATCCCAGGGTCAAGATTTATACTAACTTTGTAGAGCTCCTCTCGCTGATGCTTCATGCAAAGTTTCAAAGTCATAGGCCTTCTGGTTCTTTAGACAATTTTTAAAGGTTTTTGCCGTTTATAGCCATGGCGGCCATCTTTGTCATGTGATCTGGACCATTTATACAAACTTTCGTTCCACCTTCCTAAGGATGCTCAACATGAAGTTTGGCTTTGATTGGCCAAGGGGTTTCAGAGGAGAAGACGTTTGAATATTTTGGACAATGATGATAACAACAACTACGACGGACGATGAAGCATGGGTATACTATAAGCTCTCCTTGTGAGCCTAACAGCTCAGGTGAGCTAAAAAAAAAACAAAAAAAAAAACAAAAAAAAAACAAAAAAAAAACAAAAAAAAAAAAAAACATTAGAATACAACTTACATGGCCAAGGGACTTTCCCCTTGGAAGTATAGTAACTTTATGAATTGGTATAGCATCTTTTGTATAAAAAGCAACGAGTGTATGTCCCGCCTCATGATAAGCTGTGTTCCAATTAGTTTCCTCGTCATCGACCTTGTTCTTACGGGCTGGACCTGAAGCATTGAAGATCTTACATGAGTGCTGCTGTATTGTATTGGTGAATTTGTTGAGTTAGGGAAAAATGATAAGATACGAGGCTATGCTGACTTCTGAGCATTACTGCATAAATACCCGTGTCACATGATATTAACAGCCATTTATAAATGAAGAGAAAGCCATGCATTAATATTGCAATTCACGCGCGCATGTGCTGTAAATACATGGCTTTTACTTATGCTCATTACCAGGCGCCACGCAAAGCATGTGCCACATAATGAGCATGTGCTGTAAATACAGGTCAACCTCATTATAACGCTATCTTTGGGGTCCATAGAAACAGACCGTGTTATAAGTGAACCGTGTTATAATGAGGTTATTTACTATAGACATATAGCAAAATAATCAACTTGGGAGCCATGACATGGCCGTGTTATATTGAAAACCGCATTATAATGAGGCGCTTTATAATGAGGTTGAAGTGTACATGGCTTTTACTTATGCTCATTACCAGGCGCCACGCAAAGCATGTGCCACATAATGAGAAACTGAAATCCACCCGTAATGAGCATGAAAAAGAAAGCTTTTACGCGTATGAAAATGTGATGAAGCTGTAAAATATAGTACACCATTATCTCTTTCGTTTCTGCAGAATTTATGCAATAATAGCAATCAAAAATAATTTTGTCATTCATTAACTTTCGCTAGGTCCCTCGGGGAATGTTGAAAACCTCGGGCTATATATATCAATGTTAATGAATGGAAAATCATGCTTGATCCCTATATTATAACACCTGTTTTTTACTTTGCAATGAGTTTTTTTATGGGACATGTGACTATACCTTAATTTTAATCTGTATTATAAGAGCCGCTGCAAGGGAAAACCAACAAACTGCATATGCATAGGCTAAAACAAAGACGCCTTTGTTTTCGCTACTGGGATAGTACAATTCCTCTACTTTCTAAATCCAAAATTTCCAGCCTCTAACCATTTTCTGTGACTGTTCAGCCTGGTTTGTGTTGGACCTGGCCTGAACCCATATTGTTGGTTTTCTCACGCACAGGTTCATAACATACTAATCTAGTAACAAGTTACGAATTCTCCCTTACTTAATGACATGCTAACCTGTTATTTTTACAATATCACAACCTCTTTATTACCATGATGAGGTCCAAAAATGTCTGTGTTAGCTACAATGCGAGAAAAGTGGTCTTCAAGGTTTCCGACCAGGTGGGACACAGCTCAGAATGTACAGTCTCATCAAATTACTAAAAGCTTGAAATTTAAGAAGAGAGATTGTATTATCGAAGGCTTTGATCAGCTGTGCTGTTACTGGACATGAGCCTTTTCATGAGAAAAACCAACGGTTTGCATATGCTAAAACAAAGACGCAGATCAGCTGTGCAGTAACTGCACAGCAGATCAGCGCCTTTGTTTTCGCCACACGGATAGTACTATTCCTCTTATATCCAAAGTTTCAAGCTTCTAGCTTTATGCTGTGACTGTACAGCCTAGTTTGTGTCGGACATGGTTGGAAAGCCAAATTGTTGGTTTTCTCATGCGAAGACTCACATACCTACCCATTATAACTATCCCTGGCAAAGTCTAGGTGAAACCCAAATTGTTGGTTTCTCATGCGAAGGCTCACATACATACCCATTATAACTTTATCCCTGGCAAAGTCAAGGTGAAACCCAAATTGTTGTGTTTTTTTTCACGCGAAGGCTCACATACATACCCATTATAACTTTATCCCTGGCAAAGTCTAGGTGAAACCCAAATTGTTGGTTTCTCATGCGAAGGCTCACATACATACCCATTATAACTTTATCCCTGGCAAAGTCTAGGTGAAACCCAAATTGTTGTTTTTTTTTCACGCGAAGGCTCACATACATACCCATTATAACTTTATCCCTGGCAAAGTGTAGGTGAAACCCAAATTGTTGGTTTTCTCACGTGAAGGCTCACATACATACCCATTATAACTTTATCCCTTGCAAAGTCTAGGTGATCCATTGTGACATATTCTTGCCTGTCTCGGGCCGCCTTCAGCGCAGCCTGATTAACAATGTTCTCGATATCAGCACCTAAACAAAACAGTCACAGTTAGTCAGTGTATGGGTTGTATTAACTCATTTAAGCCTGGTGTCCCTTTTAAGGGACATAGGCAAACAAAATAGCCCCGGATGTGACGCCGCAGAACGCGGCGTCCCATTCGGGGCTATTCTGTTTGCTTACAGAATTTTCATCGAAAAATTGAACACAATTTAAAAATCACTCCTGATGCCCCTAAAAATGAAAGTGGACTCACCCAAATGATAATAATGGGAAAATCCATTCATTAAATATGGGTTAAGCAGACAGTGTATCAGGGTTGTTTGTTTGTTTGAGTTGTGGCTTACCATCCCAGTCAATAGCTATGGTTATGTCAGGATGTTGCATCAATTTCATGGAACTTCTACCTAACATTAGGATGACACCCCCCACAAAAAAATCAATCCATGTAAACCAAAATATATGGCTTATATGTATGGATGGTTCGACTTGTACCACTTTTCCTGGGCAGGCTCAGACCTTCTGAGCAGTTAACCAGTAATCAGATGGTCAGTCAATAGGGCTGTTTAAGAATTAATAACAATGGATCAATTTCTTGTGGCCTGTACGAAAAGACTGTAGAATGTGTTAACATAGACAGGGTGGCCACACAATTTCGAAAATCAAATTCCCTGATTTTTCCCTGATATTTCCCTGATCTAGACTCAATTTTCCCTGATAAAATATCCTCCTACTGTGACAAATCATTTCATTTTGAACCTGTGTATTTTGACAAAAGGTGCGTTCATTTAACCTCAAGTGATGTTAAATAATACATTGTACCATCTTATATACAGTTAATAATATTATGTATATACCGACTGATCAGAATAATTGAGTAGAGACTGATCAAAATCATACAAGTGCTAATCTACTTGCATGGTAGTAGTATAAACCAATTGGTTATAAATTTGTATGGCCCCTACCTCCCCTTATAGCCATACCTACTCCTCCAAAAATGTTACAAACATGACAGTCATTATCATTATTATTTTGTACATGGTACTGCCTTAAGTTCTGTCATTTTAAAGATGGCAACACAGGCCAAGACTCAGCTGAGAGATCATTTATAAGAGGTTATAAAGTCTCTTCCTCCTCAGCTTCAGTTCAGAGTTCATACAGGTGCATAAGAATAGAGGCAAGCAAAACAGTTTGGCCATATCTCATCAATATTCAATGTTTCTCCCTCTCTAGAGCCTTAGTTGAGTCCTGAACCATATGAAACTAATTACAAAAGAAAACGTTATGACCATGGGACTTCTGAGAGTGGAATATGTCCCCTTGCACATTAAACCAGTGGGGTAAAATGTTTTATCACTTACATACATTCTTATCTATATACATATATACTATATATGTACAAATATATGTACTACTTAGAGCTAAAAATTAAAGCTACAAACAATTTTAACGTTATGGAATTATACAGAATTTATTATCAAATAACAGTGTCAGCGATTTAGCATCAAGTCTAAAATTCATGAAGCAAAATCTATAAAGGCAATTTGTAATGCAACATAATTAATGAGGAGTGTCTTTGGTAACAAAAAATCTTTAAGACATAACATCACTATCTGGTGGTGGCATTTGCCATTAACTTTTGTATATGCCATTTCTTCTGCTGTAGATCTGGGACAACAGTGGCTCATTTCCCTTTAGCTTTCTAACTTTAACTTTTGACCATTCTAAGTATATGTACTGTGTTGCATTTATGCCTTTTAGCAGAATTTACAAACTGAATGATTTATAGTCAATTTTTGCTTTGTATTTTGTTGCCAAATGGCACATGAAATGTGTTTATGAAAATTGAAATAATGAAATTTCTCAGAAAAAAATATAAGGATTTTTACAAACCAGTGCCTCTGTCCCAAATTTTAAAAATGAGAATTCTAAGTTTCTTCATACCCCTTACAACTGTCAAACTGAGAATTTCACTTATGTTGATTCAGATAGAAACCATCAGAAACAATGATGGCTGCTTGTCAAGTTTCATCTTAACAACACAGGATTTTCAAAATTCCCTGATTTTTCCCTGATTTTCCTAAAATTTTCAAATTCTCTGATTTTTCCCTGCAGGGAATTTTTTTTCATCATTTTCCCTGTTTTCCCTGTTTTCCAGAGTCCGTGGCCACCCTGATAGATATAACCAATTACGCTAAAAATTTTGATCTTATATAATTGTTAAATAGGCAAAAGCAGAGCATAAAAACTAAAACAGTCAGAAAAATCAGACTAAAGACCAGCTTCAGTGTTTGCCATACAGATGCCAAGGGAAAGTACAGACTTGCCAAAAATAATGTACAATAATCTCTCCATAGATCTTGTTGACATACAGCATTTGGTCAAACTTCTGTCAATCCATTTAATTTTAAGATAGGCTCTTTTTGCAAAAAAATAATGTGTAAAAGTACAAGCTAAATATGAGCCTTCGCATGAGAAAACCAACAATCTAGGTTTCCAACAAGGCCTGTCACAAACCCACCTACACATTCACAGAAGCAGGCTAGAAGCTTGAAATTTCCAATTTATGAAGAACAGGGATTGCACTAACTGTGAGTGAAAACAAAGGCGCTGATCAGCTGTGCAGTTACTGCACAGCTGATCTGCGCCTTTGTTTTCGCACATGCAGATTGTTGGTTTTCTGCCGTGGTGGCTCATATTGCAACTCGTATCATACCTGTCATTCCCCTTGAACCTAGCGCAAGCTTCTCGTAGTCTATATCTGAAAAAGTACATTCAAAATCAGGTTCTAAGGTTGGAACCCATTTCATGCTCAACAATAATTATTGAGCATGAAATTTCAACATCACATCAATCAATATTGGTCAGAAACCAGTTTTGTGTTTCAATAATCAACATGTATGAGCATAGCCCTTTAAAGACGTCAATCAGGATGTTGCTGTTTTCCATAGATAGAAAATGCTCAAGAAATTTCTTATTTTTAGGCAAGTTTTACACTTGTTCATGTTATTTTTAACAATAGGTTCAATGGAATGATTAAAACTGATCACACATTTATTATTTCATTGCCATTAACATTTGCTGAGTCTCTCAGAAGTGGATTTAGGATATCCTGATTGTGTAATGTATACCAGCTGAAACACTGGGCTGTGGAGTATACATTTTTCTTTGTTTTTTGCTTCAAAACATAGATTGTGGGTACTCATAAGAAATGCCTTAGAGAGGGAGCTCTAACACTAAGGCTATTCTTACAGGAGGTGGGGGTATCAACAATCTATGTTTTGATCAACAATAGGATCTGTCATGAAACGACAAAATGTATGTTTTGTCAGAGCAATAATAAGATAGCAATAATAAGATACCTATCTAAATTTTTCAGCTGAAACTTTTCAGCTTTCTGAAAACTGAAATTTTTTACAGTTGTCAGAAATGTATAGAGGATATTTGCTTTTTTGAGGTGAATACCAAATATATTTCATCGAGTGCGCAGCACGAGTGAAAATTATTATGTTTTCAACTCACGAGATGAAATATATTTGGTATTCACCGAAAAGAAAGCAAATTTTCTTTTTATTTTATACAATACACGGGCATTTTCCAATTCACAAGACAGGCGGTATAAATGCAAAAACCAAAAATTTTTGAAAACACAAATAATTTTGGTACCACATTGTTCCTTACGTTCTAACTAAGAAAATGAATACCCACACTTTATGTTTTCATTCATAAATAACGGAGTTATAGGCGTTTGAATTTCTGAAGTGAGGCACATTTCATGACGTCAAGTAAATGGAAACGTCAGAAGTAATCCAAAAAATCTGACGTCATTACAGTGACGATATAGGCTGATATCAGTCACTAGTGACTTTTGATATCAGTGAGATTTGATATCAGTGAAATTTCATATCAATGAAAATACCAATTTTATCAAGTTTTGATATACATTGGGTTTCACTGTAAAGTATAAAATAAGTGCTTTGTATAGTAAGAGATTATTATATGGCAATTTTTATATCATACCCCGTATCAACCTGAGACTTCCGTATCAGCCCGAGACTCCCATATCAGCCTGAGGGCCGAAGGCCCGAGGGCTGATATGGGAGTCGAGGGCTGATACGGAAGTCGAGGGTTGATACGGGGTATGATATGAAAATTGCCATATCATGATCTCTTTATCATATATTTTTATTGAAAAAAAAAAGTGTTTGATACAGTTCAATGCACAAAATGTTTCCCAACATAATTTCAAGTGGAAAAAAGAAAGAATGAAAAAAAAATTCTGGTCACAAATTTTATTCAATAACATTTAACCATTAATACAGAAAATTTATGTTTGGGGTGTGATATGGGGGTGTGATATGAGTCCATATCTCCCTAGGGAGATATGGATTTTGACAAATTTTGAACTGATACAGCTTTCGAGATATGGTGTCCCGATACGTGCATAGGACTTGCGCCTGTATCGCATATGTAAAAAGAACGTATTTTACAGTAAATATATGATAAGTAAGTTTCAATGATATTTTCAAGCCGAGACTGCCAGAGTCCTCTTACCTTTCGCAATCTTGACTTTACTGAGATACAGCTCAAATATTTCTTTCCGTCCCTTCACGTCGGGTGGTAACACAGTCACCTCAACGTCAAATCTTCCAGGTCGAGTCAAAGCACTGAAAGCAAAGATCATAATATCAATGGTTCTGTGTGTGTGTGTGTGTGTGTGTGTGTGTGTGTATGCGTGTTTGCAGTTTGCGCCCATAAGTCCGGTAAAACTCCCTTGGACACATTAGGAATAATCTACCATATTCATTCTAATTAGCGCACATGCTCCAATAAGTGCACACCCTGGTGATTTCCGAAAAAACATGTACATAAGCACACACTTCTCGACTAGCATATTGGTATTTTACACAAATTTTACACAAAAATACTGTATTAACTGCATTAAAACCTTAAATGGTCAAATGCTATCTTGAAATGATTGGAACACTCATCATTGATTATTTTAACATTTTACTTTATCAGTTAATGTGTTGTTTTGGTTTGTAGTGTGCGCTTATTAGAACAATATTTTATCTTAATTTTAAATTATTTTGAAAAGTTAAGCGCAATGTGCGCTATCAAATTAAAACGAATATGGTAGTTTGTTTTTGTGGTGGCAGGTTGTTCATGTTTCATGTTCCACTCACCAGCTATGACAATACAGAGATGGGACCATCCGAAAGACTGGATCAAACCCATTTGTTTTGTGGTTTAACATTCCAGGTCAACAATCTTTCAGTCATATCAGGACAGTTACTGCACAGCTGATCTGCATCTTTGTTTTCTGCAGATTGTTGGCTTTCTTATGCAGCGGCTCATATGTCTTGCTCAAGGACACAACCAGATCCTATAAGTATCTCGTTACAGGCCAGCCGCAACATTCTGACACAAACAATACTTTGTTTATTTACAGTTTTACCTATACCCGCAGTATACCTTTAACAGAGATATCGGTAAATATGTAAATAAACAATGGATTGTTTTGTGCCTCTAGAAATCCCCAGACCTGGGCCCAGTTGTTCAAAACTAACGACGTCATCAGTTAACGTTTCGTTAACATTTCAAACATTAATATTACAAATACACTGTTATTTTTTTGTTGAAAAAATGTGAGAATCCTTTGCACTGCAAAGGATTCTCACATTTTTTCAACAAAAAATAACAGTGTATTTGTTACTTTAGCTGATATTTGCTTAACAAATTTATGTCTTAACGATATCGTTAAGCTAACGATGCTTTGAACAACTGGCTCCAGTAGTATAAAGGTAAGCTTCAAAATATTCTCCAAAAATTAGTATACCTGTCTAAATTGTCTTTTCTGTTGGTAGCACCTAGGACAATTACTCCTTCATTTACCGAGAACCTATAACAAGAAATAACATTATAAATATCCAAATGGCTACTAATCATGAGTTTGCTACGGTTACTGTATGTAAGGTTGTCATGTCATGATAATTGATAATTAATATCAAATCATCTTTATTGGAGGTTGCTTTAAACATTAATGACTCCCTTATGGGAACCCATTCATATGAGCCTTCGCATGAGAAAACCAACAATTTACATATGCAAAATCAAAGACGCAGATCAGCTGTGCAGTAACTGCACAGCTGATCAGCGCCTTTGTTTTCGCTACACAGATAGTACAATCTCTCCTCTTCTAAAATCCAAAATCCAAAATCTCAAGCTTCTAGCCTGCTTCTGTGACTGTACAACCCGGTTTGTGTCGGACCTGGTCGGAACCCAAATTGGTTTTCTCACGCACAGGCTCATATTTCTATTTCTTGGTCATGCTGATATCGAAGTATTTTTTCTAGTTAGAAAAATAGTCAATGATATTTACCCATCCATCTCTGAGAGGAGTTGATTGATAGTTTGATTGGCGTATGGATGAATCTGGGAACTTGTTCGTTTCGCTCCAACACTGTCTATTTCATCTAGGAAGATCACACATGGTGCGCGTAGTTTGGCAGCAGCTGAAAGTCATACAGTAAATCGAGTTATAAGTTTGTTAAAAAGATTTTGTTTGTAAAAAAGCTAAATGCAACATTCAACAATTTTTCCATAACCTTACAACCAGTCCAACACTATACCATTAGGCCACCACATCCCTCACTGACCAGGCAACCCGCCCCCAAAATTACCTAAAAGAGAAAACATTTTAGGTTGTGATTAGCCAAAGACATAGTATAGTATGCAACTGATCTGCACCTTTGTTTTCAATCTAAGGACAGTGCAATCTCCCTCTTCTTTCCAAATCCAAACCTTTAAGCATTTAGCTATCTTTTGTGGCTGTACAGACTGAGTCATGTCAGAACAGATCAGAACCCCCAGAACAAATCAGATTTACTAGCATTATTATTCATATCTGCAAGAAAATAATAAAAAAGTCACACTTTCAATAGGGAATGATATCAGTCATGATGGCCCTAAAAATAAAACTCATCCAATTGCTAGAAAATGGGCTAATCCATACATCACAAATGTGTAAGAACTCACCAAAAACCTCTCGAATCCTTCTGGCACCCACCCCCACAAAGACCTCGTCAAATTCCGAGCCAGACGCAGAGAAGAATGGTACTGCAGCCTCACCTAGCAACCAAAAAAATGTTTCAAAACGTAAAACTCAAAACCCTATACACGTTCACTCACCAAATAGCTGCCTCACTTTTCTGGATCCACTCCCAACAAAGACTTCGTCAAATTCTGATCCAGACGCGTGAAAGAACGGGACTCCTGCCTCACCTGTGCAAATAAACAGTGACTTGTGTATGCTCGAGATTAATTGGGATACAGCTTAAAACTTTTTTTTTCTTTTGGTTTGGTTATGGCTTTATAACATCCCAGTCAACAGTTTTTCAGTCAGGTCAGGAAAGAGCCACTGTTCCCCAGGTATTAACCAGTACTTTAAATAGCTAAATAGAATCCATAATCGTTGTTCAGTGGATAAAGGAAAATTCCAACCTGAGTACTTGAGGGACCTTAATAGAAATCCATGATTGGTGTTCATTGGAGGAAGGAAAATTCTAACCCAAGGGTCCACCATTCCAGTCAGAAACTATGCTTGACGAGTGTCCAACTGGACTGCAGGGTTGGCGTTTCCTGTCGCCATTGAACATCAATGATCGATTCTGTTTCTTAAATACTCGGTTTAAATTCGTATTTACTGGTAACATCATTTGGCTAGTAGCCGCTACATGCAGGTATGGTGGTCTTTGATGACGTTATGTATTTTACGTCGCCCAGAAATTATGTCAAATGTAAACAAATCATTGTCATAGTCTAGAAAACTAATAATTTAGCATGTGCTCTGCATGATGCACCGCCAGAAGCATAAATTAAACACCATGTATTGATGGCAGATTAGTTCAACAGCAAACACCTATGCGTACCTGCTACGGCTCTGGCTAGAAGAGTTTTCCCAATGCCAGGTGAGCCCACCAATAATACACCTGCAATGAAATAAAATTTGTTTTATACTTGCAACCTGATATCAATGTGAAGCAAAACATTTGTGAATCTTTAATTGACGTCTGATTGATTTCATATTTTCACCAGTGTAATAATCAAATGGTTGATTTCATGTTATTGTCATTTGTAGTATTACAGTTGTCTACACTGATTCCCTACTTTGGAAAACCCTAAATTTAAGTAACCAGTATTCTATCTTACACTTAAATAAAGTCACACCGGCACCAGTGTAATAATCAAATGGTTGATTTCATGTGATTGTCATTTGTAGTATTACAGTTGTCTACACTGATTCCCTACTTTGGAAAACCCTAAATTTAAGTAACCAGTATTCTATCTTACTCTTAAATAAAGTCACACCGGCACCAGTGTAATAATCAAATGGTTGATTTCATGTGATTGTCATTTGTAGTATTACAGTTGTCTACACTGATTCCCTACTTTGGAAAACCCTAAATTTAAGTAACCAGTATTCTATCTCACTCTTAAATAAAGTCGCACCGGCACCAGTGTAATAATCAAATGGTTGATTTCATGTGATTGTCATTTGTAGTATTACAGTTGTCTACACTGATTCCCTACTTTGGAAAACCCTAAATTTAAGTAACCAGTATTCTATCTTACTCTTGAATAAAGTCACACCGGCACCAGTGTAATAATCAAATGGTTGATTTCATGTGATTGTCATTTGTAGTATTACAGTTGTCTACACTGATTCCCTACTTTGGAAAACCCTAAATTTAAGTAACCAGTATTCTATCTTACTCTTGAATAAAGTCACACCGGCACCAGTGTAATAATCAAATGGTTGATTTCATGTGATTGTCATTTGTAGTATTACAGTTGTCTACACTGATTCCCTACTTTGGAAAACCCTAAATTTAAGTAACCAGTATTCTATCTCACTCTTAAATAAAGTCACACCGGCACCAGTGTAATAATCAAATGGTTGATTTCATGTGATTGTCATTTGTAGTATTACAGTTGTCTACACTGATTCCCTACTTTGGAAAACCCTAAATTTAAGTAACCAGTATTCTATCTTACTCTTGAATAAAGTCACACCGGCACCAGTGTAATAATCAAATGGTTGATTTCATGTGATTGTCATTTGTAGTATTACAGTTGTCTACACTGATTCCCTACTTTGGAAAACCCTAAATTTAAGTAACCAGTATTCTATCTTACACTTAAATAAAGTCACACCGGCACCAGTGTAATAATCAAATGGTTGATTTCATGTGATTGTCATTTGTAGTATTACAGTTGTCTACACTGATTCCCTACTTTGGAAAACCCTAAATTTAAGTAACCAGTATTCTATCTTACTCTTAAATAAAGTCACACCGGCACCAGTGTAATAATCAAATGGTTGATTTCATGTGATTGTCATTTGTAGTATTACAGTTGTCTACACTGATTCCCTACTTTGGAAAACCCTAAATTTAAGTAACCAGTATTCTATCTTACTCTTGAATAAAGTCACACCGGCACCAGTGTAATAATCAAATGGTTGATTTCATGTGATTGTCATTTGTAGTATTACAGTTGTCTACACTGATTCCCTCCTTTGGAAAACCCTAAATTTAAGTAACCAGTATTCTATCTTACTCTTGAATAAAGTCACACCGGCACCAGTGTAATAATCAAATGGTTGATTTCATGTGATTGTCATTTGTAGTATTACAGTTGTCTACACTGATTCCCTACTTTGGAAAACCCTAAATTTAAGTAACCAGTATTCTATCTCACTCTTAAATAAAGTCACACCGGCACCAGTGTAATAATCAAATGGTTGATTTCATGTGATTGTCATTTGTAGTATTACAGTTGTCTACACTGATTCCCTACTTTGGAAAACCCTAAATTTAAGTAACCAGTATTCTATCTTACTCTTGAATAAAGTCACACCGGCACCAGTGTAATAATCAAATGGTTGATTTCATGTGATTGTCATTTGTAGTATTACAGTTGTCTACACTGATTCCCTACTTTGGAAAACCCTAAATTTAAGTAACCAGTATTCTATCTTACACTTAAATAAAGTCACACCGGCACCAGTGTAATAATCAAATGGTTGATTTCATGTGATTGTCATTTGTAGTAGTACAGTTGTCTACACTGATTCCCTACTTTGGAAAACCCTAAATTTAAGTAACCAGTATTCTATCTTACTCTTGAATAAAGTCACACCGGCACCAGTGTAATAATCAAATGGTTGATTTCATGTGATTGTCATTTGTAGTATTACAGTTGTCTACACTGATTCCCTACTTTGGAAAACCCTAAATTTAAGTAACCAGTATTCTATCTTACTCTTGAATAAAGTCACACCGGCACCAGTGTAATAATCAAATGGTTGATTTCATGTGATTGTCATTTGTAGTATTACAGTTGTCTACACTGATTCCCTACTTTGGAAAACCCTAAATTTAAGTAACCAGTATTCTATCTCACTCTTAAATAAAGTCACACCGGCACCAGTGTAATAATCAAATGGTTGATTTCATGTGATTGTCATTTGTAGTATTACAGTTGTCTACACTGATTCCCTACTTTGGAAAACCCTAAATTTAAGTAACCAGTATTCTATCTTACTCTTGAATAAAGTCACACCGGCACCAGTGTAATAATCAAATGGTTGATTTCATGTGATTGTCATTTGTAGTATTACAGTTGTCTACACTGATTCCCTACTTTGGAAAACCCTAAATTTAAGTAACCAGTATTCTATCTTACTCTTGAATAAAGTCACACCGGCACCAGTGTAATAATCAAATGGTTGATTTCATGTGATTGTCATTTGTAGTATTACAGTTGTCTACACTGATTCCCTACTTTGGAAAACCCTAAATTTAAGTAACCAGTATTCTATCTCACTCTTAAATAAAGTCACACCGGCACCAGTGTAATAATCAAATGGTTGATTTCATGTGATTGTCATTTGTAGTATTACTGTTGTCTACACTGATTCCCTACTTTGGAAAGCCCTAAATTTAAGTAACCAGTATTCTATCTTACTCTTGAATAAAGACACACCGGCACCAGTGTAATAATCAAATGGTTGATTTCATGTGATTGTCATTTGTAGTATTACAGTTGTCTACACTGATTCCCTACTTTGGAAAACCCTAAATTTAAGTAACCAGCATTCTATCTCACTCTTAAATAAAGTCACACCGGCACCAGTGTAATAATCAAATGGTTGATTTCATGTGATTGTCATTTGTAGTATTACTGTTGTCTACACTGATTCCCTACTTTGGAAAGCCCTAAATTTAAGTAACCAGTATTCTATCTTACTCTTGAATAAAGACACACCGGCTATCCAGAGACAACAAATGCGACTGAGAACAGCCAACACTGATGAAATCAATATAATACTGTTGGATGCAAACAACTATCGGGGAACAACTTTTTGATCATTCTGATCAGTGGCAAGTTATTCCCACGCTTGTATCTATTCCTAAATGTTGCTTAATGATTTCATCTGCACAAGTTGTTCTCAGTCCTGTTGGTATTCTCTGGATAGCCAATGTAGAAGTGATTGCCTGTGATTAACAACACTCCTGTGATGGAGGCATAGCTATCTGAGCTGGGACACGAGAAAACGGGTCTTTGGGGTTCAGGACCAGGTCTGACACAAACTGGCCTTTACAGTACCAGAAAAGGGCTAGAAAAAGGTACAAGTAGGCAAAGATCAGGAAAAGCGCAATCAGAAAAAAATCCAAAAACCGAGGTGGGAAAAAACCAAACTAACAATCAGGTACTTATACCATGAAACATATCGTAAGCCGAATGAGCAGCTATTTTCCCAAAAGGTGGCCACTCAGTTACCTTAATTAAAACTATGAAAACACACATAAGGCGCCAACAGCACAAAAAAATTTTAAACACGAAGACATAAAACAAAAAGAACCACCACAGAAGTATCGCCTTGGAACGATCAGTAACACAAAGTTACTGGCGGGCTTAAACCGGTTTTACAGGCGCCTAACCTCACCCTCAGCTTCTGTAGTAGAAGCTTGAAATTTCGGATTTAAGAAGAAAAGGGAATATACTATCCGTGAAGCGAAAACAAATGCTCTGATCAGCTGTGCAATTACTGCAAAGCTGATCTGCGCCTTTGTTTTCGCTTAGGTAAAAATCTGTTTTTTCTCATTATATATGTGGCTATCTATACTGTACCTTTAGGCAGTTTGGCACCAAGAGAGCGGAATTTATCTGGGTCCTTTAAATACTCCACAATTTCCTGCAATTCTTGTTTGGCTTCATCAACCTAGGAAATAAATCAGGGGCCAGTTGTTGGTTAACGTTTCGTCAAAATTTCAAACATGAATATTACAAATACACTGTTATTTTTTGTCGATAAAATGTGAGAATCCTTTGCATTGCATTTACCAGCCTGTACAGTCATGGGAGCAGGCTAGAAACTTGAAATTTTGGATATATGTAGAAGATGAATTGCACTATATATGTAGCGAAACAGGCACTGATCCACAGTAACCGCAAAGCTGATAAGCATATGCAGATTGTTGGTTTTCTGATGCAGCGGCTCATTTTGTTGTTGTGCATAGCTTAATGTCCCAGTCAGCAATTTTTCATGTATGTTCGGAGGTATGTTTGTTATTCTTGCTGTTGTGACATTGTTTAACACTCCCAGTCAACAATTTTTTAGTTATGTCAGGATGGATCCATTCATTTCTGGTCATTGACTAGTACTTAAGGGAGTAAAATGTGTTTTGCTCATGGACACGACACACAAACACGGTTTGAATCACAGAGCTCTCTCACGTGTTATCTGCCAATAACCACTGCTGCTATGTATACAAATTGTTTGTTTGTATGAACTGTTGCTTAACATCCCAGTCAATAGCTAATGGTTATGTCAGGACGCTACCAGCATTTTATGGGACTTTTCCCAAAAATCAAGGATGTCATGACATCCAAAAAGTGCTTCAAATATAACCACCCAACTAAACCAACTAGAAAAAGTGCCTTGAGAGGCACGTATACCCCCGGCTGGTAGCTCCCTCCAACGCCCCCACCCATTAGCCCACCGCCGTCCAATCCAGACATGCTCACTTAACCTCAATTCCTGATGAAAGAGAGCGCCCTCAACAAGTACATCTTATAAATTTGTATTTGCAAAAAGCACTGTCTAAAACCATAGGAAGGGGTGGGGAGTGTAGTAGAATGACAGATCTATTTTAGAACAGTATACAGAGATGACTTGTATACTCAATCTAGGACTTGAACGCGGACATTGAGGGTCAGGTCCTCGGTCCTAGATGTAAAGTAGAATGTCATTCTTCAATAATATTTAAAAAAAAAAAAAAAAAAAAAAAAATGTCCTAGATCTTGACCTCTAGCCCCACCCTGGGCACGGACCCTAGTCTAATGTCATTAGGAACAAGGCAAACCTTATAGAGTCCCTTTGGTGCATGTACAAATCATTTCTAAATATGGTGGTAAAGAAAAGTACAGAAAATACAATTTTTAAAGAAGTTCTAGACTTTGACCTCTAGCCCCACCCCCCGCACATGGACCCTAGTGTCTGAACCTTACATGGTACCTATGGTCTAAGTATGAATGCTTTCTGACAAAACTTTGTGGATGTCAAGAAAATAGACTTACAGAAAATTTATCATGGTATTTATCATATTATAAATAAGTCCTAGATTTTGACCTCTAGCCCCACCCCTGGAGATGGTACCAAGCATGGAATATGAAAGCAAACCCTATAGGGTATCTAGGAACTAAATAAGAATACATCCCTATGATTGTTTGTTAAGATATAGACTTAGAGAAGAAACATTAAAATTGTAAATAGCATATTTTAAAGGTGACCTACATTTTGACCTCCAGCCCTACCCCCGGGCACGGGCCCTGGGGTCCGAACTCATGGAAACAAAGCAAACCCTATAGGGTACCTATGGTCCAAATATGAATGGTTTCTGACCATCGGTTCATGAGATATACACCTCTAGAGAAACTTTAACCAAAACTTTGACGTAAATTCCACGAACGTTCCGGAATTACGAACGAAGAAACGAACTAACTAACTAACTAACTAACATACGAACGGACGAACGGAAAAGCGAAAGCTATATACCCGTCGGCATAAATGCCGGGGATATAACAAGGCTTTTATGTATGGATAGTTTGAAATGAACCACTTTTCCTAGGCAGGCTCAGACCTTAGCGGTTAACCAGTAATGAGATGGTAGGTCAGTAGCGAAGAAGCTTTGCCTGGAGTCACAAGCAGCCCACCTATTTATTTCGGCCCCAATGGGCGGGGACCCAGGTATACAAATACCTACCCCTTTAACATCATTAAATGTGACTGTTATTTCTTCTGGACGCACTTCAAAGTTCAGGTTCTGAAACAGGTTTCCTATACCCCCTGGACAAACAAAAATAGAAAAATAAAACATGAAAACAAGTCACCCAAAATATCATAGATTTCAGCTAAAATGTTGTTGCCCTAAGTGCAAAATGGCCCAAGATTTATGCAGCCTAATCAGCATATAAACTGTTTGCAGAGACAGTTATGAGGATTTGATAGTCAAAGGTTCAAAGTCGTGGTCTGACTTCACTTCTGGTATTATTTATATCACCATTACTCCTATGGGAACTATGACTTTCGAGTTTTCACTTTTATTTTACAATAATTGTCTGCAGACCACAAAATTAGTCAAAAAGAGTTACATCCCTTACCTCTGGACCCTGGCTGCCCTGGAGCTCTTAAATTACTCCACCAGAAGTAAAAAATCAACCCTGTAATGATCCATGGGTAATATTTGCTGTAAGATTTCTTTGTTTCTGTTGCCTTTTTCCCAGAAAAACCCTCGGCAAAGGCTAGAATCTGATCTTGAATGTGTTTCTCATGTTTATGAAGCCAGTTGTATTCCCGCCCCTTGAACAGCTTGCCGTCTGCTTTAGCCTTCTTTTGTCCAATTTGTCTCTGTTGAAAAATATCAAAACTGTGTCATTTGAAAACTAGGGTTTATGAACAGGTCTGACATAAACTTGGCTGTGCAGCCACTGAAAAATGGGGTTGAAAGTTAAAATCTGAAAGCAGACGAATTGTACCACATGTACCTATGAAGACAACTTTTCAAATGACTTTTTAATAGTTTTTCCATGCAAATGACCAAATTTGACCTTGGCATTAAATTGGTAGAGCCTGAGGTGTCCTGCTTAGTTTTAAGAACATATGACACAATGCCTAAGAAATTTTTTAAACGTCTTTATTATCATATTTGATGTGGTAGGCATCTTGGTCATGTGACCTGAACCATTTCTCAACATTTGTTTCTCCTTCCAAGGGAGGCTCCACGTGAAATTTAGCTTTGATTTTTCAAAACGTTGTCTGAAGAGAAGACTTCCATAAATGGTCCGCTGGCAGTGGACAACAAATGGACTAGCCTGGAAATACCACAAGCTCATTCTGTGTTTATGCAATACAAAAACTTGCCAATGCAATACATGTATACAGAGAAATTTTTTAGAAGAAAAAATTGAAAATTTCATTGGAAAAATTTTGATTTTTTTTCTAAATTTTCGCTCAAAACATACATTGTGGACATTCAAACTGCCTCGGCCGGTTCTAACGAGTACCCACAATGTATGTTTTGGATCAAAAATAAGAAAATTAGGTATACCCCTGCATACCCCAGTTTTGCTATATAAAAGTGGGGTGTAAGGGGGTATATATTAAACGGACATGTTATCCTGATGATTCACCACAAGTCACTCAGGTGAGCAAATAAGAGTTATTTACTCGTATTACTCACATCGATGTCATCCAGCTCATCATTTCTTCTGAAGTCACTTCCTATCCCGAACGGGATACGCCTGGGCCTGATCTCTCCAATACCGTGGCTTTCATGATGAGTTCTGAGACTCTTGAAGTGCCGTCGCTGTTCATAAACTGTAAAAATGAAAGAAAAAGCAGAAAATAAATAATTATATTTTTTGAAAAATAAGAAAACCAACAATTTGGGTTTCTGACCAGGTCCCTGACACAAACCAGGCTGTACAGTCACAGCATTAAGCTTGAAACTTTGGTTATAAGTGGCACTGGAAGAGGGATAGTACTATCCGCGTGGCGAAAACAAAGGCGCTGATCAGCTTCGTGGTTACCGCGAAGCTGATCTGCGCCTTTGTTTTCGCATATGCAAATTGTTGGTTTTCTGGTGTGGCTACTCAAATATAGTTTTCTATCTGTTCATATGGTTAGAATACCACAAAGACTAAGAGGAAAAAGTTGGAGAAAAATATGCTAAAACTTTGAATTATCCAAAATTCCAGTGTCTACTATACTGCAAAGCCAATATTATAAATTTACAGCTAAATTTTTGTCTTTCTTCTACAGTGGAGTTTATTTATTGGTGGACACTATGGTGGCCTTAAAGAAATTTTCTACAGTTAACATACAGGTACATGTATCAATCAAACCTTGTTTAATTTTGGAAATTTTTGTGACTTTTATTTTGCAAATTTTCGATTTTCAAATTATTAGCAAGTTCTTAAATTCGCGAGCGAATACTTGTGCAGTCTATAAAGCTTATAGTATTTCTTGATTAGCGAGAATTTTTTTTCTGCAAGGCAATGAATTCGCAAATACTAGCGAAAATTAATTTCTTTTGAAAATTTCCAAATTTACAATTTTTCAAAACTCGTGATTATATAAGTATATAAAAACATACCTGGTAAACCTTGTTGTACACATCTGGAGAGAAGTTCTTGAAATTCTCTGCTACCATATAGACTCCGAATGGCAGGACCAGTGGCGGACAATAGAGATTCAGGAAAACCTAGAACAGGAGTCTCAATTAATGAGCCTTTGCCAACAATTTTGAGTTACAACCAGGTCCGACACAAACCGGCCTGTACAGTCACAGAAAAGAGGTAGAAGCTTGAAATTTTGGATTTAAAAAGAAGAGGGATCGTCCTATCTGTGTAGCAAAAACAAAGGCGCTGATCAGCTTCACGGTTACCGCGAAGCTGGTCTGCGCCTTTGTTTTTGCATATGCAAATTGTTGGTTTGCTCATGCGGACGCTCTAATTTTAATCGTTTTAGCTTGGTTATGGCTGAAAATCTCAGTAAACAATTTTGCAGTAATGTCAGAACGAAGCCACAGCTACTTGGAAGTTCCTGGCTATCAAACAGTGCAATAAGAAGCTTAGTGGCTTGGTCAAGGACACAACCGGCAGAGGTAGGTATCAAACGGGATTATTCAAACCCAGGACTTATCGCTATTATGTCCGAAACTCTACCACTAATCAGCCATGCTCCCGTCCCGATTTCATATAAATTACTCAATGCACCTGTTTAAGCAAAAAGTATGAAAACATAATCATCATAATTTTGGGTACCAACACTTCAATAAATTCAGATAAAGCATAAAATGATCTGAATTTAATTCTTGAAGAAAATTGATTTTGTTTCCATGTTGCAAAGCCCTTAGTGTGTACATGTCTGCTAATGCAGACAGGCTTATGTGATTTGTTCTGTCATGTTATGTCCGAACTCAGGATTTTCAGTGTTAAGAGGTGAAAAAGAATGTCAGTTAGCATCGGCTTAATTTACATATTACTTGGCATCCCATAAAATCAATGACAATTTAACGTAAACCCATGGGATACATTATGCATCAGTCATTTGTAACCACTGCTCCCCAACCTACTGGGAAGGGCGGGGATTAAGACTTTACAACTGTAAGTGCCCTGCTATAAGCCCCATCCCCAGGGGACAAACTGGAGGTCAAAACTTTGCTTTTTGCCCTGCCCTTCGCATTAAACGCAATAAAAAATCTCCGTGAGGTAAAGATCCTTATGTCAAAACCCCATCATTTTCCCTGCACTGCGGGGACACTAAAAAATTGCCCCACACTTTAGCCCGGCTATCCCCACCCTTACCCGTAGGTGAGGGGGGGGGGGGGGGGGGGGGGGGGCCATGGTTACAATTGACATTACATTTAGTGAGAAAGATCTATGCATGATAAATGCAATACCTGTTTTATTTTCAAAGAAACTGTTAGAAGACACGTAAGATGTCCTCCAATCTGTACCAATATTATCTTCTTGACTGGAGAGTCTCAAAATGGGAGGCAACTCACTGGTATTAATGCTCTTGGCCAAGTTGACGATACTAGAATCAAGATCCTCTTGTTGTTGCTGTGAATATAAGAGCTTCATCATAAAACACCAACTTCTTTTTCTGCTTGTTTGAATGAGAGGATCAAACAGAATGGCCTAAGAAAAATCACCTGTTTTGAAACTATATAACCACAGTCCATAGCTGGTCTTTTGCCAGATATGGGCAGTTATCCAAGCCACACTGTCTTGAAGGCAGTTTACCAGAACTTTGTTCACATTTTTCTCACCATAGTTGGCAAGCTCTTCTTTTTGAATCAGTAGTCAGGAAATATTAGTGGAGAAAATATTGATATTATGCCGATCGAGATAAAAATAATGTGAGCCGCGACGCGAGAAAACCAGTCTTCAGGGTTTCCGACCAGGTGCGACACAAATCCGCCTGTACAGTCAAAGAAGCAGGCTAGAGGCTTGAAATTTTGGCAATAAGTAGAAGAGGAATTGTATTATCCGAGTAGCAAAAACAAAGGCGCTGATCAGGTGTGCAGTTTCTGCACAGCTGATCTGCGCCTTTGTTTTCGCATAGGCCAAAATCCGCTTTTCTCATGATGCTGCTCATGTAATACAACCTTGAATGACTTCTCTTTTCTTTTCTGAGCAGCTTGTTTCTTGTTTTGTTTTGAGCTGACAGATGTGGTGGTCCTCGTATGCTTTGGATATGCAGCAACAGTACTACCATGTCGTGCTGTGTTCAGTAATGATGAGAACTGAGTAAGAGCTGCAACAACCTGAAACATTACAGGAGAACAAATGAGCCTGTGCATGAGAAAACCAACTCAGGGCACATGGTCAGTGCCTCCAAACTTGACCTTGATATCATGGCATGCGCTTTTCTGTCTGTGACATGTAAAGTACAGTTTAAGGGTGTGTCACAAGATCTGCTCTCTGATTGGTTGGAGCCCAGAACCTGAAAAATGACTGCAAAGTGCAAACACGCAAGATGTCAGGGAAAATTTCGCAGAAATTATGTATCTAAGGCAAGAAATCATAGACTTTTTAATGAAACATCATCTGGCGACAAACTTTAATATCTTTTCAACTAGTATGCAAAGTGCAGGTGAGCAGGATTTCATTTTTCACAGTGATTTTCGTGTTTGAAATGGTGATGTGTAAAGCCAGAATTTTTTTCCCACCAAGTATGTGACACATTCAGAGTGCTTCTGTGTATATGTAGATTGTGGATAACAGCTGAAGATCTGTATCTAACCAAGCAATATAATGATATGGCGAGTGCAAGAACATCGACATTTAGCCGAAAAAAAAAGCAATCATAAAATCATTTCATTGTATGCACTACTGCGTTTTTACTTAGTAGTTTAACTCCTTGTTTTCCCTATGGCAACTCGCCATATATTTTCGGGACTAAGAGCAATCGAAGACTCCTAAAATCACTAAATTTCAATGCCCGTTTTTAATGCTTTGACTCGTTGGCGCCGCCATGTTTGTTTTGGTCAAATTGAGTTCGATGTTGTCATTGGTCAATTAGTATTACCACTCAGGTCGATCCACCAATCAAAAAGCGTTTTACATCAATCATGCGCCATGTTGTTGTAAACACGCGCCATGGCGGCGCTCGATGAGTCAAAGCATTAAAAACAGGCCTTGAAATTTAGCGATTTTAAGAGTCTTCGATTGCTCTTAGTCCCGAAAATATATGGCGAGTTGCCATAGGGAAAACAAGAAGTTGTTTACTTTTTTTTCTGCTATATGGCGAAGTTCTTACACTTGCCATATCCTTATAATATTTCCCCAGTCCCAAAAAGGGCATGGTAAGGTTGCTAAACCAGAGGACCAATGGTCCTGTAAACGCTCACCTGAGATCTGCTGTATATACGAATGTTATAGAAAATAGTCCCAGTATAGGGGTAGATGAAGCCCTTGGGCCATTTTTTTCTTCAGAATAATCAATATACTGACCATACAAGTTTTTCCCTTCAAATGACATTTTAATAGTTTACCCATTCAAATACATAGGCAACCCATGTTGACCTTGCCTTAAAATAGGTCAAGGTCATCGCAGGGTCATGATTTATACATACATTGTAGTACTTGAGTCATCGATGCTTCATGCCAAGTTTCTTCAAAATCGGTCCACCGGTTCCGGAGAAGATTTTTGAAGGGTTTATACCATATATGGGCATGGCGGCCATCTTGGTCACATGACCTTGATTATTTATATACACATTGATTCTCCCATTCTATAGATGCTTCACATGAAATTTGGCTTTGATTGGCCAAGCGGTTTCAGAGGAGAAGATGTTTGAATATTATGGTAATATACATGTATAATGCCCCGGGGCTGGGGCAAATGAGCCCCTGGGGTCCAATTTTTTCAGAATCATTAATATTCAGTCCTACTGCCCATTTCCTGCAAGACGTTCACTTTAAATGACATTTTAAAAGTTTTCCCAATTCAAATGCATTGGCGACCTATGTTGACCTTGCTGTAAAATAGGTCAAGGTCATCCAAAGGTCATAATTTATAAACACATTGTAGTATTTCAGTCCCCGATGCTTAATGCCAAGTTTTGTTGAAATCGGTCCATTGGTTCAGGAGAAGAAGAATTTTAAACGGTTTTTACCATATATGGGCATGGCGGCCATCTTGGTCATGTGACCTGGATCAGTTATAAACACATTGATTCCCTCTTCCCATATATGCTTCCTATAAAATTTGGCTTTGATTGGCCAAGTGGTTTCAGAGAAGAAGATCTTTGAATATTTGTGTAATATACATGTATATTGCCCCGGGGTGGGGGCAGACCAACCCCTGGGGTCCAAATTTTTTTCAGAATTACTTACCTTCAGTCCATTTGCCCATTTCCTGCAAGATTTGCCTTTCAAATGACATTTTAACAATTTTCCCCATTCAATGCATGGGCGACCTATGTTGACCTTGCCGTAAAATAGGTCAATGTCTTCCAAAGGTCATAATTTATAAACACATTGTAGTACTCTAGTCCCCGATGCTTAATGCCAAGTTTCGTTGAAATTGGTCCAGTGGTTCCGGAGAAGAAGAATTTTGAAGGGTTTTTACCATATATGGGCATGGCGGCCATCTTGGTCATGTGACCTGGATTATTTATAAACACATTGATTCCCCCTTCCTATAGATGCTTCATATAAAATTTGGCTTTGATTGGCCAAGCGGTTTCAGAGAAGAAGATCTTTGAAAATGGTGGACGACGACGGACGGACGCCGGATCATGGCCATCCTATAAGCTCACCTTGTGAGCCTAACGGCTCAGGTGAGCTAAAAAGGGCACTTTTTAACGGGCGCCAGCATGTCAAAAGGGCACTTTCAGTGCGCGACGGCAAGCAAAAGGGCACTTTTATGCACAGTCATTAAGTTTAACCCTTATTATTATTTATTATAAAAATTTTCTCTATCATTTCAAATTTGCTTTTCAGCTTATATTGTTTTTTCCTCAATTTCCATATTTGAAAAAGTCGTTTCGACTTTCTTCTGAATCCCTTGTTATATATGCAACGGTTGTATAAAATGCTTTGTTTGTATTATTATATGTGCATGTATATACAGAAATAAAAGTTTAAACCCATTTCCATATTTCAGGATTCTCTTTTACCAGAGACAACTTAGAAATTTATTTTCCCTGAATTAACCATAAGAGATAACATGACTTATGATTTGTTTTGAAAAGTAAACTGTAATTGAAAATTGAAACTAATTAAATGGCACACTTAGGCCAAAAATAAAAAATTGTTTGTTTGCCCTCTCCCTACCTACTCACCAAAATTGGGGCCTACTCAAAAATTTTATTGCCCTTTCACCAGAAACATTTTTTTTTTTAGAAAGAAAAAATGTTTCTGTCAGACAATAAATTGTTTCCCCTAGAAATTAATCTGTGTTTTAATTTTAACCATGGCCCTTCACTCCAATTGTTTATTTTGTTATGCAAAACATAAAATGCAACTGTAATTGTGAGCATATAACAAAATCGTAGCTAATTCCTTTGACCAAAAATAATACATAATTAGTCCATCAAAAAAAAAAAAAAGCCTACCTACCTACCCGAATTTTCTAGACAGGGTAGGGAGAGGGCAAACAGAAATAATTTTAAATGTGGCCTTATATCATCAGGTAGCATACATGTGATGAGCTCCTGGTGTGGAAGTGGGAGATTTGGATTTCAATTCAGGGAGATTGGGGTCTACTTCAGGGAGATTATGTGTCGGCATCTAAAATGCACGATTTTGCATGTTTTCATGCAACACCATCATTTTTTCTGTCAAATTTGAAGCAATTTGCTTTTCCCTATCTCCCCCCCCCCCAGCCCTAGTTTCAAAATGCATAATGGTACAGTAATCAGCTTATCCTTGTGTCTCATGTAATCATGAAAGCTAAAGGGGTATCCTGAGCAATAAGAAGAGGCAGGGGATATTCCAAGTGTTATGCTGTTGAAGCAGCAATGCTTGATCATGCAGAAATCTGTCAAATGAATGTCCATTTTCAGCTGATTTTTCTGTCTGATTCCAAATAAAAGTTTGCAAGTGCAATTTTATACAAGTATATATCTATCTCACTTTAACAAGTTAAAAGAAATTAAACTGTATTGCCTGTACTAACCAAGAAAATGAAAAATCGATCCCAGACACAAATTTCTACTTTCATTTTTGAAATGTTTACACTGGCCAAGGCCAAGGTCAACGGTGTACAGGTAAAATTTTTCCACTATCAATTTGACATACTGGCGGGAAATTTTACCCTGCGTTTACACTTTGAACTGGTACCTTTGTGGATGCTTGGGCCAATTTAACGCCTCGCTGCACCCAATACCCCTAAAGTGACACCACTAATTGTTGTTTCCCTCCTTTGTAATTACGTAACAGACACTACTTAATCCCTTTGTGACTTTCGTCTGTAAAGTGATTACCGTATTTTTCTGCTGTAAATGGACAGTTTGGAAAAAAATATGATAGGAAAATTCAGCATCCGGGAGATTCTAGAGGCTTTCCTGGAGGCCGGGATATGGTCCTCATTTCCTGGATCCTCCCGGACGATCCGGGAGGAATCACATGTATGAGGTAGGACATTCAATTTTCACACCTTTTCTGATTAACATCTCATTTGGTGTCTAACTGGGTACTTGTCATTGAGTAATTATCAACACTTGCCACTGTAATTAAGTGACAATAAACAAGGGATTAATGCAATCAACAACAGTTTCTGTGGAAGTCATGATCATAAATTTTGCCAATTCTGTTTCTGCAGACTTCAAGCAAAAAGTCTTGTAACTTCCTTATTTTTTGTCCGATTTTGACAAACTTTTTACCAAAATGCAGGGCACATAATGTAGATTCGACACTGGCTATCCGCACGACCGTCGTGCCGATAATGCCGCTTATCCACACGACCGTCGTGCGGATAAGCGGCGTTATCCGCACGACAGGAAAATAGATTTGTGAATGTTAAATGTTTAGAGAATTGGTAACATTTTAACTTGGTATATATTATCCATTTGTTTCAAACTGAAACAGAATTTACCCATGCAAGAAATTTTACTTTTTAATTAACACAATTATTATTTTGCTGAAATTGGCTTACCTGTGACCTTACCTGTGAAAAATCAGCCATGCGAATGCGTAAATAAGAAATTATCGAAAGGTAAACTAATAAAAAATGTGATAATCCAAAACAATAAACAACCTTTTAATTTAATAGCAATTGATCGATTAGCATGAAACATTTCATTAAGACAAAGATTAGATCTTGCATATAATGTACAATGGTGATAGTTTTCCACTTTTTAATAAGCCTATTCATTTTTTTTTTATTTTCATTATTTTTTTTTAATTATTATTTCTTATTTATTTTTGTAGCATAAGATGTTTTTCGAATAAACTTCAAATTAATTCATTTAATTGCAAATAAATAATTTAATGCATCAGAAAGCTTCATTGTTAGAAAATCTCATACTCCTGTCATGCCGATAGCCAATACCTGTAGCATTGGCTATTCGCACGACGGTCGGGCCGATAACGCCGCTTATCGGCACGACCGTCGTGCGGATAAGCGGCGTTATCGACACGACCGTCGTGCGGATAGCCTCAGCCTGTAGATTCAGTAAAAAGGGCATGGCGCTGGGAAAAAGGGCATGGCGCTGGAGAAAAAGGGCATGGCGCGGCGCCATAGTAAAAGGAATGTAGGAAAAAAAGTCACAGGAAAAAAAGTCACGGAAAAAAAGTCACAATTTTGGGTAGGAAAAAAAGTCACAGGAAAAACAGTCACAAAAAAGAATTATGCTTTTTCTCAACTTTTGGTTAGGAATAAACATTTTTATTTTTATATGTACCATTTTCATCACTTTATGTTTTGTTTGGATTGATGTTTTAGCCTTAACACTATTCGATCATGCCGGGACTGAGGCGATACTTCCTGGGTACTTGACCAGTTATTTTGTAACTTAAAATAGGCTTGTTTAAGGACACTGCATGGCAACAGTTTGTTTCAAACAAAGTTCTAAGGAACCATGGTCTGAAACTCTACCATAATGCCACCATGCTCCTCGAATTGGGTGGATTCTCATCCATTCAATGTTTCCCATTCTATGGGCATGTTTTGATTCTGATTATGAAATTTCCTCATGATTGCTTTATTTTAACATGAAAATCATGTCCTACTACATTTATCTACTGATATATGTATTTTCTCTTGGTCTTTTATAATTGTGACTTTTTTTCCGTGACTTTTTTTTCCTGTTGTAACGGGATAGTCTCCCTTGTAGAATACGTTGGTGCAACGTATTAGCATCATATTAGCGGGTAGTAATATGCAAATTAGAAACTCGAAACTTTGTGATTAGAGTAAGTGTTAGGTATATAGCGCAGTAAACCACCCTTGGTGGATGAGCATGCTTTTCCACCGACGGGGTTTCTGTGGCTTGGCTCGGCCGCTCGTTACATTTGGTGGTCAGCGGTGGGATGATGACAACTGCCAGAACGGAGTTGCCTTACCCATGTAGTCCCCAGGCCAAGACTCGGGACGAGTCTTCTCGGAGGGGGAAGTAATGTAAAGGGATAGTCTCCCTTGTAGAATACGTTGGTGCAACGTATTAGCATCATATTAGCGGGTAGTAATATGCAAATTAGAAACTCGAAACTTTGTGATTAGAGTAAGTGTTAGGTATATAGTGCAGTAAACCACCCTTGGTAGATGAGCATGCTTTTCCACCGACGGGGTTTCTGTGGCTTGGCTCGGCCGTTCGTTACACTGTGACTTTTTTTCCGTCCACCAGTAAAAGTGGCTAGGGGAAACACTATTATATACATGCCTGTAAGGCTAAGGTAGTGATATCATTTCAAATCCTTATATTGCTAGGAAATGATGTCATGACTAGGGAAATTCTTGCATTAGGGCTATCTAACAAAGGAACGTGTAGGCATTAAGACAGCTCTTTCTTTCTTTCAGTCTGTATTCTCCTCCACCCGACTGGAGCACCTGCGATCACTCACAGTAGATATGTTGTTCTCCAATTCTACCACCACCAAAACTAAATATCTGCTATGCTGTTTGGAGAAGGCAGCCACTATTCCCTGCAGCTCTATGTTTGGTCTATATCTAACCTCAATTGCACACACATCAACCAAAGTGAGATGAGGACCTTCTGTCGTTCTGATTTCTGATGAAATTTAACCTTCGAAATAAATGTCTTTCTGTGGCTAGATGTAGCAAATGTTTGTCAATACCTGTGGCTGGTAAGAAGCCTGATGGAACATTCTGTTTATTTTTTAACTGTCTTGTCTCCGTTTTAAGCAGAAAGGTGAATTATGTAAACATTTTTCTGTTCAAGTTGGACGTGCTTTCACTTTGAGCTGGTTCTCTTTTTTGGGGGAACCAGGGAAGATCCGCACTGGACTAAAATCAACAAAATCGTATCGGTCCGTCTGATTGATACGGTTACCGTTTCTCCCTTGATCATGTTGGTCGTTTCTCCCATGGGTCAAAACGACTCATCTATTTTCCTACCATGACTAATTAAATAAGCTAATGTATTATTTATCATAATCAACATTTCGAGATGTCTTGGGCTGAAAGACTATAGCTGTCTGTTAGGTATAGGCCTACATTTCTTGCTTCATAATGAAGGCCCCGGCTGAGGATTGAAACTGGGACCTCTGGGACCAGAGTCCTACTATCTACCATTGCACCAGTCCGCTTCAAACATAATAAGAAATCCTCATACATGCATTTCATATCCAACCATTGGTGGGTCAATGTTGTCTGGTTTGTGCTCTCTGGAGCGTCATGTTCCCTCGAGTTTTAACGAAGTTGAGCTGGGGTATTATGATAACTGTCATAAACACTTTCATAAAGATTGGTCATCTTATTGTTTGTATTATACGGTGATTACATATAAAATTTTCATATGCCGTGAAAAATGGCAAACTGAGACCGGAAGATGGTGTGGATATGGATTCCACTCTCTTCAGCACTGGTAAATTTACTATATATCTTAGTTTCAATTGTGCTTAAAACTCATGTTACAGTTTATTTGTATTGTATGTGAAGACGATGAGCTTGTTATGCTTAAGTCATGAATAAAATTTATGTTATGTTATGTTATGTTATGATAACCTAGTTATAGTTTCTCTGCAATGATTACTGCTGTGAAGGTGTGCCATCGAGTACAGACCTTCATCAGTAACCCCTTACCAACTGACAAAAAGCCAGACAATGGGGCTTCAATTTCAAGAATTCAAATCAAATTAGTCTAAATTAAAGACTCGCATCCTCAAAATTGGCCAAATAATTTGGCCGAAGAATCGAAGATGTTTCTTCAAATATTCTTACTAATCTCAGTCAAAGGATCAAAAGAAAATTATAATCTGCCTTATTACACTCTATTAGCGACAAGCCTGAACGGATAATATCAAACAAAATTACGTTTGCAACTGGTGTCTAATGCCAATATGTGTTGTTGGCAATCGAAAACAAAAACGTATGTTAATGAAGTATTTTGAGGCAAATATGTACTTTGAAGCAAAAGTAGTTAGACTTTAACTTTGACAATAGAAAACGCGGTGCCAGATATTCAGACATCATTGCCTTGCAAGAAAACTTTGATGTCGGCCTCAAACGAATTCGCCGCGGGATATTGTGCTTTGTTTTAAGTTTGTTTAGAAAATATTGAATAAGTACTAACACATGTCGCATATAAAGTACACTGAAAAAAAGTTATAAGAGGCCACCTCATATTTTTTCTTCTAGTTCAGAAAGTAAAATACGATCAATTAAAATTCATGATCATATGAATAAACCAATATCTAACAGTGGCTCTTCCAAAATGCGTGATACTTCTCACACAGACGAAGTATGTGTAAAGGTACCCTCATTTCAAAAAGTCACACTTTATTAACATCAAATTAAATGTCATATTATGACGTTGTGTTTTTACATTTTAATTTATTTGAAAGTGCTACTGACTGCCATGATGCAAGATAAAATTAAGTCAAAAGTGTTGCTGCAATAAGAATCTTCGTGTCTGTTTTGTACATGCAAGAAGACAACAACCTGAATAACAGGAATTCAGCTTTTGTATGCAATTTGCATACCAACTTTGTTCTTCTCCAGTTGCGTTATTATCAGCAGCATGGCATTGAAATTTTCAGCGATTATTTAGGTTAACTACTAGACTCTGATAAACTTTGAAAATTCAAAAAATCGTCCACAAATTTTGTTATTTTGTTCGTTAAAAATTAGCATTGAAATCGGAAGTGTGCGGCAGCCTTGACCTGTTGGTCCTCGAAAATGGTCTCAAACAGTTCAGTCGAGTTATATCTCTCATTTCCAGGCCTCATCAAGTGAATTTAGCAGGGGTCAACATGTTTAAGAGGCACATTTATGAATTTTCCAAAAAATCTCAAAATTGGTGATTCTTAAAAATGCATAAAAATTCTACCAGTACAGAAAATTCGAATGTTTGATGTTTTTCCGAGCCGTAACAACCCCTTTGATGACACTCGTTCCTAATTTCAATAAATGGTGTGCTGTATCTAATTTTTTTTATTTAAAAACATTGATTTTTGCATTTTTACTCCAAAAACGCTTTTAGTGAAAGAAAATTATTTCTTAACACTTTGGAACTTTAATTACTTGAAAGACACGTCTTTCGGCAAAAAATCGTGCAATTTTGAACATGGCTTAGAAACAAAAAATGAGTTTGAAAAGTGGCCTCTTATAACTTTTTTTCAGTGTATTGTATTCAAATAAAAAATCATTTGCACGAATAACATAGACGTCGACAAATACCAGTTTTGCACGTGCATAGCATGATCAATTGGTTTTCCGCTATTTAGAACAGTAACCTTTCAGATACACTAGGTCAGTAGATCGGGGATTAGAGCATTCCCTCTTGAAACGGTAGTGGAGGTCTCGAGGCCCGGTTCCGCCATCCATTCCAATAGAACGAAACCGGGTGTTGCAATATAAAATAAAATAGAAGGAAGTGGCAACACTTAATCTTGGCCTATTGTGGCAACACTTAATCTTGGCCTATTTCAGGCAATGTTGGGACTGGAAATGAGATTTTTCTCCACATAAGGAAAAGGTACAAGTAGGCAAAGATCAGGAAAAGGCACAATCAGAAAAAGATTCCCACTCCAAAAACCGAGATGGGAAAAAAACTAAATTAACAATCAAGTACTTATACCATGGAAACATATCGTAAGCCGAATGGGCAGCTATTTTCCCAATAGGTGGCCACTCAGTTACCTAAACTTAACTAAAATATGAAAACATACATAAGGTGCCAACAGCACAAAATATTTAAAAACACCAAGACATAAAACGAAAGAACCACCACAGAAGTATCGCCTTGGAACGATCAGTAATATAAAATTACTGGCGGGCTTAAATCGATTTTACATGGCCATAACCTCACCCTCAGCTTCTGCAGTGGTTCATAACATTTAGTTAGTTCTTCGGTCCTCGTGGTGAATCTCTAACTAGTCAATGAATCATCAAGAACAAACAGATAAATCACGATAAACATCCTGATGAATCAAAAGCGAGGACACAACAGATTCAGTAAGCTGCCCGACGATGGAGATCCCTGGGCGCCGAATAACTTACTAAATCCGGAGCAAAAGAAAAACACCAGTTGGACCCCAGTGGGCCGAGCAAAAGACAAGAAGCTCCGGCCCCAACCAACTAAAATGAATAGCTTTAAGTCGGGGCCATCATAGAGTCTGACGCCCGACCCACCGGTGTGCAATTAAAGAAGGCAGCATAGTTATCAACCATGATTGGGTTAAAACCTAAGCATGCAGACTGTCGCATAACATTCAAGTTATAAAAATGCTATTTAGACACCCTATACATCATCAAGTGGAAAAAGTATGTGTGCTTATTAGGATGATTTATGATGACTCAAAAAAGGACTACAGAGTTCTCCTTAACTCCAAACTCCTATTTATCTTCATATACTGAGTCGATCAATTTCTGATCATCATCTCAGGTGTTGGGTGGGTGCTAAATTTTGAATTTAGCCGAAATTTGTTCCCGAAAAACAGGAAGTGCACAATGTGCGCATGCGCACCCACCACCTCCAGCTTTCTTTTATCCTGACTCTAACTTTTTTTGCAAGCCCCAATAGTAAAGTATAAGGCGGATCAAATATTTTAGGAACAACTAATCATAGTAAGGAGTCTTGGACAGTGTTCACTTATTAGAGTATATGCACTAATTAGAATGAATATGGTAATAAACTGGTAATAGACTTTAAGAATTTCTCCTTATAATACATCTATGTATTTCTATTATAAATTTTCAAGATACATACATGTACACTGTAGGTACATGTATTTTGTATTATATAAACCGTTTCTTTCACATCAAATGAGCCTTAGCATGAGAAAACATGTCTTTGTTGTTTCCCACAAGTCCAGCATGAACTTGTGGGCTTAGAAGATGGCCCGGAATTTTGAATTTAAAATGTATTTTTATGTAGGCCAAGTTTGAAGACTAGATCCCTTGGGCTTTCACCAAAATTTTGTTGTAAATTCTACGAATATGCATAAATTATGAATGATATAACAAACAATGAATGGAAAGACAAACACTGTACAATAATACCCTGTATAAATTCCAAGATAATACCCTGTATAAATTCCAAGAATACAATCCCAGACATTTAAAATCTGAAACATCATGCAAATATTTTGCTCAATATTTGTAACATTTTATGGATGGACAATAAAAAGGCACACACCTGTACTTTTAAAAAATCAAATGGATGTTATTTATTACCTTGACTGCATTACAAAAGATGTATAAAAGCAATATTTAATTGCTAATAATTTAGGTTAATAACAAAACCATAGAGAATAATATGTAGCTAGTTGTCAATAGCAATGTTTCAGTATTGACAGCCGGCTGTCATTAGCCAACTTTCGCAATCTGGCAATCGACAACCAGTTACTAATTTTTCCCAGTAAGAAAGACCAAAAGTGCCCAAATATCCCTGATATACCCTTCAGCATAAATTACCAGGGATAAAATTACTGACATACACAAAAATGTAAGAACATTTGATCATTTAGCTCAAACATCTTACACATGTTACATGCACCTATGGAAATAATAACTCGGGTAAAAAAAAGCACAATGTTTACTTAAGATCATTCATGTACTTAGATATTTGTTTGAATGTGTTACTAAGATGTATAAAACCAATAACTTATGTAGGGAAATATTTTTTCTACTTTCGAACTTTGGCTACTGACAACCGGTTGTCAGTAGCAAAATTTCGCTATTGACAAACGGTTGTCAGTAGCGATCGCCTAAATAAAATGATATCAGTTGCCAGACGCTCACAAGTGCTGTCTGATGCATGTCCTGTTTGTGACTAATGTTCATCCTGGCCCAATAAAGTCCATGCAAACTTTTAATAATATTTTGTATGGCCCATCCCATTTCTCATAAATGTTTTCACTGCTCTTAAAGGAACCCAGTTTTTTGATAAACATGATCTGTTGTCTGACAAATAACATGCGTTCAGGAAATTGTTGTTGTTTGTAACTTCCTCCTATGTCTGGAGAACTTCACGTTGGTGAATAAATGTCCTTATTTTAAACTTCTACTTTTTAATTTGCACCCCACCGATATTCAAAAATGTTTATTTCAATTAATTCAAGAGTCTAGTCCGTTTACAATGTAGAGCATAGCATAGTCCCCTGGCCACTGATTCGAATTTAGACAGAAAGTCCTCCCTTTGGGGTTCTCTCAGATTTAATTCAACTGCTGTGCAGTCCAACATCACCGCAACTAGCAGCTTGGAGTCGCGGCAAATACACTGTTGCACCTCATCTCCAAGATATTGTGATAAAACAGATTTAATCGTCTTGATAAAAGGATCACGGCTCTCCGTAAGCGAACGACACCTCAGCAGGAAATGTTCATGGTCTTCTGGATTCTCACCACACAGCAAACACGTTGGGTCAACACTGTACTGATTAAACTTAGCACGAACAGATTGAAGAACATATGTGCCTGTCATGAGCATTTGCCTTTATGCCAGCTTTCTTAATTGCCATAGGATTGAAACCTGCATTTTTCCAAACACAATGTACCTCACCAATTTCGTAATTTTCAGTATTCAAAAACCTGAGTGATGATTTATCACTCGCCTCAAGTTTTATCTTATTAACCCAATATGTATTGATATGCTCATCATTTGTCTGTTTCCATGAAGCCTTAGTCAATTCACTATTCAAAAGGGTCTAAGGTACTAGGTAGGCTGTATTGAGACAAAATTGAGTTGACATAGACAAACCAACTTTTGGATTTATGGTCTTTAATCATAATTTGCCTTTCTGCAATCCCTCTTTCAATTGAGCTGCTGCGTAACACACTACCCAACGTACCCAAGACTCGCTTGTGTAGATCCGCCACCAGAGGCAATTGACCAGACAACAAATACACTGCCGAGTCAGCCGTTCTCTCCTGAAGATGCATGATTTGTTTAAGGATTTTTTTGTGAAATTGGTTATGTTTTTGAATTTCAAATTTGGACAGCTTCAGCACGTCAAGACAATAAATAAGACGAGGTAAAACATATGCCGACCAGAGACGCAATGAAACCCTAGGATTACCCCCGTTTTCACCATGCAAACCAGCCCCCATTAGGGAGTATGCACAACCCCTCGCGGACGCAATTCTATCATCTACAGTTGTTGAGTGACCTGACCTAGATATTGTCCCTTTTTATCCCCAAGTGTGTACATTCATTTACCACCTCAATGGGATTACCATTGATAGAAAAAATCTGACTTTGGTTCCAAGTGACTGTGTCCACCGGACTGTGTCCACCAGTCCAGCAAAGTATCCCTGTGTAGACAACATTGCTTGAAGGTCAATAATTGAACGTGATAAAAACAGAAGGTCATCCGCGACTGTTGGAACACCACAATACACATTTCCTATGGAAAGACCAATCTTGCTATTCTGCATCAGATCCAGGAGAGGATTAATATGAATCTTGTAACAAGTTGGTGAAATAATTCCTCCATGTCTGACTACCTGTTCTTCAACAAAGGACTTTGAGGGCCTGCCACACCAGTTGACTACTGAAGACATAGCATGATAACTGTCCTGAAGAATATTCCAACTGGTTCTTGTTATTCCTGAAGTGTACAACTTTCGCAATAGTGACTTGTGCCATACTACATCGAAAGCCTTAGTAGCATCAATACAGGCAGTATACAGCGGAGTGTTTGTATCCTTGGCTTCAGCGATGGCCTCTGTGAACAGAAGTGCCGCAACAGTAGCCGATGTACCCTTGGTAGTGGGTTCTGGAGAGCCTCAAGTTCTGCAAATGCGGTGTCTAGTAGATATTTTTCCAGAACCTTTCCTATGAGACTAGTTATGGTTATTCTCCTGTACGAATTTGGGTCATATAAAGGTTTCCCTTGCTTCTTGTAAATAGGTGTTATATACCCCATCTTGAACATCTCTGGTACTTTTCCATACCGGAACACACTGTTCAGTACCTCAGCAATGAAGAAACTCACTGACCTTCCACCATACTTTAAGTGCTCATCTGATATACCTGTACCATCATATGCTTTGTTGTTTTTCAACGTCTTGATAATACCACTAACAGTCTCACAGGAAATCTCCGGTAAGCCGCTTTGTAGTTTGGAACAAATGTCACAGGTAAGGTTAAAATCAAGGTCAACTTGCTGTTTGAAGTTATCATCATATGTATGATTGTCTGCTGGAGTAGCTAGCTTCTCAAAATAAGAGGCCCATCCTTCTCGAATTGCCTCCTCAGTTGTGAGGTGCCTGTCATCAACGTAGAGCTGGCTTAAGGCTTGTCGTCCTTCTTTTCTTTGTCTATTGACTAGGGAGAAAAACCGCTTCTTATCCGAGGAGTCAGCTTCCATTATATCCTGATAGGTTGTGGTTCTGTATGTAGCTTGTGTCTGTCTCTGAATGGTTCTTAGCTGCTTCTTAGCAACCCTGCATTGCATGGAAAGAGGATGCTGCGGACCAGGTCTTCCCGCTTTCTTCCACTGAGAGAACAACTTCTTACTAGAAACTGAAGCATTTTTTTTTTCAATTCTTCTGACCAGTATCGTTTCTTCTTTCCACTTCTAGTACAAGGTGCATTTTTCTCACCGGCAGCCACAAGAATATCACAGAAAGACTGTAAAATAACATCCAAATCATAAGGTGATGCTGTATTCAATGAAATACTCCCAATTTCTCTTTCAATTTGTTTTCTATACCCAACTTGGTCCAGTTTTTCCCACCGAATTTTCTTTCTACTAATGCTATGATGATCATCCCCTATCTTCTTAGTAATAACAGGGAGGTTACATATAACTGGAACATGCGTCGAGGTATTCATCGGATCCCAGGTATATATCTCCACATCTTGTACCAGGTTATCTGTATCACACCCAGAGCACAGTATGTAGTAGGGATGTCAACCGGAGTCCGAACGTTCGGACTTCGGATCCCGTACCGAAGTTCGGATCCAAATTTTAGCATCTGGACGTTCGCTAAAAATCAAAATGTCCAATATGTAGATAAATTTCTATTATTATAAGACAAAAATACACAATGATTTCTTAGCAAAAGAGAAACCAAATTATAAATACGAATTTTCTTAACATGTAGTGTCAAAGGTCACTAAGGTTTAAGGGGTAAATGGGACAATGCAGGTCACGGGGAAGCGACAATAAACAAAGAAAGGATTAAACGTGGTAATTGGCCTCTGTTGTTTTCTTTAGAAAACAATTTGATTCAGACTTCTCAAGTTTTAAATATAATAATTATACAGGCCGCCCAGCAAAATTACATGTCAGATGATTAATAGATATGTTCTGGGATTAAAAACAACAAGTATGCTTTACTATGATCTTAATTTGACAAATCAAATATGCGGATTCTAAAGCTGACCCGTTTATGCAAAGAAACACATTTAGAATTAGATTTTCTACATGTATGACGTGACTAAATTAGTTTGCTGACGCGCCACTTCGACAAAATGGGAACTCAGTGAATGTTTGTGATCTTTTGAAAATGACTTTGTTTTGCTGTTTTAGCATGATGTTTGTTACTTTTGTGAATGTAAATAAAATTTCCTAAAGAATATGGCGTTTCGTGTCTGCGTCACAACGGAAGCAACGCCAAGCTCAGTAACTCTTGATAATGAATGTTCTTTCAAGGGAACACTTGATTAATATACATGTGATCTGAAACGAAAACAAAAGATGCGAACGTTCGAACCATCCGGATGTTTGTTTCAGAACGTCCGAACCTTAAATCTGACACCAAATGACATCCCTAGTATGTAGTCTATTTGTGAACTGGATTTGCCACTAAAATGCTGGAAAGTGTTCTTTTTAGGATAGTTCTCTCCTATGGAAAGGCAATGTGACTCACAGAATTTCCTAAACACTGTGTCCCTGACTGTAGGCACTTCTCTAACGAGGGGGCATTCATATCGCCAACCAGGATGAACCGAACACTTGATGCATATGTATTCATGATCTCCCTGACCTGCATAAGAACATCCTTATAATTGTCCTCAGAATCCCGAGAGCCTCTGCAGGGCATGTAAACATTAATTATGCACAGCTCACCACAGGAAGTATGTACAAGCAAGCCCTGAATTCTGTTACCACCATCCAACAATGGGGAGACCATCGAGTCGATGTCTTTCTTCCAAATAGTTGCAACAACCCCCCTACCCCGTGGTCTACATTGCGGGGTTAACGGATCAGCATCATCAACAGATTTCAATGCACATTAATGCATCTTTCATTGCAAAATTCAATAAGTTCTCTTTGTTCAAAATGGTAAAGCCAATGTTCCTGTAGAGCAACAATATCACATTTTCTTAACAGCTTTTCCAAATACAATTTATTGGTATAGAAGTTCTCAATGTTGAAGGTTGAAATCCTTGTGGACGATAAAACTGTCTCTGCTGTGTTGGTATTGGAATCAACTGGTGTTGAGGGTACCTCGCAGCCATGATGGGGGGGGGGGGACAGGCATGCCCTGAGGAATGTACTGCTGAGCAAGCTGTAGGTGGCCCGTGGGCATCAGAGTGGGCATCTGGTGTTCCTTCAGTCCTTGAATCCGCAGTACCATCCACGTGGGCTTCGCAGTCAATGGGCCTGACCACAAAAAAGACTAAGACTGGGACAGCTCCGCTAGGTCTGTGCTTGGTTTTTGTGACATTTCTGCATCAACCTGGATTGTCTTGTCACTAGCTCCATCTCCACGCAGTTGGTTGTCACTCATGCCTGTCCGCCTCGTCGAGCCGTCATCTTCACCAGCAGCATCATCATTCCCCCGAGACGTCTGTGTATCACTTAACCTAGTCTCTCTTTCCTCATCTAAGATCAAGGCCTCCCCATGGACACCCTCAGTTGTGAAACACAGTTTACCACAGCGATGATTTCTGAGCAAAATTCTTGGGCAATTAATAAGTTAATTTATTGCAAATTATTGGATTTTGAAAAAAAAAGAAGAAAAAATATTTTGATGCACCCCAACAGGAACTTCATATTACTACAGTATTAGTAATATTTCTAGTTTAACAGTCTTAAGTTAATTGATATTGGAAAACAAGAAACCAATACAATTAAAAACCAAAAGCCAATACTGGCTAAACGGATTCAGCAGGCCCCGCGTAAGATTTTCCTATATAAACGAGCGGATATGGACGGTCTCCATGACCATCTAGCGCGCTATAGGGATTCGTTCCTTTCAACTGACCATAGTCAGGTGTCAGTCAATGACATGTGGGTCAGTTTTAAGTCGGAGGTTCTCTCGGCTATTGAAAGGTTTATTCCATCAAAAATGACCAAGACAAAATATAGCTTACCATGGATCGATAGATAAGGAAACGTGATAAACTTTACTTTCGTGCTCGCAAGTCAAGCAGCCCTGACATTAAGAACCATTACAAACGGTTCAGAGCACATGTTCAAAAGAGCATTAGAGATGCATATTGGAAGCATATTACCAATATCTTCTCCTTTGAAAATGATAACCCTGATCCCGATTGTCCCCGAAAAAATGAAAAGGCAAAAAAGTTTTGGTCATTTGTCAAGTCCCTTAAGAAAGACGCGTCTGGGATCAATACTCTTAGAGAAAATGGTATCTTGAAGACTGACACTTTGGATAAGGCTAATATTTGTAATAGGCAGTTTCAGTCAGCCTTCACTCGCGAATCAGATGATGAAATCCCCTCCAAAGGCACAAGTCCTTTCACCGCTATGGGTGAAATTACAGTTGACCCCAATGGGGTCATTAAACAGTTGAATAATTTGAATATACATAAGGCGCCTGGGCCAGATGGCCTGAGTGCTAGGGTGTTGAAGGAATGTAGTTCTGAAATTGCTCATGTACTGACCTATATCTTCAATGAGTCGCTTGCTCAGGGTGCTGTACCAGACGATTGGCGACAGGCAAATGTAGCCCCGGTATTTAAGAAAGGTGAGAAATACGATGCAGCTAATTATCGACCGGTGTCGCTTACTTGTATCTGTTGCAAAACTCTAGAGCATATAATAGTCAGCAACATAAACAAACACTTGGCTCTTGAAAACATCCTTGCTGACTGTCAGCGAAACACAGTTAGTTCAGTTTTATCATGATTTGGTTAGTAATCTGGACCGAGCAGTGGGTCGTGGCCACAGGCAGACGGATGTGATTGTTATGGATTTCGCTAAGGCCTTTGACAAGGTCCCACATAAAAGGTTATTATACAAACTTGACTTCTACGGGATTAGAGGATCTACACATAAGTGGATCGACTCGTGGCTCTCTGAGCGCTCTCAAAAAGTGGTATTAGATGGCCGTGCCTCAGACCCAGTCCCGGTTCTTTCTGGTGTCCCACAAGGATCGGTCTTAGGACCGGTCCTATTTCTTATTTTCATTAATGATCTTCCTGACAACATCAGGTCATCTGTTCGGCTATTTGCGGATGATTGTGTTTTATACAGAAATGTCAAGTCACCATTGGATTGTCAAATTTTACAAGATGACCTGAATAGCTTGGCCAAATGGGAAATGGATTGGCAAATGAAATTCAATGTTAGCAAATGTCATTCAATGAGGGTGACGCGGCTACATCCAAGCAGGCATATAGATTTCAATTACACACTGCATCAGCAAACATTAGAACAGGTTCAGTCCGCTAAATACCTCGGTTTAACTATCACAGATGATCTTGATTGGGGTCAACACATTTCTGAAATTATATGCAAGGCAACTAAGACTTTGGGTTTTCTTCGGCGCAATTTGGCACTGGCACCTAGGCATACTAAGGAAGTTGCATACAAAACATTGGTTCGGCCTCAACTTGAGTATGCAGCTCCTATTTGGCATCCCTATCATGAAACTCAGATTGAGAAGGTGGAGAAGGTGCAGAGGACTGCTGCCCGGTGGACCTGCAGGCGATGGAGGAACACCAGTAGCGTCGGTGAAATGCTAGACGAACTTGAGTGGCCATCCCTGGAGTCTCGCAGGGAGCGGTCCTCCTTAACCTTCTTCTACAAGATACACTCTGGTACAGTGTCTCTTGATAAAGACAAATACCTGACCCCGGCACCCAATCTAAGGCATACTCGGGCATCACATGAATCACAATACACAAGACCATTTGCCTATAGTGATGCCCTGAAAAATTCCTTTTTCCCCAGAACTATTCCGGTTTGGAATAGTCTCCCTTCTTCAGTGGTCCTATCTAAGACCATTGAGGAATTTAAGGCTTCTATTTAAATCATTAGCCCAGAGGCATGCGTTTTAGTATGCCTCTCATCTATATCTTGTAAATAGTTTTAATGGTCCACCCCAAATGTTTTATTTTCCCCTGACTAAATTCTAAATTTAGCCACCCACCCCATCACCTGAGGTGATGATCAGAAATTGATCGACTCAGTATCAGAAGATAGATATACTGGAATGACCCGGATCCCAGACACGAGCATCATGCAAATAGTCAATAAAATATTTTGGTTATTTCCCTTTCTCCATAATCTTCTTTTTGGAGGCGTATGTCAAAACAAAGTCCAGATTTTGCGATTTTTCTGATGAAAACGTTTCCACGAGGTATATTTTATGGTATTGTTAATTCGAGAACAATGAGTGGCAGCACTGTGTACAGTACAGTATTGTCACCTTGATCGATAGTATTCATGTCATTTATCTGTTTTAAATGATATTATTGCGATCTTGTTTTGTAACAAGTATTTGCTTTCAAAAAAAGAAAATTTATTTTTTTTTAATTCTGTTTTACGTCCCTTTCAAGATTATTTCAGCTCATATGAGATGGGCCAATCAGCAGGTGGGCGAAAACGGGAGAACCCCAAGAAAAACCACCTGGCACACCAAGCAGAACTTGGCTTGTCTCACATGGGTAACTGGTCATTTCGGCCCATGACAATATCTGCCCATAACCATTTCGGCCCATAACCTTTTCGGCCCATACCCACTTCAGCCCATGACAATATCGACCCATAACCATTTCGACCCATAACCATTTCAGCCCATAACCATTTCGGCCCATGACAATATTGGCCCATAACCATTTCGGCCCATAAATTGAGCCGCCCCATGGAAAAACCAACAATCTGCATATGCGAAAACAAAGGCGCAGATCAGCTTCGCAGCAACCGCGAAGCTGATCAGCGCCTTTGTTTTCGCTACTTGGATAGTACAACTCCTCTTCTACTTAAATCCAAAATTTCAAGCCTCTAGCCTGCTTTTGCGACTTTACAGGTCGCAGGGCTCTCACTACCATTTTTTGGAATGGGGCCAGGGCCCCTGGCATTGGGAAAATTAGTGGCGTTTCGGTTAAAATTGGGAAAAAAGTATGTAGGCAAACAAGACCCAGAACATGGCTATACCTGGTTATCTGGTTGTTGTAAGTTATTCTTTGAAATGTATAACAAGTTTCCTGCCTCTTTCACTGACCGTGTCTTCGCCGTTTTTTTGCAATGGCCTTACAAGAAGGAATGGCCGAATGGTACTGTGTAAAATCTATCTGGGTACGAATAAAATAATACACAGAATTAACAAAGAAAACTCCTGGTCTGCATTATTTATCAGAATTAAATGAGTTCATTTCATACAGCACAAAAAAATAATAAATTTGTAGTGTACCACGGTGATATTTGTTGTCAAATTTAGCAAGCAGTATCGAAATCGCTTCGAAAGCAATGCGATTCGCTCTCGCGTAGAAGGGAAATTACTCTAGCAGTCAGTATAAAAACCGGAACAGTCTACCGGTCCCGACCAAAAGATCGTTTCCACGAAAATCAGCCATCTCCCAACAAGATTTTTAACAAGATGATATTTCGATCGGAAGTATTTTTGTTCCAAACAGAATAAACAGAATACATGGAGTTCTCTCACTGTAATCCAGTATTTAAATACAATTTGCTTTGAAGATAAATGCAATTTTCTGGGACCAAGTAGTCTTGGTACAATTGGGAATTTTTAACTTTCGATTGGGAAAAAAACATACTTTTTGGCATTGGGAATGGGGCCGAATTTCGGCCCCAAATTTCGGCAAATGAGAGCTCTGGGTTGGTTTGTGTCGGACCTGTTCGGAAACCACATTGTTGGTTTTCCCATGAGGTGGCTCAATTATTAGAGCAAGGGGACATGATTTCGCACAGGGCATGGCTTCGCACACCTAATTTATTCCTCAAATTTTACCCCATTGTGATGAAAATCAAGAGGGATGATGCTTATAAATGAGTTTTGTCGAAGAGTGCCGTGTTTTATACAAATTCTTAGCTTCGGCAACCTCGCGTGCAACGAAACCTCATTTGCATACAAATGTCAACAAACATGTACACTGTGTAAACAATCAGCTTTTTCAACTTACCATTTCTATGTTTCCCATCAAAATCTACAGGTGAGTAGAAAAATATCCTATTTCCAATAGTTTCCCTCTAAATATTCCAATATTTCTCCAAAATGATACAAGTTTTCACATTTTATCTGCACTGGTTGTTTTCTGTCAAAGTCAAGTCCGTTCCGGTAAACCGTGATACCGAGGGAGCGATAATTTTTTAAGGTGCCTGGTCATCTCAGCCGAATACAACTCATCCTCCCAAAGTTGGCACACCGTGGTTTTAAGATGCCAGGTTGTCAAAATCATACCCAGGTGTGTATACACTAGAGTGAGCAATTAACTTTAACCATTGAAATGAGGAGAAATGGTGTGTACAATGACTATATGATATTGACACAAATTCTATCTGTAATTTACATTTTGTTTTGAATTGTTGACAGTATTTTGGTTGTTCTTCATTAATATGTTGTGTTTTTTTTCCAAGGTCTTGCTTTGTTTTCAAAAAAATGTGGGTGTGCGAAGCCATGTCCCATTTCCTCCATATTTTTCCACTAAATACCACAGTAAATAATGACGGATCCCCAATGACGTATTAAGCTCTGACGTTTTGTGACACATGTTTTGTAAACAGCTTTTGTCAAGGTTGAAACGAGACAAGTAACCGTGATTGTAAGTATTTTTCATTTTCTATGATCTAAGTAAATCATTAAGATGTGTGCGAAACCATGCCCCCTTACTCTACCATTGCCCTATAAAAATGGAATGTTTTACTCAAATAAGTTTCAACATAAACCTGGTTACAAAGCATGTTTCTTGAATTAGAAAAAAAGTATTAATGATTCTAAAGTTTAACCCATATTTGACGAATGGATTCTCCAATCGTTATCATTAGGGTGAGTCCACTTTCATATTTAGGGACTTCAGGTAGGATTTTCAAATTTTATTCCTTTCTATGAAATTCCTCTAAGCAAACAGAATAGCCCCAGATGTGACGCCGCATTCTGCGGCATCACATCTGGGGCTATTCTGTTTGCATATGTCCCATAAAAGTGACGCCAGGCTTAAATTAGTTAAAATATACCATTTTGTTATTTTACGATGTACATGTCACAGATAATTCATGTTGAAATTAGCAAAAAGAAACACAATTTCAATTTTTTTTTTTTTTTTATTTATTCCTTCTTTTAAAGTAAGTTTTCTTAAATTTGATTTCAACAAATATAAGCCATTATAATTTCAGTTAATTAATTAATGGTTCCACAAGCTTGGCACCCGGCTTGGCACTAATCTAGTGCCACAGTCTGGTGAACACAAGCGTTTCAAATCAAATGTCATCTGCCATCAAAGCTGATTTGAACAGTGCCAGCAAAAATCACTCATATAAGAGTGACATATTCTTCGAAAGAAGAGAAGATTTCACCCTAGAGGTAAGGTCTTATTTTGTTGTATATTCTTTCTTTTTGTTACATGCTCTTTCATAACTTGATAGTCATCCGGCACGTGCCAGATATAGAAGCTAATTTAGAGAAAACCATTGAGCAGTTATGGTTCATTAATCGGAGCAGTTACGAATCTCGATTGTTTAAATATTTATAAAGTACTAAAGACCAACATAACAAAAACACACCCCAATCCAAGTTTGAATCATTATCTAGAATTGACATTGTTGCCATACCTCCTTGAGACCCAAAATCGAAGAGAAAGTCATTTTTAACAAAAACCAAATGCAACAAATCAAAAGTCCATATCTATGAAATAGAATATGGACCGAAATGGCTTCAAAATCGGCCCTATTTTTAAATAAAACTTGTAACGAAACCCAAATGCAACAAATTGAAAACCAAAAGTCCCTATCTATAAAAAATATGGGCCGAAATGGTATGGGCCGGAATGGTATGGGCCGGAATGGTTATGGGCCAAAATGGTCATGGGCCGAAATGACCCGTGACCCTCCCATGTGGCCAGTGCGGGGCTCGAACCCGCACCAGACACAGCGGTGAGATGATCGAGTAATTAAGAAACAGTGCTCTTAATGGCTGGGCCACAGGAGCTGCTAAAATTTTATGCTCTGTGTCAAAATTATGGTGGCATGTACCAGCAGGTAAAGCCTTATATTGCAGGTTTTGTAACAATTGAGCCACCTCGTGGGAAAACCAACAATGTGGTTTCCGAACAGGCCCGACACAAACCGGCCTGTACAAGCACAGAAAAGAGCTAGAAGCTTGAAATTTTGGATTTAAGTAGAAGAGGAATTGTACTATCCGAGTAGCGAAAACAAAGGCGCTGATCAGCTTCGCGGTTACCGCAAAGCTGATCTGCGCCTTTATTTTCGCATATGCAGATTGTTGGTTTTCCCATGAGGCGGCTCAATTGTTTGAAAATTTATATTGGCTTTGCTTGAAATGTCAAATTCATGATAAAATGCTTTACACCAGCCCTGTAATGAAGTCATGATTTGTTAGCACAAGTGACAGTTGTCACCAGTCACCAGATATTTTGAAGTCTCATAGAAATTTTGATAAATTATTATGCAATAAAATTGCATAATATTGGATTTAGATTTTAGGAACTTCAAACTCTTTCCATTGTCCTAATTATTGTAATATGTTCTTTAGACGATGTCCGCTGGAGCATTTGACAGATTCAGCCCCAGGAAAGGAGGAGGTTCGGGGGATGGTATGGCACAGAAGACTCCAGACAAAACTCCACCGAGTGGTGCCTCTACGCAGGGCCTTACCAGCTCTCCTCAACCACTCAAGATAGTCAAAGATGTTCTAGGTAGTTTACCTTGTGATGTTTTCAATTGTGAAATTAATAATAATAATGTTGAATTCATGTAAACTGAATCCTGAAACACATTCCCCTTGAATTAAAATGCAACCAAATTCTAAACTTTTACACTGCTGGAGTTACCTGTAAACAGTACAGTAATTAAAGTTATAACTAAAAATATAATAAACATCTTTTGCAGCATACCATAAACATTACATTTGTGACAAAATGTCACACTTTGGCTGCATAACTAATTTATTTTTGAAATCACCCACATATTTCTGTTTGAATAAACAAAAACGGCAGCATTCCGCCGAAGCTAATGTCTTCAGCAACAGATCAGACTTGCATGAAAGTATAAACACATTGAAGCTAATATGACAAATTGAAAACCAATAAACAGTGCAACAACTGTAAGCAGAATGAAAGAGTAAAACAAATGATTACTTGACAATGTCATGCAAAAAGCGTTACCCTTGTGACAGTTTGGACCACATTTTTGCGTATGACTTTTGAATAGTTAATACTACAATCATGCAATTCGGCACAATTATAGAAAACTGTGAGTGACACATACATGTAATCTATAGTCTGATATAGGATTTTAAAATCACCCATGTCAGTTTTTGCAGATGATTTGTTGAACAATAACTCATTTTCAATTTGTTGGCTGCTGTATCATTTTAGTCCTTTGCAACTGATCTCAAATTTGTGAGGTACTGTCTCGACAAACCACTGTAGTAGCTACTTAAAATGAGTCCCCACATGAGAAGACCAACACTTTGGTTTCTGAACAGGTCCAACACAAACTGAGCTGTACAAGCACAGAAGATGGCTGGAGGCTTGAAATTTAGAAAGTAGAAGAACAGTACTATCTGTGTAGCGAAAACAAATGCGCTGATTTAGCTTCACAGTTACTGCAAAGCTGATCTGTGTCTTTGTTTTCGCATATATGCAGATTGTCATGATGCGGCTCAAATATTTCTTCATTAGCGATCAGCTGTTAGTGTCGCTATGCAGAACTTTTCCACTTCCACTCCATTCAAGCCATTCAAAGTATGATTAGAAGTTTCTATGATATTGATCATTTTGCTATTTAATTCTAGAATGTATAGAGAAGCTGAAGACAACATTTGAAGAAGAACAGACCCCTATTGATGATAATAATCAGACTCTACACAGGTTCTGTGCCAGACTTGAATTCCTACTGCAGTATGATATGAAAGGTAATTCACATTTGAACCGCCGCATGGGAAAACCAATAATTTGCATAGGCGAAAACAAAGGCGCAGATCAGCTTCGCGGTAACTGCGAAGCTGATCAGCGCCTTTGTTTTTGCTACACGGATAGTACACTTCCTCTTCTTCTTAAATCCAAAATTTCAAGCTTCTAGCCTGCTTCTGTGACTGTATAGCCCGGTTTGTGTGGGACCTATTCGGCACTCATATTGTTGGTTTTCCCACGAGGCGGCTCATTTTTAATGGGGTGCATGATGGCCTTGTGGAAGAGAGAAAGACCCTGACTACTGGTACTGGCGCTATTAAAGTTGTGTCCTTGAACTGCTTGAGCAAGGCACATTGCCTCCCAAAAGTAACAGTGTATACCCAGGAAGTGGTGGCTGCATCCCACTATGACTAAAGAATTGTTGACATGGATGTTAAACCAAAAATCAAGCAAACAAAATTATTGTAAATGCAGGTGCACTTAGCATGAAATTTGTCATTCTCATAAATGAGCCGCCTCATGAAAAAACCAACAATCTGCATTTATATGCGAAACCAAAGGCGCAGATCAGCTTTGCAGTAACTGCGAAGCTGATCGGCGCCTTTGTTTTCGCTACTGGGTAGTGGGATAGTACATTTCCTCTTCTTCTTTTCTACAAATCCGAAATTTCAAGCTTCTAGCCATCTTCTGTGCTTGTACAGCTCGGTTTGTGTCAGGCCTGTTCAGAAACAACATTGTTGGTTTTCTTATGAGACGGCTCAAATGATAAAATACCACTTAATAGGCTCACCAGGCTACCAAGAAAAATTGGATTTATAAACCAGGACTCAAAAAATGTTGACCTCTATGAATCCAATCAGATAAGCAAGCCAACTAAGGTGATATTTTGTAAGTATCTTCCGTTACTGAAATTTCTTTTGGGAGACTGAATAGAATGGACAAGCATAAAAGACAGATATTGGTTAATTTAATGAACAAGTTTCAGTAATACAGTTTCTGTTTTTAGAAGTTGAAGGGAGAAAAGAAACAGGAACCGACAGTTTACAGTGGTGAAGATATCTTTTACTGTATTTTGTCTACACATTTCTATCAACTATAACCTGTATTTTTAGCCTTCACTTGAGAAAACCAACAATCTGGGTTTCCCACCAGGTCCGACACAAACTGGCCCGTACTGTCACAGTAGCAGGCTAGAAGCTTGAAATTTTGATTTGAACAAGAAAAGGGTTTGTACTAACAAAGATGCTGATCAGCTGTGCAGTTACTGCACAGCTGATCTGTGCCTTTGTTTTCGCACATGCATTGTTGGTTTTATTATGTGACGACTGGTTTTTGTTTTTCTTTTCTCAGAAAGGAAGTCAATCACAGGTCGTAAGAAAGATTACTGGGACTACTTCTGTAACTGTATAGAGTCGGTCAAGGGAGTTAATGATGGCATCAAATATGTGAAGACAGTTGGAGATGTAAGAAATTTTGTTTAAAGTTACTGATTGGTCTATTTGTGGCTTAGCTTCCCAGTTCACAGCTTTTGTCATGTTGGTTTGTTGCTTATACATGTATTTAATGGGAATTCTACCCAAAACTAGAATGTCATAACACCCAAAATGTGCTTGAATATTATAATCATCTAAGATAACACCTAAGGCTTAAATATATAGATGGTTTGACTTGAACCACTTTTCATGAGCAGGCTCAGACCTTCTGAGCGGTGCACTGATAATCAGATGGTTAGTAAGTAGTTTAGTATAAGGTTTGTCTGGAGGCACAAGCAGCCCATCTATTTCTAACATCCTCTATGGGCGGGGGCCACAATGCCCACCCAACTTCTTAAATTAACTAGGAGGTGGTGATGGGTACCTGCCTTGCTGCTGTTACAAAAGCATAATCCCATATATTAAGAATATTACCAGTTGTTATCCACCAATTGAGGCACAATGCAAGAAAATCAGTCTTCAGGGTTTCCCAGCAGGTCCAACACAAATAGGTCTGTAGAGTCTCAGAAAAAGGCTAGACATTTCGGTTTTCAGAAGAAGACAGACATACTATCTGTGTAGTGAAAACAGAGGGGATGATCAACTTTGCATTTACTGCACAGCTGATCTGTGTCCTTTTTTTTGCATAGACAAAAATCCAGTCTTCTCTTGACATGGTTCAATTGGAAGCAATGGAAAGATAAATGCAGAAACCAGTCAATATGGTGTTGAACATTGTGTATAATCTTTAGAATAGTTAATTGTCCACACTGTGTATTTTAATTGTATCTTCATGAGGGTAAGTGTTTGTATTTTACATGATTTAACTCATTTAAGCCTGGTGTCCCTTTTATGGGACATAGGCAAACAGAGTAGCTCCAGATGAGACGCCATGGAACACGGCGTCCCATCTCGGGCTATTCCGTTTGCTTAGAGAATTTTCATAGAAAAACTGAATAAAATTTAAAGATCACTCCTGACGCCCCTAAAAATCAAAGTGGACTCACCCTAATGATAATGATGGGAAAATCCATTCGTCAAATATGGGTTAATATAAGAATAATCTTTCTGAGATGTTTCTCATCCTTATAAGATGCTTTGGAGAACTGGTGAAAAGCATTTCCCTTGAATAAATAAACAATTGAGCCGCCCCATGGGAAAACCAACAATCTGCATAGGCGAAAACAAAGGCGCAGATCAGCTTCGCGGTAACCGCGAAGCTGATCAGCACCTTTGTTTTCGCTACTCGGATAGTACAGTTCCTCCTCTACTTAACTCCAAAATTTCAAGCTTCTAGCCTGCTTCTGTAGCTGTACAGGCCGGTTTGTGTCAGACGTGTTCGGAAACCACATTGTTGGTTTTCCCACGAGGCGGCTCAATTATTTCGTTTTAGTGCAAGACATCTCTTGGAAAAGGAAGAGCATTTTTGAGGTTTTGTTTGATGCACCATCGCCTAGCAGATAGTCTACAACAGTGTGTTACAAATGGCAAAGTCACAAGGTAGGTTTCAACTTAAAGTTCCTTAAGTTCCAGAAGGCCAGTTAAAAGGAGTACTTGATAATATTAATCAAAAGATGATTTTTGTGAGTTCTTTATAAAAACATACGGTTTGGGTACTCATAATAATCGCTTCACCTTGTACCATGTTCTACTGTTCTTCACTGTTTAAAATTTCTAAAATTAGAATTTAACTTTCTTGCAAGAAATGTTCAGTGTTGACACTGATTACCAAGTACGCAAAACTCGCACCACTTTCTTTCATGTTTTGTGATGTCAAATGTACATGAACCTCGAAAAGACTTAAAATCGCAGAGAATTGTACAGTCCGGTTTGTGTCGGACCTGGTCGGAACCCAAATTGTTGTTTTTTCACGCACAGGCTCATTTGTATAATTTCTGTATCTATTACAGTGTGTGGTACGGAGCCAACTCTATCTGGCTTCAGCATGAGAAGAGCAGTGGTATCATTAATGCCTTGTATGACCTTAATGATGTCATATTTGACCTTGCACCCAGAGGCTATGACCTTGACAATTCATGGCCATCATTTGCAAGGTAAACTTTGAATATATCAGAGTTTAAAAGACGATTTTTGTTAGAGTGTCTTCATTGCATGTATGTATGAGGGAAAGGCAATGGAAAAATCATATAAGTAGTTGTAATTGTGCAGCAGGAAAATTTGTCAATTTTTAAAATGGAACAGGGCCTTGACAAAAACTACTCTCAGCATAGGTAAATAATCTCACTACATCCTAGGTTCAAAATTCGGGTTTGTATACATAGGCTGATTAGTGCATGATCTGATTGAAAACTCAGAAGAAAGGCTTTTCTTTTCGATGCTGATCTCAGTCTTTACAGAGTATCATGTTGCTGTTTTTATCCTTGTATGCTCTAAATATAGAAGTATAAATCATTTAGGACAGACATGTTGGAATGGCATCCATTTGTAACCTTCAGATCAAGGTTGTGTAATTTGTAGAATTTAATGTTCTTAATTTTATTTTTGTTTTCTTGTTGTCAGATTTATTATCTTTTAGATAATATGTTTTACAGTTTTGTTACTTTTTTCTGATCAAAAGTATCCCTGATTTGGGACTTGTTTCATTTGCCATGTTTTATTTCCATATTGTGTTCTGAAACAAAATTAATGTTAGAAATTATGGAGAGAGAATTTCAGTTAGTTTCAAAATTTTAGAAAATTTAAGTTTATTAAATCATTTGGGTAATTCATTACAGTTTTCAGATGAGACCTTATTATAACTTGATATCTTTTAAATGACCCCCATTTTTGGAAGTTCTTTGGAATTACTGTATCTTTGTATTTTGTTTTGTAGTGTATCTTTGAAATAACCCCTGTGTTTTTGTTACAGGAAGAACATGGATGGGCAACATTCCTGGGCACTGTCAGAAAGGTCCAGAACCTCCAGCATATCAAGTCTCAACAGTATTGGTCAGGTTAGTTTATTAAGTCTACCAAATACTCGTACACTTACATTATAACTTTTCTTCAATCTTTTTGAAATTTAAACAAGAGTTAAAACTCTTACTTTTGATAATGAAATTTTTCATGAGATGTTTTGTTTGCTAAACAGGAAATAAAGATAAGCCATGGCCATAGTGACTTGCAATATATACCGTAAGCCTGATTACCATGGCCCTGTTTGGTTTGCTACCTATCACAACAGTGCTTGCACTAAGCTTGAAAAACAGGAAGTCACAGGACTTCCTAGTGGCATCATATGGAAGTCGAGCAGAGTCTTGACATTTATTTTTATTCCAAAATTTAACCATATGTGAATGTTTTACCCTTAATCATATATGAAAATGTCATTTGTAGTTAGAATTTGTCTCATATTTATGTAAAAATTACATTTTTAATTGAAGCATGTGGTGATATTGGAAGTCAGTGACTCCCAGGCATCTGATTTTGGAAGTCATAGTCCCATTCTTGGGAGTCTCTGACTCCCAGACTTCCACTAGTGCAAGCACTGTATCACAATTCCAATCCTCTTCTTCCCAAATCATACAAGTCACAGCTGTAGAAAACCAGCTTTTGGGGTTTCTTACCAGGTCCGACATAAGCGGCTCTATATAGTCACAGAAGAAGACTAGAGGCTTGAAATTTGTATATAAGTGGAAGAGGAATTGTGCTGTCTGTGTAGCGAAAACAAAGGCTCTGATCAGCTGTGCAGTAGCTACACAGCTGATCTGCACCTTTGTTTTCTGGTAGGCAAAAATCTAGTTTTCTCATAACACAGCTCATACAAGAGAAGTCATCTTTAATTCCATTGCTGCACAGCCTTTAAAGTTGGACAAGGCCAGAAATCCTAAAGTCAGACAGTCAGGGGTAAAGGCCTACTTGTTTAATGGTTATAGGGTTGTATCTATTCAGGAAGTGTTCAGCCCAAACAAGTCCAGCCTGACAGCCAACATAGACACAGCAGAGATAGAACACCTGACCCAGGAACTAGCCATCTCAGAGAATGTCCGCTCAGACCTTGTCGACAGAATGGAAGCATTGGAACAACAGAAGGGTATATTCCAGCAGTCGATAGCGGAATCTCGGGGAGAACTCAGCATGCTTGAAACACAACACAAACAGTTGCAGATAGAACACAAGGAGCTACAGAACTCCTACAGGGAACTAGAAAAGAAGTAAGAAGTGAGCTGCGATGGGAGAAAACCGGGCTTCGGGGTTTCCGACCAGGTCCGACACAAACCGGCCCGTGCAGTCACAGAAGATGGGTAGAGGCTGGAAATTTTGGATTTAGGAAGAAGATAAATTGCACTGTACGTGTAGTGAAAACAAAGGTGCTGATCAGCTGTGCAGTTACTGCACAGCTGATCTGCACCTTTGTTTTCGCATAGGCAATAATCGAATTTTCTCACGGCGCTGCTCAAGTGATTTTTCACTTTTTTAACCCCTATGATCTTTACCATTAACATTATCATTCTTCAGTTCAAGTTGAGGTGCTTTATTATGATGGAATACCCCATAATTCAAGACTTTATTATAATTCTATGTTTGGGGTCCACAGAATCAGACATTGATATAAGTGAACTGTGTTATGATGAGGTTTCTTATAATAGAAACAGTAAAATAATCATTTTTATGCCCCCAACTTCGAAGAAGTTGAGGGGGCATATTGGTTTGGGTCTGTCCGTGCAGTGCAGTGAGTGAGTGAGTGCGTGCGTGCATTCAGTCAGTCAGTCAGTCAGTCTGTGATGCGTGAGCACTCGGTCAGGAACCGTTAGAGCTAGGATCTTGAAATTTGGTATGTAGTTTGTATATGAAAATTAAGAGGACCCATATTTTTTCTTTCAGGTAAATTCAAGGGGCTAGGGGCCAATTCTGTGAGAGTTATTTCCCTTTTTAATTCTTGATAAAGTGAATAGATAGTGGATACCTTGTGTGCGCAACTCCTCCTACAGTTTTATTCCGATTCTCTTGAAACTTTACAGATGTTGTGACCATGCTTTGAAGATATGCATGTGGTTTGGATATAATCCTCAGATTAATTTTTGTCACTTTTTTCGCAATTTGAACTTGGCCATTTTTTGGGCATTTTGACAATGAAAGTGAATGGGCAGTGGGGTGTGCGCAACTCCTCCTACAGTTTCATGCCAATTCATTTAAAACTTTACATGTATTATGGGTATGGTCTGAAGATATGCATGTGGTTTGGATATAATCCTTGGATTATTTTTTGTCATTTTTTTTCACAATTTTTTCAGGCATTTTAGTGGATGGATAGAGGGTAACTTGTGTGCGCAACTCCTCCTACAATTTAATACCAATACTTTTGAAACTTTGCAGACATTGTGACCATGCTTTGAAGATATGCATGTGGTTGGGATATACTCCTCAGATTAATTTTTGTCACTTTTTTTACAATTTGAACTTAGTCATTTTTGGACATTTTTACATCTTGAAAGTGGCTTACCAGTTGGAGGCATAGTGTTTCATTAACACATTTTCTAGTTAGAGCCTTGTTATAGTGAAGACCACATTATAATGAGGTGCATTATAATGAGGTTGAACTGTAATGCATAAAAACTTGCAAATTATGATGATTATTATATACTGCTTTTCTAGTAGGTGTGAGTTATATGGAGGTACTTTTATCATCTGAGCCTGATAAAAGCTGAGAATAAACATTGTATTTCAAATGTTGAGACAGATATTGATAAATTGATTTGTAATCATGTGAGAAGTTCTAATTCATACTTTAATCTACTTAAAAATAAACACAAAACGATATCTCATATATATTTTTTTTTATATTTGAATATTGTCAGATTTTCAGCAGTCAAGATTGCAGTATATTTTGTATGTACTTTAAAAGAATAAGTCCACATTTTGCAGGTATGACATACAAATACTAGAAACAGACTTAAAAGAGAAAGATAACAGATCATATACAGCAACAATGGAAGAAAAACTCCATAGATCTGAGGAAGAATTGGAAAATATGAGAGAAACTGTCAACAAACTTCAGGGAGAAATAAGTGCTTCTAATGATGCTCTAAAAGCTACTGCTTCAGAAAGGGATGGTTTTAAGAATGAATTGGAGTCAGTTAAAGATGAGCTTGAAAAAGAATTGACTGACATGAAGACAAAAGAGGCTGAATTTAAACAAACACTTGATGAATTTGAATCAGAAAAAGAAGGGCTGTTGCACAAAATCAGAGCTTTGGAGGAAGAAAAAGTCGCAGAACAAGGAATTACAAGTGATGCTCAAAAATTGTTACAAGATAGGAACATGGAGATTGACAGTTTAGAAAAGATGGTTGCTGCAATGAAAAATGGATATCAGTGGTTAAAAAATCTCAGGGATAATCAGACTTATATGGAGGTGAGTGATAACCTTAAATTGTAAATGCAGAGTTTTTAATGAACCATCTAAAATGCCATAAACCTGTGATTGAATCCAAGTGCATATCTAAGCATCAGGAAGTGTTATTTTGTTTCAAAAGGAAATGAAATAAAAATAAAACTGAGATCCTTTAAGAGCAGTGAACATATGAGAAAGGGGATGGGCCACACTGCGGTTTTGGCTACTTAATCCTCTTCAGTGACCCTATAGTGACCCTATACACAGGACATTGACGTTTAATGTCTACAAGCAAACTAAAGGGTCCAAAGCTTGCAAAGTGCCCTAAAACCCCCTTTTTCTGAATCGCTCAGCGATACAGTAATGGGGCTTCTACGGCACTTTGGGCCTTTTATTTTGATTGTAGACATTAAACGTCAATGTCCTGTGCCCTATAGTTTTGGCAACATGTATCCAAAGACAGTAACTTTAATTTTGCAACTTTCAACATTGTAGTCAACACAAAGACTAGTATTATCCAAATGAGGCCAAATATATTAAACAATGGTTAGAAAATGAATGAAAACCGATAATAATTTTCTGATTTCTCGGAATACCCTTGCTGATTTCAAAGGACCAAAAGGAAAATAATCTGCACTATGGATGATGTACGGGGAGAGAAGATAAATTTTGCCTTTAGGTTATGTAAATACTACACACAAATATAACTTTACAATGTTTTCTACATATACTCAGTTACAAGTTTTCTGTATAATTCAAATAGAATGTAAAACCATAATAATTTTCTCCTATTGTGGTATTTTCAGATTGAGAATCTTGACAATTCAACAGTTAACATTCTGAAAGACATTTCAAGCTTTGTTGTTGATATTATTAAACAGAAATCTACCTCAGATGAACAGTTCGAAGCATTAATTGTAGAACATAAAAATATCACTGCTGAAAAAGTAGCTATTGAAGAGCAGAATAGTGAAAAACAGAAAACTGTAGAAAATCTAAATAAGACAGTAGATGATATGAAAAGAAGAGAATCTGATCTTCAACAGAAAACTTCTGCTTTAGAAGATCAAATAAAACTTGAGGCTGATAAGCTGAACAATGTTACTGATCAGTTGAAAGAGAAAGAGAAACTTCTAAATGAAAAAGAAGTATCAATTGTCGCATTATCTGCAGAAAAACATCATATGGTCAAAGAGTTGGACACCATGGAAAAGGATGTTGCTCAGCTGAAACATCATGTGGAAAAGACACAAAACGAATTACAGAAAACAAATGAGTTCTACAATTTGGCGACAAAAGGCCAGTCAGACCTAATGGAAAAATTAAACAGTCAGGAAAAGCAAATAATGGAGAAAGATAGCAAGATTTTTGATTTGATAGAAAAAGAAAAACTTACTTCTGAAATGAACACCTCTTTAAAGAATGACAAGGAGAAGATGAATGCCAGAATTGATGAGTTAGAGAAAGAAATTGCAAACATCAATGAAATGAAAGACAATGTACAGAAAGAGTTGGAAAATACAAAGCAAGAACTTGAAAACTCTGTAAAAGGTAGAAAAGAAAGTGATAAGAAACTAGGTCAACTCCAGAAGAAGGTCTCAAAAATTGAGAAAGAAAACATTAATCTGAAAGATGTTTTGTCTCATTTGGAAAGTGATAAACAGACATTAGAAAAAGAAATGGAAGAGAAAATAGTTGGGCTAAAATCTGAAGTATCAAAATTTGAGAAAGAAAATGAGACTATTTTAGCTGAAATGAATGCTTCAAAAGCACAGTTAGTGCATCAAGATGGTGAAATTACTCTGTTCAAAGCTAGAATAAGTGATCTTGAAAATCAAATATCATCAATGACGGAGTCGGAAAAGCAGGTTTCAGAAAAGGTAAACACTCTCGAAAAGGAAATCAGTTCGAAATCATTTTCTGTACTTTCACTTGAGAAGGACATAGATATGTTGTCAAAGGAAAATTCTCAATTTAAGTTAGAAAAGGAAAGTTGCCAAGATGAAATAAAATCACATCAAAATCAACTATATGAAAAACAAAGTGAAGTACTTCTGTTAAAAGAGAAGCTTGAAAGGGCACATAATGATCTTGAAAGAACTAAAGAGTTTTATGAAACTGCTGCTAAGACTGAATCGGATCTTTCAGAAAGATTCAAAAGTTTAGAAAACAACTTGAATGAGAAAGATAACAAAATATCTCAAATGAATGAAATGGAAAAAGGGCTAACAGTTGAAATTACTAAGCTAAATCGAGACAATGCTGAGTTGGAAGAAAAGTTAGAGACTGCAAAGGCAAAGATAAATGAAGTTACTAATTCTAACAGTGAATGTCTGTCAGAAATAGATAGCTTGAAGTCAACTTTAAATGACATTCAAACAGAAAAGGAGCAATTATTGAAAGAGCTTGATGCGATGAGGCAAAATGAGATTTCTAATCAAGAGTTGATAGAAAATCAGAGATTAGATCTTGAGAAAAGCTTCTTAGAAAAAGGTGATCTGGATCAAACAATTGATTCATACAAAAGCAAGGAATTGAAATTGACAGAACACTGTAAACAGCTAGAACACAAAGTCTTTGAGTTAGAACAAAAAGAAATTCAAGTTGGAAAACATTTAGAACACATGAAAGAAGATTTTGACATTGTCACAAAAGAAAAGGAGAGCTTGGTTGAAAAGGTTGAGGATTTAGATGAAAAGATATTGTCAAATGAAAAGGATATTGAAATTTTGAATTCAGAGTGTGATAAAATGAATTTACTGAAGAATGAGATGATAGAAAAGTTTTCAGAAAGTGAGAAAAGAAATAGACAACTGTTTGAAACTGTTGAAAAACTCAAACTGGATTATGAAGTTGTGTCCAAAGACAAATATGACCTTGAAGAAAAAATAGAAAACCTTGAAAAAGAATTGCTGCTCTCAAAGGACAACATTATATCTCTTAAATCTGATATATCAGCACTTGAAGAATTGAAACAAGAGATCCAAGGGAGATTGGAAAACTTTGAACAGAGAGATGTTGATAACATTAGCAAAATCGAATTGCTGACAAACCAAATTTCCACACTTGAGAATAAAAGTGAAGAATTGACAAACTCATTGACAGATATAAATTTATTGCATTCTGAGAAAGTAACAGAGCTGGAAAATTTACAGAATGCTTTTGATAAACTTAATGCTGTGAAACAAAAGGAAGATGATGAACATGCAGCATTAGTTAAGTTGTTTGATGAAAAATCAATTTTGATTGAAAAATTGCAGGATGAAATATCAGCTAGTAAGTCTGAAACAGCATCATTGAATTCAGAAAATGCTAGGCTTCAGAAAGAGAAAACTGATTTATGTGATATGCTTGAAAGAACAAATGCAGACTTGGAAACAGTAACAAATGAAAGAAATGAAATGGAACAAAATTTAGAGCAAACAACAAGAAATGGTGAAGAAATCTCTGAATCATTAAGAATTACTAAATCTGAACTTGGTGACTTGCATAATGCCTTTTCCCTTCTCCAGCAAGAAAATGGTGCTGAAATAGAGGAATCAGAAAAGCTAAGAAATGAAATTTCTGACTTGATTGCAAAAGGTGAAGCTGTTAATGAAGATTTAATGCAAGCCCAGATGGATTGTAAAGAAACTGAAGAGAAATATCAAGTTTTGTTACAAGACAATGCACAATTAGAAATAGAAAAATCCAGTTTGACTGATTCTGTAGAGCAGCTTGATTCCAAATGTAATAAAATGGAGTTTGAATTGTCTGATTCATATACAAAACTGACGCATATTTTATATGATTCACTAGGGTTTTATGCTGAAGATGGCTTGCTAGAAGAAGGAGCCCCTGAAACTTTGTCAGAGTTGGTCAAATGCTTAGGTTCTGTATGTGTTAGTAAAGTGAATGACATTGAATCATTACAAGTAAAACTAGATGAAAGAGCTGATCAGCTTAATGCATTACATGAACATCGAAATCAGCTTGAGTTGAAAGAGAAAGAATATCTTAAAGAGATAGAAACACAGAGTATTGCTTTAAAGGAGGCTGATGTCATTGAAACGAAGTTACAGGAAACTGTAAAAGAAGTAGAGAACCTGTCTGAAGCTTTGAACAGCTTAAAACTTGAGAAAGAAGCTTTGTTAAATGAGTTTGAATCAGAAACAAGAAAATATCAAGGGCTCATTGAGGAATCTGAGAGGGAGATGGAACAGATGAAATTGAACATCTTAGCTGAAAAGAAAGAAACTGAGAAACTTAGGACAAAGGGAAGTGAAGATGATAATGTTATTGTTAGTTTGAATAATGAGATAAAACTACTCAATGAGGAGAATGCTTCCATTGTTAAAGAGCTGGCAGATGTTAGAAGTGATCTTCAGTCAAAATGCAAAGAACTTATTGAAGAGAAGTCATATCTCTCTCAAGATCTAAATAATACAAAACAGTACTTAAATGAAGCAGAAGCTACTATTAAGCAAAATAAATCTTTGATCGAAGAACAGAAGGCTCAATTGTATGATTTATCTGAAAGTGTTAAACAGTTGCAAGAGAACCTTACAGAAAGTCAATATAATTATCAAAGTGTAATTAAATCCCTTGAAGATGTGAGAGCTGAAAAAGAAAATGAGAAACAATCCTTTACTCAGACTGTTTGTGATTTAGAAAGCAAACAAAGTTTTCTGTCAAATCAGGTAACTGAACTAGAGTCAAAATTAAAAGAGGCTAATGGACAATTGGAAGTAAAATCAAAGGAACTGCATAGTACTATTGAGGAAAAGGATTTAATGTCAGAAAATCAGGTTCTTATGGAAGGCACAATATGTGATCTCAGGTCCGACATAGAAAATCTCAAACAAACATTATCTGATACTAATGCAGGAGCAGAAACATTAAAGCAGGAATTAGAATTGACAAGGCAACATTTATCTGATTCCCAGAATGGAATGAACAAACTATCAAAGGAACATTCAGAAATGTGTGACTTGTATGAAAAATCATCTTCTGAGCATGCCCAATATAAAGAGCAAGTTGATAACCATATTGCAGCTGCACTAGAAGAAAGTAAAGTAAAACTTGATGATATGACAACCCAGAATGCTGAATTAAAAGGTATGCTTGAACAACTTAAAACTGAAAAAGAGAAAATTGAGGAAAATGTAGCACAATTATTGGACAGTATAGAAGAAAAAGATGTCTGCATTAATGAAACAAAGGCAAAATTATTGGGTGCTGAAAAATCATATGAAGAAACTTGTCAACTCAATTCAGAATTAAAGAAGGATATTGAGAGCAAGGATAGTAATATATTAGATCTAGAGAAAGACATTGTCTTTTTAAATGAGAAATGTTCATCTTGTGAGGTTCAGATTACAAGATTAGAGGAGGAAACGAAGTTAAAAGATGACAAACTGGATGAATTAGAAGGAATTCAGAGTGAAAAGAATGAACTAACTGCTCAAGTAAAACTGCTAGAGGAAAAGAAAAATGAAATTGAAATATGTTTTGATGAGGAAAAACATAAGTTTCAATCTTTAGAGGTATCGTCACAGGAAACGGCTCTCAAACTGACTGAATTGGAAAATGAAATGGAAAATGTTCTTAAGACACATGAAGCTGCAGTGGATTCCCTTAAAAATGAGATATCAGAATTAGAAAATGAATTAGAGACTGTTAAAACTACTAAGGAAGCAGAGTTAGAATCACTTAGGGAAGAGGTTGTGGCACTGAAGAGTACTATAGAAACTCTTAACAATACAAAAGATGCTGAAGAAGCAACTTTAAGACAAGAGATAATTACATTAAAGAGTGAAATAGAATCTATTAGTGAGAAGAGCAACATGGAAGTGGAATCTTTGAAACAGAATATTGTTGCATTAGAAAGTGAAGTAGAATCTGCCCATCAAACTAAAGAAAGTGAAGTAGAAGTTTTAAAGCAAGAAATGACAGCTCTTGAGAATGAACTTGAAAATGTAAGGAAGGCCAAAGATAATGAAATGGAGTCCCTCAAGCAAGACTACAGCAATTTGGAGAGTGAATCGGAAACTATCCAAAAGTTTAAAGAATCTGAAGTAGAGTCATTGAGACAGGAGATAACAGCTCTGGAGTTCCAGTTGAGTGCTGAACAGTTACAGAATGAAGAGAAACAGAAGGTAAGCCAAATATTAGAGCTATTTTCTTATTTTCCTTTTTTATGGTTTTTCTGGTCCAAGACAAACTAGACTGTAAAGCAGAAGAAGATAGCTAGTTGCTTGAAACTATTGAATTTAGAAGTGAATGAGCCATTCTTTTGGTATATGCAAATATCAAGTTTTCTCTGCCCATGCTCCTCTCTAAACCCATGAGAAATTTGGAATGCCCTAAAAGTTGTGTGCTTAAAGGATGAGTATGATATATACTGTAAGTTCCTAAATGTTTGCGAGAACTTAATTTTTGTGAATATTCACGAATTTGATACAGCGCAAATTCAAGGTTCTTGATAATAAAGAATCTCTTATAGCCATCAAGACTACAGGGATATTTGAGCCACCTTGTGGGAAAACCAACAATGTGGTTTCCGAACAGGTCTGACACAAACCGGCCTGTACAAGCACAGAAAAGAGCTAGAAGCTTGAAATTTTGGATTTAAGTAGAAGAGGAATTGTACTATCCGAGTAGCGAAAACAAAGGCGCTGATCAGCTTCGCGGTTACCGCGAAGCTGATCTGCGTCTTTGTTTTCGCCTATGCAATTTATTGGTTTTCCCATGGGGCGGCTCATTTGTTTGTGAATTCAAAACCTCGCCAATAATTCGAAAATAGATAAATCACAAAATTAAAGTCGAGATAATTTCTGATATTATTATTTCAGACTGCTAAGTTTGATGAGACTGAGTTTGTTGAGTTGAAAGACAAAGTTATGGAGCAGGAGGCTGTGATTGATGACTTACAGAGAGAAATGGATGGATTAAGATTGATCTCTGTACAACACAAAGAACAGGTGCAACAGGTACATGTTTGTTATAAAATTACATGAATTCATTTTCTTGGTTATTTAGCATGATGATTGGTTATTTAGCATGATGATGTTATGGATGGTGCAGTGATTGATGATCTTCAGAGAGCGATGGGTGGATGGATTATGAACGATCTCTGTACGACACAAAGTACAGGTGCAACAAGTGTGGTATTGCTTATCCTCTGTTCCTTGTTTTGTTGTGGACTGGTAATCAACATCCATTTCTCTCTAAGGCCATTCTAAATTCAATCCAGTTTCTGGCTTATTTCTTCCATGAAGATTGTTTATGAATATAATGGCTAAATAATTGCTGCCTGAGCCATGTCAGGCAGCAAGATAGTGTACAGATACCGGCTGTTATAGTTTTGGCTTAGCCTCAATCAGGGTTGCAGGTTTGATACCTGGCTGGTACATGCCAGTCAGGCAACACTAATGTTCATCCTACTGTAATAAAGGCAAACTGCCCATAGAGTTGTAACATCAAAGGGTGTAATTAAGAAATGAATTTCATTTTTCTGATGTTCATGGAGCTATGAACCACTGTGGGATGTGTGTAAAGTGAATGAACACCACTGGGGTTCATGTAAGCTTTGCTAGCGACCCACTGTGGTTCATAGCTTCATGAACATCAGAAAAAATAAACTCATTGCTTATATTTACATTTATTTCTCCCTATAGCTTGTTGAAAAATTATCAAGGCAACCACATTTACAAGCAAATAGAGAATTTACACACAGTGTGTGTTCAAACAGCGGAACGGCATCAATGGCGTCATGACGTTTACAATAATGTCTAATCACATCGGTGATAACCATGGTTTTTATGATGTCAAGTTTGATCATGTGACGTAGGGTGACACGTTGTTCATTTCTATAGATGCATTAAGACTTTGCATCAGAAATGTAAATATTTAATTTTTCAGATTGAGTCTTTGGAAGAAGAGGTTTCAGAAAAGAACAGAGAAAACAAGATACTGGAGGACAAACTACAACAGGTTTGTTCTGAGTGACATTGTGTAATGTCATGCTTATCAAATATTGTGATGCAGCAGTGATGCTTAACTGACGGTAAAACATGAAAAACAACTATAAGGAAGAGAATGAATATCAGAGAATGTCAGTAGTTAATGGTACAATGTATATTATGTGAAAAATAAACCTGACATAATGAGAGAACCTTCTGACCTGATGTAAAATGAGCCACCTTATGAGAAAAACAGATTTTTTTCCTATGCGAAAACAAATGCGTAGATCAGTCTGTGCACAGCTGATCAGCGCCTTTGATTTCGCTGCACAGATGGTACAATTCCTCCTCTACTTATACCCAAAATTTCAAGGTTCTAGCTTTTTAGCTCACCTGAGCCGAAGGCTCACAAGGTGAGCTTATAGTATAGTGGTCGAGCCGGCGTGCGTCCGTCCGTCCGTCCGTGCGTCCATTCACATTTTCAAACTTGAATATCTCTAAGACAACAAGGCCAATCGTGATCAAATTTTATCTAAAGCATCATTGAGGAGGGGGAAAGGTTGTGTTAGGTTTTGGGACAGGTCGCTTCAGAACTCTGGTTTCCATGGCAACGGATAGCTCCCATAGACTTACAATGGGAAAAACATATAAAAATCTTCTTCTCTGAAACCACAAGGCCAAGAGCTTTCATATTTTGTATGTAGCAATGTCTAGTGGTCCTCTTCATAAATCCTGCCAACCGTGCCCCTGGGGTCCATACGGGCCCCGCCCCGGGGGCGGCATGATGAAAATATAAAAAAATCTTCTTCTCTGAAACCACAAGGCCCAGAGCTTTCATATTTTGTATGTAGCAATGTTTAGTGGTCCTCTATATAAATCCTGCCAATCATGCCCCTGGGGTCAAAAATGGCCCCGCCCCGGGGGTCATTAGCTCCCATAGACTTACAATGGGAAAAACATAAAAAAATCTTCTTCTCCGAAACCACAAGGCCCAGAGCTTTCATATTTTGTCAGTAGCAATGTATAATGGTCCTCTTTATAAATCCTGCCTACCGTGCCCCTGGGGTCCATACGGGCCCCGCCCTGGTGGTGTCATGGGAAAAACATGAAAAAATCTTCTTCTTCGAAACCACAAGACCCAAAGCTTTCATATTTTGTATGTAGCAATGTTTAGTGGTCCTCTATATAAATCCTGCCAATCATGCACCTGGGGTCAAAAATGGCCCCGCCCCGGGGGTCATTAGCTCCCATAGACTAACAATGGGAAAAACATAAAAAAATCTTCTTCTCTGAAACCACAAGGCCCAGAGCTTTCATATTTTATCAGTACCAATGTATAGTGGTCCTCTTTATAAATCCTGCCAACCATGCCCCTGGGGTCCATACAGGCCCCACCCCGGGGGGTCATGGGTAAAACATAAAAAAATCTTCTTCTCCGAAACCACAAGGCCCAGAGCTTTCATAATTTGTTTGTAGCAATATATAGTGTTCGTCTTTATAAATCCTGCCAACTGTGCCCCTGTGGTCCACACGGGCCCCGCCCCGGGGGCGTCATGATGAAAATATAAAAAAATCTTCTCTGAAACCACAAGGCCCAGAGCTTTCATATTTTGTGTGTAGCAATGTTTAGTGGTCCTCTATATAAATCCTGCCAATCATGCCCCTGGGGTCAAAAATGGCCCCGCCCCGGGGGTCATTAGCTCCCATAGACTTACAATGGGAAAAACATAAAAAAAATCTTCTCCGAAACCACAAGGCCCAGAGCTTTCATATTTTGTCAGTAGCAATGTATAATGGTCCTCTTTATAAATCCTGCCTACCGTGCCCCTGGGGTCCATACGGGCCCCGCCCTGGTGGTGTCATGGGAAAAACATGAAAAAATCTTCTTCTTCGAAATCACAAGGCCCAAAGCTTTCATATTTTGTATGTAGCAATGTTTAGTGGTCCTCTATATAAATCCTGCCAATCATGCCCCTGGGGTCAAAAATGGCCCCGCCCCGGGGGTCATTAGCTCCCATAGACTAACAATGGGAAAAACATAAAAAAAATCTTCTTCTCCGAAACCACAAGGCCCAGAGCTTTCATATTTTGTCAGTACTAATGTATAGTGGTCCTCTTTATAAATCCTGCCAACCATGCCCCTGGGGTCCATACAGGCCCCGCCCCGGGGGGTCATGGGTAAAACATAAAAAAATCTTCTTCTCCGAAACCACAAGGCCCAGAGCTTTCATATTTTGTTTATAGCAATATACAGTGTTCGTCTTTATAAATCCTGCCAACTGTGCCCCTGTGGTCCACACGGGCCCCGCCCCGGGGGCGTCATGATGAAAATATAAAAAAATCTTCTTTTCTGAAACCACAAGGCCCAGAGCTTTCATATTTTGTGTGTAGCAATGTTTAGTGGTCCTCTATATAAATCCTGCCAATCATGCCCCTGGGGTCAAAAATGGCCCCACCCCGGGGGGTCATTAGCTCCCATAGACTTACAATGGGAAAAACATTAAAAATCTTCTTCTCCAAAACCACAAAGTGGTCCTCTTTATAAATCCTGCCAACCGTGCCCCTGGGGTGCATTCGGGACCCGCCCGGGGGGGGGGGGGGGGGGGGGTAATGGGTAAAACATAAAAACATAAAAAAATCTTCTTCTTCGAAACCCCACAAGGCCCAGAGCTTTCATATTTTATTTGTAGCAATTTCTAGTGAGCCTCTTTATAAATCCTGCCAACCGTGCCCCTGTGGTCCACACGGGCCCCGCCCTGGGGGTGTCATGGGAAAAACATAAAAAAATCTTCTTCTCCGAAACCACAAGGCCCAGAGCTTTCATATTTTGTTTGTAGCAATGTATAGTGTTCCACTTTATAAATCCTGCCAACGGTGCCCCTGGGGTCCATACAGGCCACGCCCCAGGCATGTCATTATCTACCATAGACTTATAATGGAAATAAATGAAAAAATCTTCTCTGCAACAGCATGACACAAAGCTTGTATATTTGATATACAGCATTGTCATGTGGAGCTCTACATAAATCCTGCCAATCTTGCCCCTGGGGTCAAATATGGCCCAACCCCAGGGGTTATATTATAGGACCCTGACCTTGTTAGATGATTTTTTCAAGTGAACCAGAATGGCAGAAAAGAGGATACACAATCCAGACAAGAGCTCTTCTGCTGATGTAAGTAGGGTTTCAAGGTCACATGACCAAGATGGCCATCATACCCATATATATGGTAAAAACCCCAACTACTTTGTCCAGTGACTGTACTTGTTGGCTCTCAGGTGAGTGATCGTTGCCCCTGGGCTACTTGTTAGTTAATCTGTAAAGGTGTGATTTTAAGTTCTACCAGGTATCAATAGGTTTAAACTTTTGCAATAGGTTTCAAAACCTATTTAGAATGTTTATATGCGTCTAACATAATTATGTTAATAAGCATGGTGAGGTCAAAGAAATGTAAGCAAAAAGAAGGAGTGTTCTAAAAAGAGTTCTGAAATGATTTGGAAAATGCCAGAGAGGATTTCCATAAAAAAATACCCAAAGATGAAAAGAAAAAATATAATAATGATAAATTTGTTGATCAGTATGCATGAATAACTTTATTATGTGCCCATGTCAATGAAACCATAATCTGTTCCATAACTGAATAAAGAAAATTCTCTTTGGATTTTTACATTTTTCCTGCAGGGAACATACTTCATTAAGTTTTATCTTTTATAATACTTCTCCAGACTCCCCCTTTTTTAGCTCACCTGAGCCGAAGGCTCACAGGTGAGCTTATAGTATAGTGGTCGAGCCGGCGTCCGTGCGTCGTCCGTCGTCGTCAACATTTTCAAACGACCTCTCCTCTGAAGCTGCAAGGCCGAATCTTTTCATATTTCACATATAGCATCTACAGGTGTGGGGAATGAATATTTGTGTTTTTTATTTCGATCGGATAAGAACTCTGGTTGCTATGGCAACTTATGCTTCCCATAGACTTATATTGGAGAAAATTGAAAATTGCCTATTTTTGCTGTCTTGTTTGAGATATTTGAATTTTGTTTTTGCAGAAATGTTTATTGAGTAGTCCTCTACGTTTCATGTGACTTTTGTCCTAATCCTTCATTTTGATTGGTTGCAGGAGCCCCATATAGGGCAAAATTTCGAAAAACATACAAAAATCTTCTTCTCAGAAACTGTCAAGGGGATGAAGCCTATACTTTGTATACATGTTCCTGACAGTGGCCTTTACATAATTTGTGTTTTTTATTCCAGGCGGATAAGAACTCTGGTTGCTATGGCAACTTAAAGTTTCCATAGACTTATAATGGGAAAAAGTGGAAATCGGCTATTTTTCCGCTAAAATTGCAGACACTTGAATTTTGTTTTTGCAGAAATGTTTATTGAGTGGTGTTTGACGTTTCTTGCGAGTTTTGTCTTAATCCTTTATTTTGATTGGTTGCTGGGGCCCCATAAAGGGCAAAATTTTGAAAAAAAAAAAAATAATAATATTCAAAAATCTTCTCCTCAGAAACTGTTAAGTGGATGAATCCTGTACTTTGTATACATGTTCCTGACAGTAGCCTCTACATAATTTGTGTTTTTATTCCAGTCGGATAAGAACTCTGGTTGCTATGGTAACTTTAAGTATCCATAGACTTATAATGGGAAAAGTGGAAATTAGCTATTTTTTGAAAACTATTGCAGCCCGAGATCTGAAAAGTGGTAGATGCAAACAACTAATGGATTAGATGAAGATATATGATTAATTTAGGTCAAGGTCATCTCTTGACCTTGGCCGGTCTGTTGTCCATACACACTTTTCAAAGATTTTTTTCTCTGAAACCACTTGGCCAATCAAAGCCAAATTTTATATGGAGTATCTATAGGAAGTGGGAACCAATGTGTATATAAATAATCCAGGTCACATGACCAAGATGGCCGCCATCCCCATATATGGTAAAAACCATTAAGATATCTTCTCCAGAACTGGTGAACCGATTTCAACGAAACTTTGCATGAAGTATGGATGACTCAAGTACTACAATGTATATATAAAACATGACCCTGTGGTGACATTGACCTATTTTATGGCAAGGTCAACATAGGTAGTCAATGCATTTGAATGGGAAAAACTTTTAAAATGTCATTTTAAGTGAAAGTCTTGCAGGAAATGGGCAGTAGGACTGAAATTTAATGATTCTGAAAAAAACAATGGACCCCAGGAGCCCATCTGCTTTTAAAATGTTATTTTTTGAAAACTATTGCAGCCTGAGAACTGAAAAGTGATAGATGCAAACAACTGATAGAGTAGATGAAGGTATGTGATTAATGTAGGTAAAGGTCGATTTTGGAAACATAGGCAAACATGGAAACATGGGAAAAAGTGACAACTAGGTCTCGGGTAAGCATTTACAGGACCAATGATCCTATGGAAACCATTGCAGCCATAGGCCTGAAACTTGACCAAGATGACCGTCATACCCATATATGGAAAAAAAAACAACACTTTGTCCAGTGACTGTACTTGTTGACTCTCAGGTGAGCGATCGTTGCCCTTGGGCTACTTGTTTCTGTGGGTGTATAGGTGGGTTTGTGTCGGACCTGATTGGAAATTCTGAAGACCAGTTTTCTCACGAAGCGGCTCATCATTATAACATTAACATAGGAATCAATTAAGGTATTGCATGACATTCCCCAAATTTTGATTATCATCCTAGCGCATTTTTATTTTTCATTTTTAACCATTGGTTGAGCATCAATGCGTTTGGTAGGCATTGATTGTGGCATTAGGGCTAATCAATGTTCTGAATTGCCACAATTTCTTCCCTCTAGTGCAACTAGTTATCTATGGTTTCCATGCAAAATTGAAGCTAGACTGTTTTACACATAAATGAGAGTGGGAACAAGATTTCAGACTTAAAATAGAGGGGTATGCAGTTGCCTGTGACCCATCTTTCACTGGGCTGGCTCAGAATGTATTAAAAGTTGAGAGAAATAAAAAAACTTTCATCTTTGCTTCCAAGAGTGGGAAAAGCATCAGGATGATGTCACTGTAGCCTGAAAACCAGTTTAAACATTAAAAGATGTTATTTTCATGGTGAAATGCATGTACACATATTGAGTAATTTAGTGAAATTATTGCAGATAATTGGCACACATAGTAATGCTAACACAGAAAACATGTTTATTGCTTAAACTGGTAATGTTTCAGATGGAAAGCAGACTGACAACTGAACTTGAGAGCTCCCAGAAAGTGCAGGTAAGACACAGAAAATAAATTCTATATTAAGATGACATCTGTCTAGAGGGAGTCAATCAGGTCGACTAAACATGCAGTCTGACTAAAAATACAGATACGGGAGCATGGTGGCCTGGTGATAGAGCGTCCGATTTGAAATCAAGAGGTCCTAGGTTTGAATTCTACTGGAGTGCCATGTTGTGTAACAATAGTCTGAAATAATTTTTAGCTCACAAGGTGAGCTTATAGTATGGTAGTCGAGCCAGCGTCCGTGGGTGCGTCCGTGCGTTCACATTTTCAAACTTGAATATCTCTAAGACAACAAGGCCAATCGCAATCAAATTTTATATAAAGCATCATTGAGGAGGGGGAAAGGTTGCATTGGGTTTTGGGCAAGGCCGGATGAGAACTCTGGTTTCCATGGCAACATAGCTACCATTGAGTTATAATAGGGAAAATGTTGTGGCCACTCTAGCAACTTCGTTTTTGATTGGATCTTCTTCATTCTTGCAGGTAACAAGGACAACTATAACATCTCGGATGAGTTTGAATTTCGGCTAGGTTTGACCTCAGATTATGGAGTTAGCTGCCCTTGAGTGTCTGGAAAAATCCCCATAGACTTATAATGGGAAAAATGTTGTGGCCATTCTGGCACCATTATTTTTCAGTGGACATTCTTCATTCTTGCAGGTAACAAGTACAACTATAATATCTCGGATGGGTTCGAATTTCAGCTAGATCCAACCTCTGACTGTGGAGTTAGCTGCTCTTGAGTGTTTGAAAAATTATTTTTTTTGTGTTTTGGCCACTCTAGCGCCTCCAATTTTGATTGGATCTTCTTCATACTCGGAAGTAACAAGGATAGCCATAACATCTCAGATGAGTGGGAATTTCAGCCAGATACGACCCTTGACTGCAGAGTTATCTGCCCTTGACTGTGTGAAAAATCAATATTTAATGTTGTGGCCACTCTAGCGCCTTCATTTTATTCGGATCTTCTTTATTCTTGGAAGTAACAAGGACATCTATAACATCTCGGATGAGTTTGAATTTTGACCAGATCCCACCTCTGACCGCGGAGTGTTTGAAAAATCATTATTTAGTGTTGTGGCCACGCTAGCACCTTCATTTTTATTCGGTTCTTCATTATTCTTGGAAGTAACAAGGACATCCATAACATCTCGGATGAGTTCGAATTTCGACCAGATCCGACCTCTGACTGTGGAGTTATCTGCCCTTGAGTGTTTGAAAAATCAATATTTTGTGTTGTGGCCTCTCTAGCATCTTTGCTTTTTAGTGGATCTTCTTCATTCTTGCAGGTAACAAGGATAATTACAATATCTGGGATGAGTTCGAATTTCGGCCAGATCCGACCTCTGACTGTGGAGTTAGCTGTCCTTGAGTGTCTGAAAAATCAATATTTAGTGTTGTGGGCACTCTAGCACCTTCAATTTTGATCGGATCTTCTTGATTCTTGGAAGTAACAAGGATAACAATAACATCTTGGATGAGTTCAATTTTAGCTGTTTTGGACTCTTGACTGTGGAGTTAGCTGCCCTTGAATATATTTTAAAACAAAAAAACAAAACAAACAAAAACCACTTTGTCCAGTGACTGTACTTGTTGACTCTCAGGTGAGCGATCGTTGCCCTTGGGCTACTTGTCTCATTTTGTATGGCCTAAATGTAGTGGTAAAAGTATAACATGTTGTGTCCTTGAGCAACAATAGTCTGAAATGATTTTCTCATTTTGTGCGGCCTATCGGTAAAAGTCGCTGATTTCTTTAACACTCCTAATCATACATTCAGCTTACCGCTGTGTCCAGTGTGGGTTTGAGGCGCTCATGGCCATATGAGACAAGCCAAGTTCTGCTTGTGGAAGTATCAGGCATATTGTCTCGGTGTATTCTCACCACACATACTGACTGACCCATCTTGTATGAGCTAAAATAATATTGAAAGACATGTTACTGAACTTGGAAAAAAAAAATCTCAAGTTTAAAAACTTGCCTCTGATAATGGTTTTCTGCAGGAAATATTTGTGTGGAGTATGATAGGAAAGTTGTTTTCATGTCAAAATCTTGGTCTTAGTTTGTTGTAATAGGACCTTCAAAAATTTTGAAAATTTGTTAACAGATAACTTATAATGGCCAAAATGAATTTTTTGAATAGGGATTTTTGCATTGGCAAGGGAGATAATCCATGATCATGAAAAGGGGTATGTTTTAAAAAAAAAATACTTGATCATGAAGATTTTTTCTCTAGCAAGACATTTTTGTCATTTTATACTGATTTTGAGCAGTCATAATGAAATAACAAGAATAATTTTTTATGGGAAAATATTTACCTCCCTTTCACGAGTTTTTTTGTACAGAAAATCCCTATACAAAAATGTTTTTGACCAGAACTTTTTAGCTCACCTGAGCCGAAGGCTCACAAGGTGAGCTTATAGGATGGCCATGATCCGGCGGCCGTCCATCGTCCACAATTTCAAAGATCTTCTTCTCTGAAACCGCTTGGCCGATCTAGTTGAAATTTTATTTGGAGCCTCCTTGGGTAGTGGCATTTCAAGTTTGATTGCGAAATCCAGGTCACATGACCAAGATGGCCGCCAAGCCAATATATGGTAAAAACCACTCAAAAATCTTCTTCTCCAGAACCGGCAGGCCGATTTTCATGAAACTTAGTATGTAGCATTTGGGACTCCAGCTCATCATAATTTGATCAAATGATGACCCTAGGATGACCTTGACCTATTTTACGGCAATTTCAATTTTGGAAACATAGGCTTTTACATGGGAAAAGTGAAAACTATGGATTTTTTGAAAACTGTTGCAGCCTGAGACCTGCAAACAACTAATGGAGTAGATGAAGGTATGCGATTAATTTAGGTCAAGGTCATCTCTTGACCTTGGCCAGTCTGTCGTCCATACACACTTTTCAAAGAACTTCTTCTCTGAAACTGCTTGGCCAATCAAAGTGGAATTTTATGTGGAGCGTCCATGGGTAGGGGGAACGAAAGTGTGAGCGCGAAATTCGGGTCACATGACCAAGATGGCCGCCATGCCCAACTATGGTAAAAAACACTCAAAAATCTTCTTCTCCAGAACCGGCTGGCCGATTTACGCGAAACTTGGTATGTAGCATTTGGGACTCCAGCCCATCATAGTTTGTTGAAACGAATATCCTAGGATGACCTTGACCTATTTTACGGCAAGGTCAATTTTGGAAACAGGCTTTTACATGGGAAAAGGCGAAAACAATGGATATTTTGGAAACTGTTGCAGCCTAAGACCTGAAAGTTGCTAGATGCAGACAACTAATGGAGTCAATGAAGGTAAGTAATTAATGAAGGCCAAGGTCATTTGTTGACCTTGACCCAAGGTCATTTAAATATCAAACTTTTAATGGTTTTCTCAGAAATCACTGGGTTTGGAAACTATTGAAGCCTGAGACCTGAAACTTTGCAGATGCAGACAACTTGTGAAGTCAATAAAGGTGTGTGAGTATTCAAGGTCAAGGTCATTTCATGATGACTTAATACTCCAAGATCAGGCTTCAGGTGAGCATTCTCAGGACCAATGGTCCTCTGGTTTTATTTGTCAACCGATTTACCAAATTTTTGCTGCATATTTTGCGACAAACTAAATGCTCAATTGTGCCAAGAAAATACTTCATCTAGATTTAAACAGTTGCAAAATATCTATGAAACCCATTATCAGACACAAGGAAACATTTTGATTCGAGCCACTGAATGGGAAAACCAACAAAATGCTTCAGCGAAAACAAAGGTGCAGATCAGCTTCGCGGTAACCGCGAAGCTGATCAGCGCCTTTGTTTTCACTACACAGATAGTACAATCCCTCTTCTACTTAAATACAAAATTTCCAGCCTCTAACCATCTTCTGTTAGTGTAGAGCCCAGTTTGTGTCAGACCTGGTCAGAACCCAAATTGTTGGTTTTCTCACGCACTTGCTCATTTGTTTTACAGCACTCCTTGGATGACGAGAAGCATAAAGTACAAGAGATTGTGGCAGAGAAGGATAGACAGATTGAAGAACTGAAGGAAGATATAGACCAACTCAAGAAGAAACTGGTCAAACTTATCAAGTAAGTTCCATGTCATATCTTTAAGCTGGCCTCCAGTCTATGAAGCTTTTTTCATGCTCAACTCCAATGGGCTTGAAATTTATCCTGCTCATAAATTACTATTCTTAGAGATTTAAACCTAAAGATCTCATCATACAGAACACCTGGAGAAAGTATGAATGTTTTGGTTTTCTTTTCCTTTTAATGTTTACACATTATGCAGTCCTCATATTTAAAAAATGTTAAGACATTAAGCCATTATTCATCCCATTTCAGAGTAAATGACCCTTTATTGTAAATAATCCTAGATTTGATCTTTTCCAATAGGTAGTGAATTTAGTTTTGATTGTATAAGCTTGGCATCTCTTTTGTAGGACCTAATAGGCAAACAGTATAGCCCCAGATGTGATGCAGCAGAATGTGGCGTCCCATCTGGAGCTACTCTGTTTGCTTAGAAAAATTAATAGAAAAAATGACTTAAAATTTAAAACGACCCTAAAAATGAAAGTGGACTCCTCCAAATGATAACAATGGGAGAGTCTGTTTGCTGCTTATGTGTTATTTTAATTTAATTAGGGAGAAAGATACACTGTGGCAGAAGACTGACCGGTTAGCCCACCAACACAGGTTACACGTGACGGAGAAATGGATGGATGGCAGCAATGTTACTAACTGTCTCGGCTGTAACGCCGAGTTCTCTTTCACCCTCAGAAAGGTATATGGCATTTCAACATGACTTTTGATGTTGATTTATAGAAGTGCAAGAAATGAAGACACTTTGAAGAATGCAAAGGGGAATAGAGTGCAGTATATTGAAATTTATTTCATTTATTGTGGCCATTAATTATAATTGAGCCCTCGCATGAGAAAACCAACAATCTTGGTTTCCGAACAGGTCCAACACAAACCTGCATGTACAGTCATAGAAGAAGGCTTGATGCTTGAAATTTCAGGTTTAAGAAGAAGAGGGATTGTACTATCCATGTAGTGAAAACCAAGGTGCTGATCAGCTTCGCGGTTACAGCGAAGCTGGTCTGCCCCTTGGTTTTCGCATATGCAGATTGTTGGTTTTCTGATGCGGCAGCTCAATTGATAATGGTGCTTGTTACCCTATAACTCTGAAGTATTGTAAATTCAGAAATTGTCTTAGGACCTTTTAATTTACAATTTCCATTTGGGAATTATAAGTGAATTCTTGGATTTTTACAAACAAGTACATGTGCAATCTGTAATGCATATTGCATGTCATTATGATAGAGATGAATTTGTGTGGGAAACAAATTCATAAAAAGTACACATACGTTCTTGTGAACCTTGCCACACAAATGATATTTTAGCCGCCACACAAGAATACCAAAATCTACTTATGGGAAAACAAAGACGCAGACTAGCTTCGCGGTAACCGAGAAGCTGATCAGCGCCTTTGTTTTCGCTACACATATAGTACAATTCATCTTCTTTTTAAATCCAGAATTTCAAGATTCTAGCCTGCTTCTGTGACTGTACAGGCTGGTTTGTGTTGGACCTGGTTGGAACTCCAAATTATTGATTTTCTCACACAAAAGCTCAATTTTAATACTATTTTGTAGCACCATTGTCGGCTGTGTGGTAGAATCTTCTGTTACAACTGTAGCAGTCACTGGGTCATGACCACTAGTAGCAGGTAAGACAATATTTGAACTGTGTATTGAAAATAACAATTTTTTTGTGTATGCAAAAACAAAGACTTGGATAAGGATATATTGAACAGTATTTCTATCTCTACCAATGTCAGGCAGCTATCAGTAACAGAAGAAAACATTATATGCATTTAATACTGGTAAATTGCCACATAACTTGTTGACTTGCCTAAAAATGGTGTTTGGAAAAACCTGAACAATGGAACATGAAATAAAAACTTAAAAAAATCCACTGACAAAGAAAGGAGTGTCCATTCTAAACTAATGTGGTAAGCCTAAACATGCCTTCCCTATTCTAAGCATGTAAATTTTAGGTGAATATGTGTTCTGTCAACGAGTATCCATATTGTTTAATTTCACATTCAGCAAGAAGTTAAGAGCCTGCACTGCCTGTTATATCCAGTATAGTGCTCCTACTGAAGAAGTTAAACTAGAAGCTGACCTTGATGAACAAAGTGTTGAAATACCGAAACGACATTTTATAGGCAAAGCTGGATCCCTGCTCGATACTTCTAGCATGAGTATAGCATCATCAACCACCTCTTTCTCAGGTAATAAAATGATATTCTTTATCCTTGTCGTATTATTGGCACAATTTACCATATGAGTCAAGTCATGAGAAAACCGGATTTTTGCCTAAGCGAAAACAAAGGCGCTGATCAGCTTCGCAGTAGCGCCTTTGTTTTTCGCTACATGGATAGTACAATTCTTCTTCCCAAATCGGAAATTTCAAGCATCTAGCCATCTCCTGTAGCTGCACAGACTGGTTTGTGTCAGACCAGGTCGGAAACCCAAAGACTGGTTTTCTCATGTCGGGGCTCATATTGTCTGCTTCTGTTGTTGTTTTCTGTTGGTAACAGTGAAGTTTATGGTGTAAATTATACAAATGTTTTGGCATATACGTCTTCTCATCTGTATGTGCTTTGACATGGGCTGCTTGATGTCTGTCTGCAAAAGCTGCTAAATTGGCTCATTGACCACTTGAGTACTGGTTTACCAATTAACTCATATAAGCCTGGCGTCCTTTTTATGAGACATAGGCAAACAGCATAGCCCCAGATGTCACACCGCAGATCTGAGACTATTCTGTTTGCTCAGAGAATTTTTAGCTCACCTGAGCCGAAGGCTCACAGGTGAGCTTATAGTATACCCATGCTCCGGCGTCCGTCCGTCGTCCGTCGTCGTCCGTCGTCCGTCGTCCACAATTTCAAAGATCTTCTCCTCTGAAACCGCTTGGCCAATCAAAGCCAAACTTCATGTGGAGTATCCTTAGGAAGGGGGAACAAAAGTTTATATAAATGGTCCAGGTCACATGACCAAGATGGCCGCCATGGCTATAAATAGCAAAAACCTTTAAAAATCTTCTTCTCCAGAACCAGTGGGCCGATTTCCACGAAACTTGGTATGTAGCATCGGGGATGTGGGCCCATCATAGTTTATATAAATCATGACCCTAGGATGACCTTGACCTATTTTACGGCAAGGTCAACTTAGGTCGCCAATGCATTTGAATGGGGAAAAATGGTAAAATGCTATTTAATGGGTAAAACTTACTGGGAATGTGCAAATGGACAGAAGATTAATGTTAATGGAAAATTTTGGCCCCTGGGGGGTTGTCTGCCCCTGCCCCAGGGCTATATACATGTATATTTCCATAATAATGAAACATCTTCTCCTCTGAAACCGCTTGGCCAATCAAAGCCAAACTTCATATGGAGCATCCTTGGGAAGGGGGAAAGAAAGTTTATATAAATGGTCAAGGTCACATGACCAAGATGGCCGCCATGGCTATAAATAGAAAAAACCTTTAAAAATCTTCTTCTCCAGAACCAGAAGGCCAATGATTTTGAAACTTGGTGTGAAGCATCAGGCAAAGGAGCTCTACAAAGTTTATATAAATCATGACCCTGGGATGACCTTGACCTATTTTACGGCAAGGTCAATATAGGTCGCTCATGCATTTGAATGGGGAAAAGTGTTAAAATGTCATTTGTAGGGAAAAACTTGCAGGAAATGGGCAAATGGACTTAAGTTTGATGATTTTGAAAAAATTTGGACCCCAGGGGTCTGTCTGCCCCCACCCCGGGGCAATATACATGTATATTACAGTGATATTCAAAGATCTTCTTCTCTGAAACTGCTTGGCCAATCAAAGCCAAACTTTATGAGGAGCATTGTTAGGAAGTGGGAATGAAAGTATATGTAAATGGTCAAGGTCACATGACCAAGATGGCTGCCATGGCTATAAATAGCAAAAACCTTTACAAATCTTTTTCTCCAGAACCAGAAGGCCTATGATTTTGAAACTTGGCATGAAGCATCAGGCAATGTAGCTCTACAAAGTTTATATAAATCGTGACCCTTGGATGACCTTGACCTGTTTTATGGCAAGGTCAACTTAGCTCGCCCATGCAGACCTATTTTTTGGCAAGGTCAACTTAGCTGGCCCATGCATTTGAATGGGGAAAATTGTTAAAATGTCATTTGAAGGGCAAAACTTGCAGTAAATTGGCAAATGGACTGCAGTTTTATGTTATCAAAAAGAAATTGACTCCAGGGGTTGCTCTGACCCGGCCCTTGGGTTATATACATGTATTTTACCATTTTAGTCAACCAAGTTTATGGATATATATCTCAGGTTTCAGGTGAGCGTTTACAGGACCATTGGTCCTCTGGTTATAAAAAAAGAATTAAAAAATCAAAATCAAAATTACCCTAAAATGGACATGGACTCTCCTAATTGATAATGATGGGAAAGTCCATTTGTCAAAAATGGTCTGACTCTGACCCTTAAGTGCTTAAATCAAAGTGTCAAATGATACGCATATAAAATAAGCTCTTTTGGGTGATATATTACAGTTTATGTACATTTCGGACGTCTTGACCTCCCAATCTTTGGTGGAAGTCCCATGAAAAATTAAGTAAGTGTCCCAATATGACCATAGTTGTTGACTTGACTGTTAATCATCAAAACAAAATAATCATTTGCCTGTACATTTACTGTTTTGACCTTCTAGATACAGAAGAGTTGAACCAGGAACCAGCTGAGTCATCAGGAACCTCTGACTTACAGGGAGCTGGGAACCAGGAAACCACGAAAACTAGTGACTTTGAGAACCAGACGACCACAAAAACTAGTGACATTGGTTTCAGTCTGGGAAATGAGACAGATGAAGACAAGCTAAGAGACACGTCAGAGAAAGGGTAGGTTTATTAATGAGCCTTTGTATGAGAAAACCAACCATTTGGGTTTCCGATCAGATTGGACACAAACCGGTCTGTACAGTCACAGACGCAGTCTAGAAGGTTGAAATTTGGATCTAAGAAGAAGAGGGGTTGTACCATCTTTGTAGCAAAAACAAAGACGCTGATCAGTTGTGCAGTAACTTCAGATTCTGGTGCAGTGGCTCAGTTATGAGACAGGGAGGGGAGAACTAGATATGGGGAGTATTTTATGATAAGGGATATTTTGTTTATTTCTTCATAAAAAAACTTACGTTTTGGGAAACTTACTAGAATCCCTTTGCCGAAACATTGCGAAATGAAACTTGTGCAAATATTCCTGAACTTGCAGTAGTTTTAAAATCTGAAATCCTTGAAACATAGTGTAATGAAATGGCTTTATAATTTTACTGTTTCTGTAATGGATTGCCAACTTTGTCATGGATGTAAATGAATTCAAATCAGTTTCTGTTTACCCACCTCTCTTGGTGTTGACGGTTTTAGAAACGTAGAAACTTTGAATTGAGCCCTTGCATCAGAAAACCAACAATCTTCATATGTGGAAACAAAGCAGCAGATCAGCTTTGTGGTAGCTGTGAAACTGTTCTGTGCTTTGTTTTGCTCCATTGACTGTATGATGCCTCTTCTTTCTAAATCCAAAATTCCAAGCTTCCAAGCTTCTATCCTTCTCTTGTGAATGTACAGGCCAGTTTGTGTCGGTCCTTGTCAGCACCCCTGAAGACCAGTTTTCTCATGTCACAACTTATTTTTCAGTGCTGAAGAAGGTGATACATTCCATGTGATCAGTGATGAAGAAATACAGAGGTCACTCACAATGAGTGCAGAGTGCGAGTTGGCAGCTGAACCAGAGCCAAAGTAGGTTTTAATCCAATGAGCCATTATGTATACACACCCATGCCATTATGTATACACACCCATGCCATTATGTATACACACCCATGCCATTATGTATACACACACATGCCATTATGTATACACATCCATGCCATTATGTATACACACCCATGCCATTATGTATACACAACCATGCCATTATGTATACACACCCATGCCATTATGTATACACAACCATGCCATTATGTATACACAACCATGCCATTATGTATACACAACCATGCCATTATGTATACGCAACCATGCCATTATGTATAAGCACCCATGTCATTATGTATACACAACCATGCCATTATGTATACACACCCATGTCATTATATATACACAACCATGCCATTATGTATACACAACCATGCCATTATATATACATAACCATGCCATTAGGTATGCACACCCATGCAATATGCAGATTTTTCTTACACTTATAAGAATTGAAAATTTTCAGGATTTTTTTTTGTTGATATTTTTGTAATTTTTTGCTGAAAACAAAGATTTAAGGTATACATTAGAACCTTCTCGGCAAGGCAGATCTAATGTGCGCTCACGATCTATGTTTGAGAAAGAAATGAAAAATGAATACGGTACACCTGTAAACCCCAGATTTACTCTTTCAAAGTGGGATGCATAAGTGTATGCATTCTTCGAAACATATCCTACATAAGTTTAATTAACCTGTACATATCCGCTCATCAAAAATCATGAGCCATCATGTAAGAAAAACAATGTGGGTTTCCAACCAGGTTGGACACAGACCGGTTTGTACTGTCACAGAAGAAAGCTAGAAACTTGAAACTTTGGATATAAGTAGCAGAGGAATGGTAGTATCTGTGTAGCAAAAACAATGATGCTGATCAGCTGTGCAGTTAATGCACAGCTGATCTGGGCCTTTGTTTTTGCATATGCAAATTGTTTGTTTGTGGTAGCCCACATGTTTTATTTACCCTATTTCAGTATGAGTTGCAGTATGTACTTGAACCTTGAAGAATTAGAGAAAGGAGATATTAACAGTCAGAACGAGGTTTGGATCAAAGCGGGCAGGTCGTATGCCGTACCAGTACATATCAGGAAGGCAAATACTGTATTTGGCTGGGAGTTTACATCATATCCAAAGGTTTGTGCTTTGTTTTGACCATTAGAATGATGATTTAATATGCGAGCTGGATGGCTACCTGGCTGGGAAAGAGCTAGTCATCTTGCTCTTCTTATTTGATAATAAGATTTAGATGGTGTCTTGTGTTGTCATTTTTCACACCTGGTGTCTGGTTTGGGAATCTAACTTTTACTGGATCGATTCCTGGTTTCCTTTTCTTTAAGATTATGCAACATCCAAAATTTTATTACGAAAACACACCCATGCAGTAGAGGTCTTTACAGAGAATTTTTTGCAGTTGTAAAAATTGAAAATGTCATTGAAAAGTTTTGATAGTTTTAATATTTTTGCTCAAAATATTGATTGTGTGTTGTGAGGCTGTACCCACAATCTTGTTTTGGATTAAAAATAAGAAAAAAATACCCCAGTTTTACGATATAAAAGGTGGTATAAGGGGATATAATTTTCATGGACATGTTTTCCTGATGTTTTTGGGAAATGCTAATTACTTCTTCTATTATCCGTTCCTTCAAGACCATACCAATGAAAAGAAAGACAAGACAATTAAATTGCAAAAGTGTGAAACATGAAAGGAACAGTAGATAAAGAGATCACCATGTTAGACACAAACCAGCCAACTAGACGGTACACACTGACCAAAATGTTGTTCTTCAATATATGGTAGCTTGAAATATTATATTATTTGGACTGCAGATGATACAGTAAGCGAACATACTTTGTGCTTTTGATACTCACATGTGCTTGAAATGTTTAACTCTCAAACAAACTTATGTGACTCATTTGAGCGGCATCATGAAAAAACCAACAAAGTGGGTTTTGAACAGGTCAGACACAAACCAAGCTGTACAAGCACAGAAGATGGCAAGAGGCTGGAAATTTTGGATTTAGAAAGTAGAGCAATTGTACTATCCCTGTTGCAAAAACAAAGGCGCAGATCAGCTTCACAGTAACTGCATGGCTGATCTGCGCCTTTGTTTTCACATGTTGGTTTCCTTGTTTGTATATTTCTAGGATGTGGTATTCAGTGCTACATATCGACAGAACCAATCAGAACCTTATAAAGACGCTCAAGTTCTTGTCCCACCGTGTAAATGTGATTCTCACAAGGAGGCAACAAGAGGGGAGCTAACTGCGAAACAACCAGGGGTCTACACGCTCATATTTGATAACACATACTCTAAAATGACAGCTAAGAGAGTTAACTATAGTCTGTTTTCTAATAGAGGATTAATGGAGTCATGATAGGTCTTTACATGCATTTGAGCTGTGACACAAGAAAATTAGTCTTCGGGGTTTCCGACCAGGTCAGACACAAACTTACCTGTTATGTAAGGTTACAGAAGATGGCTTGAAGTAGGAAATGCACTGCACTATACGGTAGCGAAAACAAAGAGGCAGATCAGCTGTGCAGTAACTGTGTGAAGTGGCTCATTAAAGATGAGTCATGGCAAAATCTGTATTTTTGGTTCCAACCATGTCTGACACAAACTGTGCTATACAGTCCTAGCTTATAATCTGGGATTTATAAAGGAGGGAGATTTACTTTTTATGCAGTGAAAACAAGGACTTAAAACACTGATTACATAGGCATAACCAGAAAATTTCAATTTATACGCACCAAGGGCAAAAAAGCTAAATTTGTATCGAAAATTGACAAAAAACGCCATAATTTTAGCTACTTTTAACTTTTTACATTACGCACTTGCGTACTGTGCGTAATGGGCGGTACGCCTATGGATTAGCTGTGCAGCTACTACATACTCAAAAATCAGGTTTTACCTTGCACATTTCATATATGAAAAGGAATCCCCTAGTGTAAACAGTAAAGCGTATGCATTCCTTCATTACTGATCTCTAGCTGTTAGATAGCTATTGCAGTTTTTTTTTTTTTTTTTTTTTTTTTTTTTTTTTTTTAAATTCAGTTTAACGTCCCTTTCAAGATTATTTCAGCTCATATGAGACGGGCCAATCAGTAGGTGGGGCGAAAACGGGAGAGCCCCGAGAAAAACCACCTGACACACCCGCAACCAGAACTTGGCTTGTCTCACATGTGGCCAGAGCGGGGCTCGAACCAACGCCAGTCACAGCGGTGAGATGATTGAGTGATTAAGAAACAGCATTCTTAACCGCTCGGCCACTGGGGGCCGTCTATTGCAGATTCGTGTCTCCTGGGTTGTGAGGTAGGAAAAACATTCTTTCGGATGATAAGGCTTCTTATTTGATATGTTGTGCCATAAGTTACATTGTGCCTATATTGTTTATATAATACAAAAAAAAAAACTTATCATGCAAAAAAAAAATCTAGGGAGTTTCTCATAACAAAAACATGCCCATGCAATATACAGAGAGTTTTAAGTGGTAAAAAAAGGAAAATTTTCAGTAAATTTTTTATATTGTTATTATTTTTTGCTCAAAACATAGATTGTGGGTACATGTTAGAACCGCCTCGGGGAGGCAGTTCTAACAATTACTCACAATCTCTGTTTTGGAGTAAAAATAAGTATACCCCTGCAAACTCCAGTTTTGCTATAAGGGGGTATATATTACACAGACCTGTTTTCCTGATGTGATCAGTCCTTACTCTGACTGACTGTACAGCCACACTGGATGGTTTTAGACTTAACACCTTCAATGAAGTTAAAACAAAGGTGTTAAGGTATGATGGGGTTATATACATGTATGTCCTTTTGTTTGTGCAAAAAGCTGGTCATTTGTAGCTAACGTATGAGCCACATCATGAGAAAACCAACAATCTGCTTATGCGAAACCAAAGGTGCAGATCAGCTTTGTATTAACTGCGAAGCTGATCAGCACTTTTTTTTGTACACGGATAGTACAATTTCTCCTCTACTTATACCCAAAATTTCAAGATTCTAGCCTGCTTCTGTGCTTGTTCAGCTCAGTTTGTGTCGGACCTGCTCGGAAACCACATTGTGGGTTTTCTCATGACGCGGCTCACATGTCTTTATTTCTCAGCTTGGTATATGAGCCGCATCGTGAGAAAACCGGATTTTTGCCTATGCGAAAACAAAGGCGCAGATCAGCTTCGCGGTGACCGCGAAGCTGATCAGGGCCTTTGTTTTCGCTACACAGATAGTACATTTCCTCTTCTTCTTATATCCGAAATTTCAAGCTTCTAGCCCACTTCTGTGACTGTACAGGTCAGTTTGAGTCGGACCTGGTCGGAAACCCCGAAGACCGGTTTTCTCGCGTCGCGGCTCATATGTAAAAGCTCACAAGTTAGTGCAGTTTCTCTTATAAACACTCTGACAGTGTGTATTGCTCAATATCAAATGAGCCTCGACGCGAGAAAACCGGTCTTCGGGGTTTCCGACCAGGTCCGACACAAACCGGCCTGTACAAGCTCAGAAAAGAGCTAGAAGCTTGAAATTTCGGATTTAAGTAGAAGAGGAATTGTACTATCCGAGTAGCGAAAACAAAGGCGCTGATCAGCTTCGCGGTTACCGCGAAGCTGATCTGCGCCTTTGTTTTCGCATAGGCAAAAATCCGGTTTTCTCACGATGCGGCTCAAATATTATGTTATTGTGTTTATGTGTTATTTGATATGTGATACTGTAGCATTTATTATCTTGGCAAAACAGGTTGTATTTATTTTTTTTTCTTTTTTGTATATAGGTCAAGTTGTACAGAAACATTTCCTGTTTTATAATTTAAATGGAATGCAGGGAAAATATTCAATACATATACTCCATTAATGTATCTAACATTTATAGATATATATTATTCATTTCCGTTTTTATACCATTTTAAGTTCTGTTCCCACTGTAAGAGATTTTATTTTTCTTAACTTTTGTAGCAAATGTGTTTTCGTTTTTTATGTTTAAATTTTGGATTGAATTGGATAACATTGTAACTATATCTAAGATAAATGACTCCTGTTGCTTGTAAGTATGGCATGAAAATCAGTTGTGAGTGGCAATGGGTTAAGTCAGCTGTTAAGTCAGCTGTTAAACACAAAATGACAAACAGGGTTCCCACAGGCTCTGGAAAACCTGTAAAATATTGAAAATGTCTTAAAAACCCATGCATGGAAAAGTAATGGAATTTGAAAAATGATGAAATATCATGGAATTTTGTTATGAGATGCAAGTTATTGGCACACGCCAAGTAATGATAAATAAATTTCTTATTTTCAACAGGGCAGTCAAGCTATATTTTTTTCTTCATCAGAAAACAAGATTATATCTAGAATTTAGTTGCTTTTGCAATATGATTATCTGTTCTTGCCTTTATACAGTGTTATATGACAAAAAATGAATAAATAAACAGAAAGAATAGTCCTGATTATCTCAGATCATGGAATTACATGTATCATGGAAAAGTCATGGAATTTTATTATTTTTTTACTGTCAGTGGGAACCCTGATGTTAATAATCATAGAAATCTGAGCTCTTGTTGGATAGAAATTTAAAGCCATATTGTGCAAGGGTACATGATTTTATTGTAGTGTTTGGTAGCATCAAGAAAACGTGTCCAGGGGCGGATCCAGGATTTCTGAAGAGGGGGTTCAAATGTAGAAAAGGGGGGTTCGTTTGCCGAATTTCACACAAAATCTTTTGAAATTCCCCATGAAAACGAAATAATGTGGGTCCAGAGGGGGGTTCAAGCGAACCCCTTGAACCCCCTCTAAATCCGCCACTGGTGTCCATGAAAAAAGTATACCCCCATGAACCCCACTTTTAAATAGAAAAACTGGGGTATGCAGGTGTATACCTATTTTTCTTATTTTTGCTCCAAAACATAGATTGTGGGTACTCGTTAGAACCGCCTCGGCGAGGCGGTTCTAACGTGTACCCACAATCTATGTTTTGAGCAAAAATAAGAAAAAATATCCAAAATTTTCTACTGACATTTATATTTTTTACAACTTAAAAAACTCTGTATATTGCATGGACTTGTTTTCTTAATGGAAATGTTTTGATCCAGCATTTAAAGCATCTATGGTCTACCCATCATCTATGGCTGTACAGCAAAGTTGTGTCTCAGCTGTTTAGAACACAAATCCTGTTCTATATGTTTTGACTTTCACCTAAGGGGAGCAAGAACCTTGTTCTTTCTCATTTATCTTTGGATAGGGCATGGTATTGCCACCACTATTAAACATACATTGTGGGTACACGTTAGAACCGCCTCACCGAGGCGTTTCTAACGAGTACTCACAATGTATGTTTTGGAACAAAAATGAGAAAATTAGGTATACCCCTGTTAAGGTGTTTACTGTTATTTTGTTCATGTTTGTTGTTTGAAAAATTTTATGAAGTTCACACAGTTTTATAATATGTTACCGTATTTTTAAAAAGTTCATTGTTCAAGATTTGATTATTTAAAATGTTAGTTTGGTATTCAATGTAATCATGATTTTATTATTGGACTGCGAGGTCCAATGAGATAAAGTTGGTAGCAATGACGTTATTCAGAAACTTTAAATGGGAAAAATGAAAATGGCCATTTTTACTTTATTAGAAATGAAACAGAAACATAAATATGGTATTCATTTTTTCTGTCACATTCAAAGCTACATTCTTTTTGGCATATCATAGATTTATGGTTTCATGATTCAAGTTTAAATGATCATAGTATCAATTTTTGCCTTATTTTATTCAATGTTAAATTATCATTATTATGTTTTTATAGAGTTAATGGTAATAAAATATTTTTAAAACATTGATCAGTGTTTTATTCTATTCCTGCGTAACAGTATCATTAAGAAACCAAGCCCATTCAATAGACAAAGATTTTTTCAGTTGTAAAAACAGGAAAATTTTCAGTAGTAAATTTTTGATATTTTTCCTGTATTTGCTCAAAACATAGATTGTGGGTACACGTTAGAACCGCCTTGGCGAGGCGGTTCTAAGGAGTACCCACAATCCATGTTTTGAACCAAACTAAGAAAACCCCAGTTTTTTCCATTTAAAAGTGGGGTTCCATGGGATATACATCACATGGACATGTTTTCATGATGTATACTGCAGTGTTTTGGCAATGGTTATAGATGATTCTGAGATGAAATATTGTTAAAGTTTTTTGCAAATATAGATTGTCTTTGTTGTATACTTAACATCATGGAAACATATCACACGACCACAAATAATCTCTTGTATAGTAAAAAGGAGGTTTGGTTACTTGGTAAGATGTAGGTAACATTACGAAAACACGCCCCTGTAATAAATTGTTTCCTTAAGTTGTTAAGAAAGAACATTTTCAGTAGAAAGTTTTTAATATTTTCTTATTTTTGCTCATAACATAGATTTGGGTACACGCTGAGGTGGTTCTAACGAGTACCCACATATGTTTTGGAGCAAGAATAAGAAAATAGGTATAATACCCCTGCATACCCCAGTTTTACTAAATAAAAGTGGGGTTCAAGGGGGTATAGATTACATGGACATTTACCTGATGAAATCTGTTTTATATTATTTTCAAATACTTATCCACTGCAGGCCAGGTTTCATTTATAGACATGACTCCAAAGTCAAGGGACCAACTTGCGAAATGCTATCTTACAATTGCACATTACTGTCAGACATTCTAGCTTTCAGGTCTTGAGTAATGGCCCAGTTTGGTCAATGTCGGTTAAGTGCCCATCACTCAATAACCTTGAGCACCGGAGAACATCACATGTTCGAGCTGGGTCATGTCATTGAGCAAGACATTTAAAAACTTCTCTACAAAGTGATGAATACCCAAGAAGCAGTGGCTGCATCCTTACATATCTGTGGAGTAACTGACTGTAAAACACAAAACAAATAAAACTGTTAGGGTGTTTTGATGGACCCGTTGCACGATTTTTATACAAACAGACAAAGCACGTTAATTATACAAATAGATTAAATATGGCCGCGGCCATACAACGCATGAAAATTTTTACAACACGGTGTAATTGGAAAGGAGGATGGTGTCATAGGCACGCTTCAAATCTGCAGAATCATAGGGGTGATTTAAGTTTTAAGAATCATAGAGCAAGTGGTAGCAAAAGCATCGATTCCGAACCAGTTGAAGGCAAGTTAACGGGTTTTAAGTACTAGCTTTTGTAAAAGCAGACAACTTTTGTTGAACATTATCTTTGTTTTGTTTTGTTTTCCTGTTACTCCCATCAATCAATTTCTGATTATTCTTGGGAGGTGTACATTGTACACTCCGGTGTGTTTGCAGGATGAGCCTACATGCATGAGGATAGAACCTGTGTAGGGATCTTTAACCTGCACAGGGGATGGCTGTCCCTGCACAGGGGGCCTCCAGTTAACGTCCCGATCCGAAGGACGGCGCACTGTATCATGTCATTCCTGCAAATGACACGAAGGGAAGCAAGCTCGGACCAACAAATTTTCCTCGCCGCCGGCGGGGATCGAACTCGGGACCTCTAGCACAAGAAGCCAGTGCGCTAACCACTCGGCTATCTCGCTTCCCAATTTATCTTGCTAGTAAATTGGTAATAATCATACTGATGATTCTCGGTGATACTGGTCTGTATTAGGCAATATACTGTTTTACTCCCCACACTATATTTCCACCACCTCCCACCATACCCACCCACCCTTCAGATTTCTCAGACTTATAGATATGGCGACAGGCAAATGTAGCCCCGGTATTTAAGAAAGGTGAGAAATACGATGCAGCTAATTATCGACCGGTGTCGCTTACTTGTATCTGTTGCAAAACTCTAGAGCATATAATAGTCAGCAACATAAACAAACACTTGGCTCTTGAAAACATTCTTGCTGACTGTCAGCATGGGTTCCGAAGTCAAAGGTCTTGCGAAACCCAGTTAGTTCAGTTTTATCATGATTTGGTTAGTAATCTGGACCGAGCAGTGGGTCATGGCCACAGGCAGACAGATGTGATTGTCATGGATTTCGCTAAGGCCTTTGACAAGGTCCCACATAAAAGGTTATTATACAAACTTGACTTCTACGGGATTAGAGGATCTACACATAAGTGGATCGACTCGTGGCTCTCTGAGCGCTCTCAAAAAGTGGTATTAGATGGCCGTGCCTCAGACCCAGTCCCGGTTCTTTCTGGTGTCCCACAAGGATCGGTCTTAGGACCGGTCCTATTTCTTATTTTCATTAATGATCTTCCTGACAACATCAGGTCATCTGTTCGGCTATTTGCTGATGATTGTGTTTTATACAGAAATGTCAAGTCACCATTGGATTGTCAAATTTTACAAGATGACCTGAATAGCTTGGCCAAATGGGAAATGGATTGGCAAATGAAATTCAATGTTAGCAAATGTCATTCAATGAGGGTGACGCGGCTACATCCAAGCAGGCATATAGATTTCAATTACACACTGCATCAGCAAACATTAGAACAGGTTCAGTCCGCTAAATACCTCGGTTTAACTATCACAGATGATCTTGACTGGGGTCAACACATTTCTGAAATTACATGCAAGGCAACTAAGACTTTGGGTTTTCTTCGGCGCAATTTGGCACTGGCACCTCGGCATACTAAGGAAGTTGCATACAAAACATTGGTTCGGCCTCAACTTGAGTATGCAGCTCCTATTTGGCATCCCTATCATGAAACTCAGATTGAGAAGGTGGAGAAGGTGCAGAGGACTGCTGCCTGGTGGACCTGCAGGCGATGGAGGAACACCAGTAGCGTCGGTGAAATGCTAGACGAACTTGAGTGGCCATCCCTGGAGTCTCGCAGGGAGCGGTCCTCCTTAACCTTCTTCTACAAGATACACTCTGGTACAGTGTCTCTTGATAAAGACAAATACCTGACCCCGGCACCCAATCTAAGGCATACTCGGGCATCACATGAATCACAATACACAAGACCATTTGCCTATAGTGATGCCCTGAAAAATTCCTTTTTCCCCAGAACTATTCCGGTTTGGAATAGTCTCCCTTCTTCAGTGGTCCTATCTAAGACCATTGAGGAATTTAAGGCTTCTGTTTAAATCATTAGCCCAGAGGCATGCGTTTTAGTATGCCTCTCATCTATATCTTGTAAATAGTTTTAATGGTCCACCCCAAATGTTTTATTTTCCCTTGACTAAATTCTAAATTTAGCCACCCACCCCACACCTGAGGTGATGATCAGAAATTGATCGACTCAGTATCAGAAGATAGATAGATAGGAATATTAAATACAGAATAAACCTAATTTGCATATGGAAGTGTCTCGGCGTCCAGTACTAGACGAATTAGGCTAGAGTCTCTGTGTCCGGCAATGCCGGACACCAAGCTTGTCATCACTGGAATGGCTCCATGTCTGGCACTACATTTTTCGTACCAGTTTCTTGGTTGTAAGTTGTAAAAAGTACAAATAATTTGATTACTATCAATACAGTTTGAAGAATAAATATTTTTTCATTCGTGTTCCGCCATTTTGAAAAGGGGATGTAACTCTTAATTTGTTTATGTCTTGTGTAAAGATGAAACTGTAGTGCACCAGTCATTTGCAACCACGGCCCCCTTGGGGCCGGGAAATAGCGGGGATATTGACTTTTCCATTTGCAAAGCCCAGGTATAAGCCCTGCGGGGACTTATTTTTGGTAAAATCCCTGCAAAAAGCCCCTGCACTGCGGGGATTTTCCCAAAATTTCGGCCCAACTTGACCCCCCACAAACTGGGTCCCATGAAAAATTTTGTTCAGTCTTGATATTCTCCTCCCATGAATCTGGTCGATGAACTCTCTCGAACAAAGTTCCAGAAACTCTATGTCCTCGAACCTGTCCACGTACACAGAACAATCAAGGGTGAGATGAGTAAGGAATTCTGGGTTCTGAAAGTCTGAACATACGTTTACAGGAAGAACTAGCTTATCTTTCAGTTTCTCAACATAAACTTTCCTTTCCTGAGTATAGGCTGAGCATTCTGATATAAAATGTTGCCGAGTTTTTGTGTATTGATTGAATGCAGCTCTATTGCCTTGTAAGGTGTGTGCCAGTGAGAATTTTGCATTTGAGTTGTGCTCTTATTATCAGTTATGCTATTTCTTACAGTTGCCCATATAGGATGAGATTTAATGTATTTGGCATTTTACATATTACAGCATAAAACAAAGAAATCATTTACAAACAAAACAAAAAAAAAAACTGTCATTTTGGCCAAAGTCTTTCTTCTTCCTCAATAAATATGTTAATCAGTCTATTAAACTGGTCAAATCAAGTTAAGTTTTAAGAGTGAAACAAAAAAACTGTTTAAACATTTCTAGTCAGTTATGCTGTATTGTTACTCTTTATAGAATAAAAAAGATTTTCTGCCCATGTTATAATGTATGATTAAATACAATTTGAAACAAACTTAAATACCCATGCCAGGTACCAAATGAAGACAGACCAGAAGAAAAATAAAAATAGAAATAACAAGCGTAACATATCCCCATCAATCAGTTGTGTTGGAATGTTCTTTCCACTTGGCTACATTCAAAATTTAGCCACCCATCCTTCACTTGAGATGATGAACAGAAATTGATCGACTCAGAATATAAAGATAGATAGCAACAGAAATTTACCTCCAAAACTGTCGAAGCCTTCCTTTTAAAAGGAAATTTTATCTCAAAGTCTCGAATCTCGCGATACTTCAAAACACGGCCAAACTTCGGATAAAACATGGTACTGTAGACCGGTAAACCCCGGTCAGAATGCCCCGCTATTTCCCCCGCTGTTTTGGCGGGAATCAAAAGCCCGGCCTTACCACGGCACTGCCGGGACACCTCTATGGTAAAATCCTGGTACTTTAGCCCCGCTATGCCCCCGCTATCCCCGGCCCCATAGGGGCCGTGGTTGCAAATGACTAGTGCATAGCGAATTCAATATCATGTTGCATTTTGGTTGTTGAATAAAAAATATATAATCTTGTTGTTGTTATATGATATTCGTTATAAGAACTTATTGTCTATTTTCCACACAAGTACATAACTAACCTTGTTTTATCATGTTGAACTTCGACCAGATAACACACTAATCGGCTAGTATGCATAGGCAACATAGAAGCATTCCATTTGCCGTTTATATGACCTATGTGATAAGAACGTACGATCTATGTCTAACACATGCATATAATGTTTAAATAACGTTGTTATCATAAAAAAATGTTTGACTTTCGACCAGATCAGACACAAACCGGCTAGTATGCATAGGCAAAATAGAAGCATTCCATTTGCCGGTTATATGACCTACGTTAATAGAACGTACGATCTATGTCTAACACATGTATATAATGTTTAAATAAAGGTCGCAATCACTCTCTTGCATTTGGCAAAAATTAATTACATGTAGCATGTACACGGGTATATAAGTTTTATTGATTTTGATCCAAAACATAGATTATGGGTACTCATTAGAACCGCTTCGGCGAAGCGGTTCTAACGTGTACCCATAGTCACTGTAAAAATCCAATATGGCGGCGTTCGATGTGAAAAATATCTAGCGAATTCATTTTGTGACACATTAGCCAGTATTAATCTGATTTATGTTTCTTTTGTTATCATTTACTACCAGGAAACTTGTAAGAAAAATGTAGTGCCGGACACGGAGCCATTCCAGTGAGGATAGGCTCGGTGTCCGGCATTGCCGGACGCGGAGACTCTAGCCTAATTCGTCCAGTACCGGACGCCGGGACACTTCCTTTCCATATTATTTGCTCATTAAATTGTCAAGGGGAACAACTTTAGATGCAGTTTATTCCGTTGCGGGGAGTAAAACAGTATATTGCCCTGTATTAACCCTTATCACTTTTCTGTTGATGCTCTCACTTTTTGAAATAAGAATACTTTAGTCAATTTGACGTTTTACCAGTAGGGCAGGTCGGAAAAGAAATCAATATCGGTCACCTCTTCTGCTTTTTTCCTCATTCGGTGGAGGTGGTAACCTTGGTCATTAGCTCGCTTGTACGAAAGTACAGGAAGAGCTATTGCAATCACCCCGGCGTCGGCGTTCGTGTTCGTGTTCGCGTTGCTCAAATGTTAAAGTTTTTGATTAAAGTTCTTATAAGACTATATCTCTTGAACATGTTGATGGATCAAGTTGATACTTTGCATGTTAGTAGATATTGGTCTGAAGTTTTATGCAGTACCATCATGACCTACCTTGGGTGACCTTGAGGTCAAGGTCACGGACTTGGAAAATTTGTGTTAAAGTTTTTGGTTGAAGTTTTTATAAGTCTATATCTCTTGAACATGTTGATGGAACAAGTTGATACTTTGCATGTTAGTAGATAGTGGTCTGAAATTTTATGCTGTACCATCATGACCCACCCTGGTTGACCTTGAGGTTAAGGTCACGGACTTAGAATTTTTGTGTTAAAGTTTTTGATTAAAGTTTTTATAAGTCTATATCTCTTGAACAATATGTTGATGGATCAAGTTCATACTTTGCATGTTGGTAGATATTGGTCTTAAGTTTTATGCAGTACCATGGTGACTCACCCTGGGTGACCTTGAGGTCTAGGTCACAGACTTAGAAATTTTGTGTTAAAGTTTTTGGTTAAAGTTTTTATAAGTCTACATCTCTTGAACATGTTGATGGATCAAGTTGATACTTTGCATGTTGGTAGATATTGGTCTGAAGTTTTATGCAATACCATCATGGCCCACCATGGGTGACCTTGAGGTCATGGTCACAGACTTAGAAATTTTGTGTTAAAGTTTTTGGTTAAACTTTTTATAAGTATTTACATCTTGAACATGTAGATGTATCAAGTTGATACTTTTGTTTGTAGATATTGGTCTGAAGTTTTACGCTGTACCATCACGACCCACCTGAGTGACCTAGCGGTCAAAGGTCATTCGTTATAGATTTTGATAGATTTAGTGGCAAAGCACAAGTCAGGCGAGCTACGCTGTCCTGCGACAGCTCTTATTATCGCTATGTGTTTACTACTTTCAGTTTCAGACGCTAATAAAATCATAATATGACCAAAATATTACGCATTCCTCACCTTGGAATAAATTATATCCGGAAATATAATAGAATATGCAATGTTTTGATGCAAAAAAAGTCATTTTGATTCTTTATTTTGTGCTCCAAATTTGTTAAGTCATAGCGATAAACACCGAGTAATGTACTTCCACGGAATGAACAAAATTACCTGTATGACATCATCCCTGCATGCCCTGTAAACAATTGTTGGCATTTTAACATCTATTAGCAGGATAAATTACAGGCTTTGGGGTTTTAAACCTTCAATTTCAATATAATTGGACTATTTTGTTATTTATGAGCAATTCAAATTTTATGCTCAGCTGAGTTGAGCATGAAAAATGTTGTATACTCAGTTCCTACTGTATCGCAGTAGCTACTGTATCGCGGCATTTGCATATCACATGAAGTTTCGAGCCTAGCACCCCCTACATTTGACAATCCTTCACGGCAAACATCATACTCCCAATTCAAGCAAAAATGTGCATATTGTCATGGATAGTGGAAAGTAAATGCATACTTTTACAAAAAACATGTAGAATATGTACTTTGCACATACTGCTTACCCCCTTCCCATAAAATGTCCCCTCAGTACCTCAAACACCCGTTGTTTTTATTTTCTTAGAGTCCCGATCTGGCGTCCAGACGTCAGAGATCACGCACCATTACTAGGTCACATTATCTCCTTACATGGAAACTTTTGCATTCACATTTTAGGTGAACCCCGCGATACAGAAGACACTTTTGCCACATGGGTATATAACAACATGGCCGCACAAATGCTGTAGTCACAAAATATTGACAAATGTCTTGTTTTTTATTTCATCATTACAAACTTACAGGGGAAGGATTTTGGACCTCGTTATGGTAGAAAAAATTCAATTATTGATCATGTGTGTTTGCTTTTTCCTGTTTACAAATAAGAGCCGCCATACAGCAGGAAGCCAGTATATTAGCTCGGGACCTGGCCATGATAGCTTTGTCAGTGGTCAAGTAAAGATAGTTGCTCCAGAAGGGATGGATCATAGGGCTTTGGGTCCTGACAGTGCCACACAAAAGTTCCATATGAGTCTTTGCATGAAAAACCAACAATTTGATTTTCTGACCAGGTCTGACACAAACCGGGCTGTACAAGCACAGAAGACGGCTAGAAGCTTGAATTTTCAGATTTAAGAAGAAGAGGGATTGTACTATCCATGTAGCGAAAACAAAGCCTGTTTTCGCATATCTGGTTTTCTTATGATGTGGCTCATATAATATCAATAGTGGGCTTAAAAATGAGGTATCTCCTACCCACTTAGCTGAGAAACTATCGTCCAAGGTATCGTCGTTCAAAGAACAAAATACATTAAAGATTGGTACTGGCGGCTTGCTTGCTGACACTTAAAACAAATACACCAAACTGCTATCTTCAGAGTTCACAAATCACAGAACACATTTTATCACAGATCACAGGCTTAAATTTTGCCTTTTCACAAATCACAGACTTACAAAAAGGCCAATCATGAATCACAGTAAAGGATCCTGCTTTAACTACCATCATCATGACTTCATGTCATCAAAAGGGATGACTGTACCTATCTGCATATCGTTGGCTCGTTGACAAAACCTCGTAACTGCACTTTTTTCAAAAAATCGTTTTTTCACATGGCGCGATTCAAAACATTCAAATTCAGCTTGTGACAAAGCCTTGTAGATTATGTCCAATGGGAAGTTAGTTTTTCGATGACCTTACAAAACCTCGTAACTACAAATGGTAAACGGACTTGAAAAAAGGTGACAAAACCTCGTATATGCAATTTCAAAAAATTTAAATACAAGAAAATCTTTATCTTTTAGATATGCAAAAGTTGCATATGTATGATTTCTCATAAATGCATTCTTTAATTCATCATAAGAATCTGCTTCTAGCTTTCATTTATCAAGTTTTGTATATACGACAATTTGTAAACATGCACAATTATATATCATTTATATACAAGTTTTAGTTTTCTGCTTCTCCTGAAAAATTTGTTTTTTTGCAGTTACGAGGTTTTGTCAATGAGCCAACGATATACAAATGAGCCACACCAAAGAAAACCAACAATGTGGTTTCCGAACAGGTCCAAGCTAAACAAGCTGTACAAGCACAGAAACAGGCTAGAAGCTTGAAATTGCAGATTAATCAAGACGAGGGATTGTACTGTCTGCATAGGAAAAACAGAGATGCTGATCAGCTGATCTGCATCTTTTTTGGCAAATGCAGATTTGGTTTTCGTGTGTGGAGGCTCATCTAATTTTGAACTTTCCTTCTGTCAGGTCTGGTTCAGCAGTGAATAAATAATTTTTTCATTACAAAAACATGCCCATGCAATATACAGAAATTTTTAAAAATGAAAAAATCAGTAGAAAATTTTTGCTTTTTTTTTCTTATTTTTGCTCAAAAGTTAGATTGTGGGTACAAGTTAGAACTGCTTTGCTGAGGCGGTTCTATGGAGTAACCACAATCTATGTTTTGGAGCAAATATAAGAAAAATAGTTATTTCCCAGTTTTGCTATATAAAAGTGGGGGTTTTAGGGGGTACACATTTCATGGGCATGTTTTCCTGATATGGTGCACTGCTGAAGAAGACCTGCATAAAATATTTGAGCCACCTCGTGGGAAAACCAACAATGTGATTTCCGAACAGGTCTGACACAAACCCGCCTGTACAGCTACAGAAGCAGGCTAGAAGCTTGAAATTTTGGAGTTAAGTAGAGGAGGAATTGTACTATCCGAGTAGCGAAAACAAAGGCGCTGATCAGCTTCGCGGTTACCTCGAAGCTGATCTGCGTCTTTGTTTTCGCCTATGCAGATTGTTGGTTTTCCCATGAGGCGGCTCATTTGTTATTATTAAAGTTATAAAATAAGTTTGCTCATACATGGATCATTTTACAGATGAACGACGTCTTTCGTATTGTGAGATGTTGAAGCAGCGACGAGCTGAAGCAGAGAGATCTGTTATTGTGGAGTTCACCTTCGGAACCAACTTACAGCACCTTTCAAACAAACTGAAGAGTGTTGGCGGGAGGATTAAAGATGCGTTCTACTACAAAATGAATAGTAAGGTAGTGTATCAGTACAAAAACACGCCTAATGTCGCCCATGTAATATACAGATTTTTCTTAAATTGTAAAAATGGACAACTTTCAGTAGATTTTTTTTTATATTTTGCTTATTTTTGCTCAAAACTTAGATTGTGGGTACAAGGTAGAACCGCCTCAGTTCTAACGAGTAACGACATTCTATGTTTTGGAGCAAAAATAAGAAAAAAAGGTAACCCCTATCAACCCCATTTTCACTGTATAAATGTGGGGTTTAACAGGGGTAAATTATAGTATCCTGATGTATAATTTGTATAAGTCTGCAAATCTGCTATGATGTTATTCAGAAGCAAGTTTTCTCATGTAATTTTTGTGATAGATTTATAATTTAACATCCTAGTCAACATTTTTTCAGTCATGTTGGGAAAGAACAAATGCCTTCTGGGTATTGACCAATTCTGTGGGTTCATGTGTCTTGCTCAAGGACACAACCTGGTGCCAATACCAGTCCTCTAAATTCTTTAACACCGTATTAGCGGCAATCGCGAACAACCAATTTGATTAACATAGAGTTATACATTGTCAAAAGTGTTTTGGATTGCCTAAATAGCAAGGTAGAATGTCAGTGGAACATTCTCGATTGCCAACACATGCTTTTTGGCAATCTAAAATGCCTTTTTTCGCAGTCGGTAACACAGTTTTGAATAAAATCATACATTCCACATTGCCGCAAATACAGTGTGCTACTACTAGGCCATGATCCAAATCTCATGATGTGATACATTTATATACCATATCAAATGAATGCCATGAAAGGCTGAAATTTCTGATATTCTTTTTCCCTTGTAGATGAATTTTGTTTGTTTTTTTCAATTCCTTACTTTACAAGTTTACTGTCTGGACCATTGATAATAGAGCATTATCTGTTACATTTACAGGGATATGTGTTGTTTGAGTTTGAAAGCGCCGAGGCAGTGCAAAAACATACCCAAACCGACAGACTAGATACTGGTCGTCTGCTGTGTTTTCATGAGAAGAATCTGCAGAGTCACAGAAAACAGTTACCTTCCTTTATATCAAAAGATGCTCTAATGGGAGTTAACTTTGATATCCGTCAGCTGGATTCAGCAAAATCAGTAAGGGTGTAATTGTGCTGCCTCGTTGGAAAACCAACAATGTGGTTTCAGAACAGGCCTGACACAAACTGGCCTGAACAGTCACAGAAGATGGCTAGAGGCTGGAAATTTCGGATTGTTGGTTTTCCAATGGGGTGGCTTAATTGTTTTGCACCAGTCATTGTAACAGTATTTTTGCCAGTCCCAGGGGAGTGGAGGGGTGTCTGTTCGGCTTTGACTTTTGCTCAAACTAGGCATTGTGGGGAAATACTCGGGATTTGTGTTATTTAGACAGGGAGCAGTATAAAGTTAACCTAGTAGTTGTGGTGGTAAACAGCCATGCTTTTACCAACTGCATTCACCTTTTTTGCTTTATTGGCTGGTTTCCAGCATATAAATATAGGGATCAAACATGATTTTCCATTCATTAACATTTGCTATGTCCTGAGGGGAGTGTTGAAAACCAAGGACATTGCCCAAGGTTTTTAACTTACCCCTTGGGACCTAGCAAATGTCAGTGAATGACAAAAAATCATTTTTGATCTCTATTATTGCATAAATTCTGCAAAAACGAAAGAAATAATGGTGTACTATATTTTACAAGCTCGTCACATTTTCATACGTGTAAAAGCTTTTATTCTTATGCTTGTTCCAGGCAGACTTCAGATTCTCATTATTAGCACATGTTTTGCCTGGCGTCCTGTATCGAGCATAATTAAATACTGTGTATTAACAGCACATGTGCATAAAAATCGCCACATTAATATATGGCTGTTAATATCGTGTGACACGGGTATTTATGCAATAATAATCGATATTGAAAATACAGGTAACGGAAACCACCCTGACCTTGACATTAAGATCAGGGTGGTTTTGGTTACCTGTATTTCCAATACTGATTTTTGAAAAATGGAAATCAGCCGATAATGCAAAAATCGTTAATGTTCCAGAAATGCTTGACTTGGACAAAGCCCCCATTTTCCTGTGGTGTGGTAAGACTGTGGTTACAATTGACCAGTGGAAAGTGCTTTGCATATTCCAAAACTATGTATAATTTTAATAATATCTTAATTCTTGAATTTAAACAAAATTGCTGTATGGAATTAAAATTTCTCAAAAATCTGGTCTTAGTTGCAAACCTAGTCTACTTCAATGGTAGATTACAATATAACCTGTAACTGAACTGAAGATCTTTTAAGTTGTGTATGTTACATAAATAAGTAAATGAATTGTGGGTACTATAAAATCTAAATATAAATTTTGTTTGTACATCAGCATTTACATGATCTAGCTTTGGATTGTTACCAGACATTTTTCCCAAAATTTTAAGGGAGTTACGGCCCTTGAATGACATCAGAAATCTGTATCCGCTTATATCGAATTGACATTATCTGATCAAATTTTGTATGTGCATCAACATTTACAAGATCTTGCTGGGCATTATTACCCATATTTTTTTTTCTCGCCTTAGAACAAAGCACAGAAGCAGGGCTATATTCTGAGTCTTTGACAATTCTAGTTCAATCTATTTTTTTCAGCTTTCTGAGCAGATACAGATTCTACATTACTATCTAAAGATGAGGCAGAAACAGAAGAGATGTCAATTCTTTGTATGCAACCAAGTCCAGGAAACAGTTCGGAAGTTGTACCCTGGTGCGGTTGTCCTGCCCTTTGGGTCTGGGGCTACGGGGCTGGGACTGGCGACCGGGAGTGACCTCGACATGGTCATGATGGTTAATAAACCCCCTGAAGAGGTAATAATCATAATTATTACATAAATACCTGTGTTACATGATATTAACTGGCGTATATTAACGAAAAAAGTTGTGTTTTAATGAGGCAAATCACATGCTCATGTGCTGTTAATACACCGCATATATGTATGCTTGTTACCAGGCGCCACACAAAGCACATGCTAATAATGAGTAACTGAACTCTGCCCGGAACGAGCCCAAGAGTGAAAGCTTTTACGTATATGAAAATGTGACGCTAAAATATAGTGGGCCATTATTTCTTTACTTTGCGCAGAATATTTTGTCATTCATTAATATTCGCTAGGTCCCTCGGGGAATGTTGAAAACCTCTAGCTATGCCCTCAGTTTTCAACACTCTCCTTGGGACCTAGAGAATGGTAATGAATGGAAAATCATTTTTGATCCCCAAGGAAAAATATAGACGCTCGCCAGCTCGCCAATGCGAGTAAAAAAGGCTGTTGGCGAGTACGACACTTGGCATGCTCGCCATGGCTGGTGAGTGTGATTTTCAGGTGGTTTGTCTGGAAAGCTATAGAAAGCTTAAAAGTGTCTTGCACTACATGGCAGAGGTAAGATTGAACCCAAGACCTCTCTCCTTGGAGTCCTGCACTCTACCACTAGACCCCCAGAGCCTTAAAGTTGCCAATCTGTGACTAAGGGACATATTTGTCAAAAGTATCACACAAGTCTTATTAAATAAGACTCATGATACAACAAACAATTTGCATATGTGAAAACAAATGCACAGATCAGTTTCGCAAAGCTGATCAGTGCCTTTGATTTTGCTACACGGATAGTACAATCCCTCTTCTTCTTAAATCCAATCTTAATTTCAAGCTTCTAGCCTTTTTTGGAGACTTCAGACCTGTTTGGAAACCACATTGTTGGTTTTCTCATGATGCGCCTTTTATTTTCTTTGCAGAATTTCATCAATAGTAATCTATCATATGCATCGTTAAAACCTGACCCAAAATATGACCAGTCAACCAACTACCTGCATAAAGCTGGAAGCCTTCTAAGGTTATCAGCAGGGATTGTGGAAACTGAACACATCTTACGAGCTAGAGTGCCAATTATCAAGTTTAAACACAGTTTTACTGGACTCGAGTGTGATCTATCTTCAAATTCATAGTAAGATTTTTTTTTTTTATATATAAATTCTTCATACATGTATTTGAAAAACAAAATTAAATACCTATGCTAGCGGCCCTTATGGCCGAGTGGTTAAGAACACTCAATCATCTCACCGCTGTCTCTGGTGTGGGTTCGAGCCCCGCACTGGCCACATGTGAGACGAGCCAAGTTCTGTTTGTGGGTGTGCCAGGTGGTTTTTCTTCAGGTTCTCCCATTTTCGCCCACCTACTGTTTGGCCCGTCTCATATGAGCTGAAATAATCTTGAAAGAGATGTAAAACTGAATTAAAAAAAAAATAAAAAATAAATAAATAAATGTGCTGTAAACAATCCAAAATTGAAAGTACATCAGGAAAACGTCCGTGTAATGTTTACCCCCTTGAACCCCACTTTTATATAGCAAAACTGGGGTTTATAGGGATATACTTATTTTTTCTTATTTTTGCTCCAAAACGTAGATTGTGGGTACACGTTAGAACCCACTAATGAGTACCCACAATCTATGTTTTGAGCAAAAATAAGAAAAATATCAAAGATTTTCTACTGAAAATTTTCAATTTTTACAACTTAAAAAATCTCTGTATATTGCATTAGGGTGTGTTTTTGTAATGATAGGCAGTGTTATTATGTAAGCCGTAGGTACACATAGAATAGCTTACGGGGAGCAGGTTAATGAGACTGCCTACGGCTGGTGTAGTTTAAAAATTCAATATCAGATCTGAGATGTTAATATTATAAATTTAGCTCACCTGAGCAGAAGGCTCACAGATGAGGTTATAGGATAGGCAGGCATCCGGCATTCGTCCATTCTCATCCACCATTTTCAAAGAGTTTCTCTGAAACGGCTTGGCCAATCAAAGCCATGCCCATATATGGTAAAACCCTTCAAAAATCTTCTCTGAAACCAATACTGATTGCAACGAAACTTGGCATGAAGTATTTACAACGAAACTTGGCATGAAGTATTGGTGATTATAGTGCATCAAACCGTGGGATGACCTTGCCCTATTTTATGGCAAGGAAACATAGGTTGCCTATGCATTTGAGTGGGGGAAAACTGTTAAAATGCCATTTGGAGGTGAAAACTTGCAGGAAATGGGCATATGGACTGGAGGTACATGATTCTGAGAAAATTTGGATCGCTGGGGGTTAGTCTGCCTCTGCCCTGGGGCAATGCCCATGTATATTACCATAATGTTCAAAGATCTTCTCTGAAACTGCTTGACCAGTTAAAGCCAAATTTTATATGAAGCTTACATGAAAATGGGGAACCAATGTGCTTATAAATAATCCAGGTTACATGACCATGATGATCGCCATGCCCATATATGGTAAAAACCCTTCAAAAACCTTTTTTCTGGAACAGGTGAACTTGCAGGAGATTGGCAAATAACAGAATGTTGATTATTTTGAAAAAAATGACCCAAGGGCTTCATCTGCCTCGGCACTGGGGCTATATATACAATATTTGAACATGTTTATTAGTAAATATTGCAGATATCTGGTGAGCGTTTACAGGATCATTGCCATTGGTCCTCTGGTTATTTCACCCATGTCATGAGATAACTGAATTTTTGCCTATGTGAAAACAAAGAAGCGCCTTTGTTTTTGCTTCTTGGATAGAACTATCCCTCTGTTTCTGAAACCTGAAATTTCAAGCTTCTAGCATTCTTCTGAGACTGTACAGGTTGGTTTGTATCAGACCTGGTTGGAAACCCTAAAATCAGGGTCTTTCACGTCACAGCTCAATGGGTTTTATTTTAGCTCCGGTGTGATAATGTCCCAGATCCTATACACTATGTGCCAGTATGATGCGAGATTTCACCCGCTTGTCACCGTTATCAAGACTTGGGGCCGAGCTAGTAATGTGACCCAGAAAACCCCTTTTCAGGGGTTCTCCAGTTTTATGCTGAATGTGCTAGTCATGCATTTCCTGCAGACGAGGAAGCAACCTGTGCTACCAGCTATCAGAGAAATGTATAGACCAGATGGTATGGATCACGCCAGTAATCTAGAGACAACCAATGTGATCAAGAACAACCAATGCAGATGAAATTTATGAGCGATGATAAGGACTAAATACCAGTTTGGGAACAACTTGTCATGGATAATAATAGTCTAAAGTTGTTCTCAGACTGGTATTGGCATCTTACAGCTTAACAATGATTTCATCTGCATTTGAGCCGCGCCATGAGAAAACTGGAGTTTTGCCTATGCGAAAACAAAGGCGCAGATCAGCTTCGCAGTAACTGCGAAGCTGATCAGCGCCTTTGTTTTCGCTGCACGGATAGTACAATTCCTCTCCTTCCTAGATACGAAATTTCAAGCGTCTATCCATCTTCTGAAGCTACAAAGACCGGTCTAGGTCAGACACAGTCGGAAACCCCGAAGACCGGCTTTCTCGCGTCGCGGCTCATTTGTTGTTAGCTCGCCTGCACGAAGTGCACAGAGCTATTGTTGTCACCTCGGTCATCCGCGTTTACGTGTACGTCCGCGTCAGCGTCCGCGTCACACTTTTTAAAATTGTTATATTTTGATAGTCACTGACCAGAAATCATTCATATTTGGAACATTGCTGCATATGAGGGTCCTCTGTGATTTAGTGTGAAGGGACCCGTGGGGTCGTGCCTGGGGGCGGGGCTAGAGGTCAATATCTAGAACACCTTTGTACAATGCTTAGATGCTGTGTTAGTTTCTCATCAACTGTAAAGCCTAGAACTGTCAAACCTTACATAAGGCTTCTTCTCGATGTCCCGACTCGGCACCCACATTGACCGACTGACCTTGACCTATATTTCATGCTCCAGTGACTTTGTCATTTTTGAAGCCAACCCTTAATATCTCATCAACTATAAAGCCTACAACCATCAAACCTTGCATATGGCTTCTCCTCGATGTCCCGACTTTGCACCCACATTGATCTAGTGACCTTGACCTATATTTCGTGCTCTAGTGACTTTGTCATTTTTGAAGCCAACTCTTTATATCTCATCAACTATAAAGCCTACAACCATCAAACCTTGCATATGACTTCTCCTCGATGTCCAGACTCGGCACCCACATTCACCTAGTGACCTTGACCTATATTTCGTGCTCTAGTGACTTTGTCATTTTTTAAGCCAACCCTTAATATCTCATCAACTATAAAGCCTACAACCATCAAACCTTAGATATGGCTTCTCCTCGATGTCCCGACTTTGCACCCACATTGATCTAGCGACCTTGACCTATATTTCGTGCTCTAGTGACTTTGTCATTTTTGAAGCCAACTCTTTATATCTCATCAACTATAAAGCCTACAACCATCAAACCTTGCATATGACTTCTCCTCGATGTCCCGACTTTGCACCCACATTGATCTAGCGACCTTGACCTATATTTCGCGCTCTAGTGACTTTTTCATTAAAGTTTTTAGAAGTCTATATCTTTTGAACATGTTGATGGATCAAGTTGATACTTTGCATGTTGGTAGATATTGGTCTGAAGTTTTATGCAGTACCATCATCACCCACCCTGGGTGACCTTGAGGTCAAGGTCACAGACTTAGAATTTTTTTGTTAAAGTTTTCGGTTAAAGTTTTTAGAAGTCTATATCTCTTGAACATGTAGATGGATCAAGTTGATACTTTGCATGTTGGTAGATATTGGTCTGAAGTTTTATGCTGTACCATTATGACCCACCCTGGGTGAACTTGAGGTCAAGGTCATGGCCTTAGAAATTTTTGGTTAAAGTTTTGGGTTAAAGATTTTTGAAGTCTATATATCTCTATGTTGATAGATCAAGTTGAAACTTTGCATGTTTGTGGATATTGGTCTGAAATTTTATGCTGTACCATCACAACCCACCTGAGCGACCTTGAGGTCAAGGTCATGGGTCATAGATTTTGATAAGTTTAGTGGCAAAGCACAAGTCAGGCGAGCTACGCTGTCCTGCGACAGCTCTTATTCTCCCTTGGTTGTCTCTGGATCACTGCCTGGCCCCGAGGTTATAAAACTTTTTTTAAGCTCAGCTCAGCCGAGCATGAAATTTCAACTGCTCATAAATACTGAAAATGTCAAAGTTAATGGAAAATTCAGGTTCAAAACTCAAAAACTAGTAATTTATCCTGCTCATAAATGTTAAAATGCCAACAATTGTTGGCATTTTAACATTTATGAGCATGATAAATTTTGGTCTCAGCTGAGTTGAGCATGAAAAAAGTTTTATAACCTTGGGCCCTGGTGTGTGGATAGGTGAACATGTTTCAAAGTAAGCAGTAAAATTAGAGAACTTAAGTCTAAATCTTGCCTCTGATAATTGTTTTTCGCAGATTTTGTTTTCCTGAGCGTGACCAGTACTGGGAGGTTTTTGTCCCGGGAGCACCCGAGGGCTCAAACGGTTATGAGGTTGATTTTTTGTTTTTGTTTCTTGGAGTAGCCTGAGATCGAACCTGTGACCCCTGGTTTACAAGGAGAGTGACTTATCCACTGCACCACAGAGACTTCTTAGAAATTAAAAAAAAAAAAATAATAATGATAATAAAATAAAAAGATAAAAATATTTAGAAATTTTTTGCATGGAGGACGATAGGAAAATTATTTTCATGTCAAACTCTTGATCTTAGTGTGTCTTTATAGGACTTGCAAAGTTTTGAAAATTGGTGTGCAAATAGTTTTTATGACCAAAATGAATTTTGAATGGGAATTTTGCATTTGCAAGGGAGATAATAGATGAAAAAGCATATTTTTTTGAAAATCTTTACTAGATCATGAAGATTTTGTCTCAAGTATGTCATTTGTGTCATTTTATAATGTTTTTGAGCAATCATTATAAAATACTAAAAATTTGATTTTTTTGCGGGCAAATATTTACCTCCCTTGCATGAGATTTTGTATAGGAAATCCCTATTCAAAAACGATATTGACCAGAACTTTTTTATTTGTTGACCGATTTTCAAACTTTTTGCTGCACATTTTGCGACAAACTAAATGCTCAATTATATCAATTATATATTTAATCTTTATCTAAACAGTTGGAAAATATTTGCAAAAAACCATTATCAAACACTAGGAAACACACTTTATATGCTTTTGCAACTGCAAAAAGGAAGGTGCTAGAAAATTAGCAATCAACTAGCGGATAAGCTTCATTGCTTTGTCTATATGAACAGCAACACAAGAAAACTGGTCATCATGGTTTCCGACCATTTCCGACATAAATCCGGTCTGTGCAGTCAAAGAAGATGGCTAGAAGCTTGAAATTTTAAATTTAAGAAGAAGAGAAATTGTACTGCACAGCTGATCAGCGCCTTTTTTTTTTCGCTACACAGATAGTGCAATACCTCCTGTACTTCTACCTAAAATTTCAAGATTTTAGTTTTCTTCTGTGACTGTACAGGCTGGTTTGTGTCATGTGTCTCGTGTCACGGCTTATAATAATGATCTTTGAAGTTTGGCATGTAGCTTTATGCACTCAAGCTCTACAAATCATGACCATAGTCCTCTGGTTCACATTATTATACCCCCGGCATTTATGCCGACGGGTATATAGTTTTCGCTTTTCCGTTCGTCCGTTCGTATGTTCGTTTGTTCGTTCGTTCGTTCGTTCATTAGTTCGTTCGTTATTCCGGAACGTTCGTGGAATTTATGTCAAAGTTTTTGTTAAAGTTTCTCTGGTGATGTATATCTCATGAACCAATGATCAAAAACCATTCATATTTTAACCATAGGTACCCTATAGGGTTTGCTTTGTTTCTGTATGTTCGGACCCTGGGTCCATGCCCGGGGGTGGGGCTAGAGGTCAAAATCTAGGTCACCTTTAATTTGGATCAAAGTTTTGGTTTAAGTTTCTCTGGTGGTGTATATCTCATGAACCAATGATCAGAAACCATTCATATTTTAACCATAGGTACCATATATGGTTTGCTTTGTTTCTGTGTGTTCGGACTCTGGGTCCATGCCCGGGGGTGGGGCTAGAGGTCAAAATCTAGGTCACCTTGAAAATGTGCTATTTACATAGTGTTTTTTCATCTCTAAGTTCATATCTTAACAAATACTTATAGGAATGTATTCCTGTTTGGATCACAGATACCCTTTAGGTTTGAATTAAATTCCATGGCACCAAACTCCAGGGGTGGGGCTGGAGGTCAAAATCTAGGACACATTTATAAGATAGAATAGTTACCAAGATTAATATTCTGTATGTCTATATCTTGACAACCATGTGTCAGAAAATGTTCATGCTTACAACACAACATAGGTAGCACATAAGGGCTAGACCCAAGGGTCCATGCATGGGGGTGGGGGTGGGACCTGAGGTCAAGATCTAGGACTTTTTTTTTTTTTTTTTTTTTTTTTTAAGAATGACCTTCTACTTTCATTTCAATCTAGGACTGAGGACCTGACCCACAATGTCCGTGCTTATGTCCTAGATTGGGTATACACGTCAGCTCTGTATACCGCTCTAAAATAGATATGTCATTCTAAAACTACACTTCCCCATGTTTGTATGCAAAGTACTTTACGCTGCTTATTTCTAAAATGTACTTGATAAGGGTACTATCTTTTATTGGTAATGTGAGGTTCAATGTCAGGGATGAGCATGTGCCGGGTTGTTTAGGTAGGGGGTAGGGAAGGGGGCTGGCTACCAACCAGGGTAGGGAAGGGGGCTTGGTGGCTACCAGCCGGGGGTATACGTGCCTCTCAAGGCACTTTTTCTAGTGAATCATGCTTCTTTTATCCCAGTTGATGAAGCCAAGGTGAAATTGTTATCGACTCAGACCGAGGAATCATTCCTGAAAGACGTCTCTCAGATACCAAGGTCACAGAACACACAGACTACAGGTAATCTAATTACCAATAAATGAGCCGCCTCGTGAGAAAACCAACAATGTTGTTTCCGAACAGGTCCGACACAAACCGACCTGTACAAGCACAGAAAAGAGCTAGAAGCTTGAAATTTCGGATTTAAGTAGGAGAGGAATTGTACTATCCGAGTAGGGAAAATAAAGGTGCTGATCAGCTTCGCAGTTACTGCGAAGCTAATCTGCGCCTTTGTTTTCACCTATGCAGATTGTTGGTTTTCCCATGAGATGGCTCAAATATTAGTACGGTAAACCAGTTTCTACTGGAGCCATTTATTTTCTTGAGGCAGAAAAAAACCCGGAAAAATAGCCGCAAAAAAGTTGACATGAATTGACATTATTTATGGTAATAAAAGCCAATGAAGGCAGAAAATGTATGGCACATTTTATGTACATATGTCACAATGCAGCACATAAGATTTGAGCATCCATAAAAATTGAATTATTAAGTCCGCAGTTAAAACACATTTTAAAAAAAATTCACTTTGTTATTTGCAGTTTCATTTACAAAGAATGTTAACAATGGCAATCAGTATGTTTGACAATAGTTTGTGTTCGAACCCAGCCATTAATTAATTGCATTCTTTTGTTGGGAGATTAACTGTCACGCCTTGATGACTCATCACGCATGGGGCTTTCAAAACCAATCAATAATGGAGTCGGCACACACCAAACTAAAAACATGCTTCATATGGACCATAGAATGACAAATTGCGAAAATTATTTTTTTCAATTTTTTGAATCCGTGAAAATGTCTCGGTAGCTAAAATTGCGAAAATAAATAGTTGCATAAAAAGTTGGTTTGCAGTATTTTCATGTTTTAATTTTTTCCTGGCAAAATTTTACGAAATTGAATAGGTCACTTGACTCAAATATTGGTCTTTACACAAAACATCTTAAGTTTTTAAAGTAAATTAACTATCCCAACAATTACACCTTTGATGCTTTGATTGATATAAGTGGCCAATAGATGTTTTTGCTGGTGATAATGATAATAAAAAAAAATCCAGGGATATTTTGTTATCTCCCTTTAGATTAGAATGAGAAAAAAAAACTGGGGTCAATGCATGAGTCATTTGTAACCAGTGCTCCACCACCTACGGGGAAAGGGGGGGGGGAGGGGGCAGAGTATGTCTTTTCAGCTTTCAGTGCCCTGCTATATGCCCCACCCCCAGGAAGCAAACTGGAGGTCAAAACTTTGCCCTTTGCCCCACCCTTAGCAATAGAAAATCTCCTTGAGGTAAAGATCTTAATGTCAAAGCCCTGTCATTTCCCCTGCACTGCAGGGACAATCGAAGAGTAATTGCCCCGCATTTTAGCTCGGCTATCTCCCACCTTTCCCCGCAGATCGGGGCAGTGGTTACAGATGACTGGTGCATAATATTTTCATTGTTTTACATGGTCATCTAAATTTTCCTGATCATTGCTTTAAGGTTTGGTACAATGTCTTAAATAGTTCCAACAGGCTTTTACTACAATTTTACTGGCTCAACTTTTTCATCTGAGTATACATTAAAAATAAAACTTTTTTCATGCTCAGCTCAGCTGAGACTAAAATTTATCCTGCTCATAAATGTTAAAATGCCAACAATTGTTGGCATTTTAGCATTTATTAGCAGGATAAATTACAGACTTTGGACTTCTAAACCTTTAATTTCAATATATTTGGACTATTTTAGTATTTATGAGGAATTGATATTTCAAGCTCAGCTGAGCTGAGCATGAAAAATGTTTTATAATCTCTGGACCTGTTTTTCTGACTCATTATTTTTACAGGTGATCTATTAATGGAGTTTTTCCAGTACTTTGCTAATTTTGACTTCACAAAGTACACCATAGACCTTCATAATGGGCTCTGTTTAGATCTACCAGGTCAGAAGTGTATTAGGATAATAAACCCATGTGAAAAAGACCATAATATATGTAGAAATGTGAAGCCAAGGTATCTACAGCACTTCCAAGGAGAGTGTAAACTTACTTTAGAGAATTTAGAAACAAAGGTGAAAGTTTGTGATAAAACGCCGTGGGGACTGTCATATGTGATAAACCCGGCAATGACGATGGATCAAAACAAAAGACAAAGTAGCACATTCAATCTGGAGGATAGTCTAAGGACAAATAGTTTGAATATAAAAGAGCTTTACGGTGAGGAAGAGTTTGCAGTAGAGACTGAAAATTATAGCAAGAATACTTAGAAGCGCCAAACAGAATATCAAAATAAGGGGAGGATTAGATGAGCTGCGGGGCTAGAAAACCGGTCTTCAGGGTTTCCGTCCATGTCTGACACAAACTGGTCTGTAGAGTCACTGAAGTATGCTAGAACCTTGAAATTTTAAAAGTAGGTGGAGGAGAAATTGTACTATCCGTGCAGCGAAATCAAAGGCGCTGATCTGCGCCTTCAATTTGTTTTTAGCATATGCAAAAGTCCGGTTTTCTCATAGCGCGGCTCATTTGATGATAATAATAAATTAAGGCATTGCTTTTTCTTCATAAAAACCTGTGTTACAGGTGCTAAGGCAATTCAAAAGAGCACGAAAAGCATAGGTTTTAATGAAAAAATTAATTATTTTTTAAATTGTTATAAGATACTCCCCTTCTTTGAGCCGCGCCATGAGAAAACCAGATTTTTGCCTTAGCGAAAACAAAGGCACAGACCAGCTTTGCAGTAACTGTAAAGCTGATCAGTGCTTTGGTTTTGGTTTGATAGTACAGTCCTTCTTCCTAAATCAGAAATTTCACCCTTTTAGCATTTTTCAGAGACTGTACAGACCGGTTTGTGTTGGACCTGTTCAGAAACCCTGAAGACCGGTTTTTATTAGCTCACCTGAGCCGTTAGGCTCACAAGGTGAGCTTATAGGATGGCCATGATCCATCGTCCGTCGTCGTCCGTCCGTCCGTCCGTCCGTCATCGTCGTCCACCATTTTCAAAGATCTTCTTCTCTGAAACCGCTTGGCCAATTAAAGCCAAATTTTATAGGAAGCATCTATGGGAAGGGGGAACCAATGTGTTTATAAATAATCCAGGTCACATGACCAAGATGGCCTCCATGCGCATATATGGTAAAAACCCTTCAAAATTCTTCTTCTCCGGAACCACTGGACCGATTTCAACGAAACTTGGCATGAAGCATTGGGGACTGGAGTACTACAATGTGTTTATAAATTATGACCTTTGGATGACCTTGACCTATTTTACGGCAAGGTCAACATAGGTCGCCCATGCATTTGAATGGGGAAAATTGTTAAAATGTTATTTGAAAGGCAAAACTTGCAGGAAATGGGCAAATGGACTGAAGGTAGGTAATTCTGAAAAAAAAATTGGACCACAGGGGTTGGTCTGCCCCCACCCCGGGGCAATATACATGTATATTACAAAAATATTCAAAGATCTTCTTCTCTGAAACCACTTGGCCAATCAAAGCCAAATTTTATAGGAAGCATCTATGGGAAGGGGGAATCAATGTGTTTATAAATAATCCAGGTCACATGATCAAGATGGCTGCCATGCCCATATATGGTAAAAACCCTTCAAAATTCTTCTTCTCCTGAACCAATGGACCGATTTCAACGAAACTTGGCATGAAGCATCGGGGACTGAAGTACTACAATGTGATTATAAATTATGACCTTTGGATGACCTTGACCTATTTTACGGCAAGGTCAACATAGGTCGCCAATGCATTTGAATGGGGAAAACCTTTAAAATGTCATTTAAAGTGAAAGTCTTGCAGAAAATGGGCAGTAGGACTGACTATTAATGATTCTGAAAAAAATTGGACCCCAGGGGCATATTTGCCCCAACCCCGGGGCATTATACATGTATATTACCATACTATTCATACATCTTCTCTGAAACCGCTTGGCCAATCAAAGCCAAATTTCATGTGAAGCATCTATAGAATGGGGGAATCAATGTATATATAAATAATCAAGGTCACATGACGAAGATGGCCGCCATGCCCATATATGGTAAAAACCCTTCAAAAATCTTCTTCTCCAGAACCGGTGGACCTATTTCAAAGAAACTTGGTGTGAAGCATCTATGGCTTAAGTACTACAATGTATACATAAATCATGACCCTGTGATGACCTTGACCCAGTTTATGGCAAGGTCAACATGGGTTGACCATGCATTTAAATGGGGAAAATTGTTAAAATGTCATTTGAAGGGAAAAGCCAGCAGGAAATTGGCAAATGGACAGAATATTGATTATTCTGAAAAAAAAGAAGAAAATGGCCCAAGGGCTTCATCTGCCCCTGCACTGGGGTTAAATACCATAGTATTCAAATGTTTATTGGTATATGCAGCAGATCTCAGGTGAGCGTTTACAGGACCATTGGTCCTCTTGTTTGGTCTCGTATTAGGATGGAGAATAAAAGAAGTTTTGTTTTGATTTCTTGTCATTCCTAATTCAAAAGTTCAAACAATCTACACACATTATCTTGATCATTACAAAAACATGCCCATGCAATATACTGAACCTAAGTTGTAAAAATTGAAACTTTTCAGTTTATTTTTTTTTTTATATTTTTCTTATTTTTGCTCAAAATGTAAATTGTGGGTGCACGTTAGAACCGCCAAGGTGAGGTGGTTCTAACGAGTACCCACAGTCTATGTTTTGGAGCAAAAATAAGAAAAATAGGTAAACCCTTGCATACCCCAGTTTTGCTAAATAGAAATAGGTAAACCCCTGCATACACAAGTTTTTGCTAAATAACAATAAATAAGGAGGTATTCATTGCATGGACATGTTTGCATGATGATTTTAACCCATTTCAATCATGCAAACAATTTTTGAGCAAATATACATACATGTACCTGCAGATTAAATGCCACATACTGCAATATCTGATCTGAGACTCAGCTGTATAACCAATGTAGTACATTAGGGCATTCATGATAAAAACTGTGAAAACTAAAATGTAGATCAGCTGTGTGGTAACTGCACAGCTGGTCAGCACATTTGTTTTCACCTTATGAATTGTAAAATTCCTCTTCTTCTGAAGTCCAAAAATTCGTGCTTTTTCATATAGACTTCTTCAGTTGCTTTGCATATGGGTTCATGTCAAACCTGTCAGGAAAACATGTCTGTGAAAAGTATACCCCCGTTAACCCTACTTTTAAATAGACCAAAAAAATGGAGTTTGCAGGGTATACATAATTTTCTTATTTTTGATCCAAAACATGCATTGTGGGTACTCATTAGACTAAGAACCGCCTTGGCGAGGCGGTTCTGATGTATACCCACAATGTATATTTTAGTACAAATATTAATAAGATCAAAATTTTTCCAATGAAATTTTCAATACCGTATTCACATGCGTATAACACACACTTTTTTTGCTCAGATTGTGGTGTACAAAATTTGATGCGCATTTTGTATAAGAACACCAAATTTCAGACTTTTTTTTTGTAAAATTTGTTGGTCGCGAAAACCCATGACAATAGCTAAAATGATTGATAATGAGCTTCAAACTGCATACAAATGCCAATCGATGTGAGAAAACGTAAAGGTCGGTTGATTTCCAAGGTTTCCGCTGATTTCTATTGAGTAAAATCATTGTTCATGTAGATTTTGCATGTGACGCGATGTTTTATGGATGATCGACCGCCATTTTTGTAAGAAGGATAACTCTGCATGTTGTTAGAATAGAATAGAATATTTTGTTGTTGTTTCGTAGAGCTCAGCCGTTGACTTTTCGGCGCACCCGGACTTGAATCACTTTTGCTTGTGGTGTTTTACCTTTACAATAACCGTATTTACAATGCGCCGTTCTCAAACGCAAAAGAAGAAGTACATTATCGAAAAAGGTAGATTAATACAAGATTTAGGCATCCCAATTTTTGGACTTCAGTAATCACGAAAACATCGAGCAACGTTGCGTAACATGTGTCATTAATAGCCTTCAGCAATCTTTGTTTATGGTCACATTACGGTCTATCGATAATCCCCTAGCAAGTTATTGTGCATCGCTTGCATTATTTTCACAGCTTTTGTCTCTAATCTTAAGAAAACAATGTGTCATTCACGCTTTGCTAGCATTAAACTGTGTTGTCTAAAAATGACAATTATCACTTGTGAATACACAAGCTATTTAGGCAGCCGACACGGTTCATACGTACACATTATGCTTTATATTGGAAAAGATGATTTTTAAGTTTTTTACTGCCGGAAAATACGTAATATTACTTCATCTCATAGTACCATAAAGAAAAACTGTTAGAAAACAGAACCTTGGCGATATCTGGCAAACAATTTTATTTTCTTCTTTTCTCATAGAACCATAAAGAGAAACTGTAAGAAAACTGCGCCTTGGCGAATGCCTAGCAAACGATGTTTTTTTTTTTTTTTTTTTTTTTTTTTTTTTTCCTCATAGTACCATAAGGAGATACTGAAAGAAAACTGCACCTTGGCGAATGCCTTGCAAACAATTTTTTTTTCTTTTTTTTTTCTTTTCTTTTTAATTTTCTTTTTCTTTTCAATTCATCATTGATGAGATACCAGTGTCGTATACTACGATGGGTGATTGAAATCGGTGAGGAAGGGTAATTTGAACTTAAAATGCTCAGTTTAGTACAGCCACGATCTGTGGTCCAAATCTGCCGCGTGTTATGTATAGGAACAGGACTTTTTTCACCAGATTTGACCCCCAAAAATTGAGTGCGTGTTATGCACGAGTGCGCATAATACATCGCGAAGTACGGTATTTGCTCCTGACAAAAACCTGTATATTGCATGGGCAAGTTTTTGTTATGTTTCCTGGTGATGCAGCTAACCTGAGCTTGTAGCTCACCTGAGCTTAAAGTGCCATGTGACCAGTTAATACAAGCATAACATTACTTTATAATTTAGGCACTTAGCATAAATCATCAGTCATACGAATATGGCCTCCACTGAAACACAACGTATAATTATATCCTGGAACATCCACACAACTTTTAAGAAGTCATGATTCAAATCAAACAAAACTTTCTTGTGAAGCCTACTTTGAACAAGGTTACACAAATCTACATAAGTTTTAGGGGAATGTTGTATGAATGACCGGCACCAGGTTGTATCCTTGTAAAAGAAATATCTCTTCTTAGAACATTAATACCCAGGGAGTGGTGGCTCTGTCCTGACATGACTGAAAAATTGTTCACTGGGATTTTAAACCACAGATCAAAGCATGAATGTGTCGCGTCATGAGAAAACCAGATTTTTGCATATTCGAAAACAAAGGCGCAGATCAGCCCCTTTGTTTTCACGACACATATAGTACAATTTCTCTTCTTCTTAAATCAGAAATTTCAAGCTTCTAGCCTTCTGTGACTATACCAGTCGGTTTGTGTCAGACCTGGTCGGAAACCCCGAAGACCGGTTTTCTCGCGTCGCGGCTCAGATGGCCACTCATGCCAGTTGACTAATAAGGAAACTTAGACATGCCATTATACATGCTAATGTATGGGTTTGAACATAAGGAGTGGTGTACTTTTCATGTTTCTCTGACAGAAAACAGGTTGCTTTCTCATGTTATATTTGGTGCAAATGTCGTATTGGTTTTAATTAGCGCACATACTCAAATAAGCACACACCCCGCTCTTTTCCGAAAAATATGCACACTGCTCGAATAGTACCGGTATATTGGTATGTTACACCAATGGTTCACATTAACACTGCATTAAAACTTAACTGTAAATTTGCTATGAAAAACTACTTTGCAACAATTTGAACATCACCACTGATAGATTTGAGATGCATATTTCAGCATTTTGATGTGTTATTTTCGTTCATAGTGTGTGCTTATTATAAAAATATTTTGGTACCTTAACTTTCAGTTCTTTTGAAAAGTTCAGTGCACTGTGCGCTAAATACGGTATTAAGAAATGTCACCTATGGAGAGAGCCAATCCAATGTCTCTATGACTAAGAGTCTATATCAGGAACAATAGGTTGGTGGTAATATCATGCTAATTGATGTATCATCTCCAGGGTTCAAACTTTAGGTGTGCTATACTTTTCATGCTTCTCTGGCAGAAAACAGGTTGCTTTCTCACATTATTTTTGGTGCAAATGCTGTATTCATTCTAATTAGTGCACATGCTCCAATAAGCACACACCCCGATCGTTTCCGAAAAACGTCCATAATTAAGCGCACATTGCTCGAATAGTATATTGGTATGTTACACCAATTCTACACATTAATACTGCATTAGATGCATTTAAACTTAACTGTAAATTTGCTATGAAAAACTTCTTTGCAACAATTTGAACACTTAAATGACATCACCACTGATAGATTGGACATGCATATTTCAGCATTTTGATGTGTTATTTTCGTTCGTAGTGTGTGCTTATTATAACAATATTTTGGTACCTTAACTTTTAGTTATTTTGAAAAGTTCAGTGCACTGTGCGCTAAATATGGTATTAAGAAACGTCACCTATGAAAAGAGCCAATCCAATCTATGACAAAGAGTCTGTATCAGGAACCATAGATTGGCGGTAATATCATGATAATTAATGTATCATCTCCTGGGTTTAAACATAAGGTGTGGAGTACTTTTCATGTTTCTCTGACATTTAAACAGAAAACAGTTTGCTGTCAGTCACTTTTTTTTCGCGCAAACAAAAAGAAAGGTCACTTTTGTAGTGGACCAATCAGATTTCACTAAGATCAGGAATCATCAGAAAACAGGTGGGTGATAATATCATGGGAACATTATATCTGAAGGGTTCAAATGAGCCACCGCATCAGAAAACCAACATTTTGCATATGCAAAAACGAAGGCGCGGACCAGCTTTGCGGTAACCGCGAAGCTGATCATCGCCTTTGTTTTCCCTACACAGATAGTACAATTCCTCTTCTTCTTAAGTCCAAAATTTTAAACTTTTAGCCTTCTGTGACCCTACAGGCTGATTTGTGTCAGACCTGGTCTGAAACCCAAATTGTTGGTTTTCTCATACAAAGGCTCAAACGTAAGGAGTATTGTACAGTGTACTTTCTCTTACTTTCATATTTGAGCCAGTGCATGAGAAAACCAACAATTTGGGTTCCGACCAGGTCTGACACAAACGGGACTGTACAGTCACAGAAGATGGTTAGAGGCTAGAAATTTTGGATTTAGAAAGTAGAGACATTGTATTATCCATGAAGCAAAAACAAAGGCACTGATCAGCTTCGCAGTTACTGCGATGCTGATCTGCGCCTTTGTTTTCGCCTATGCAGATTGTTTGTTTTCCTATGCGGCGGCTCAGTCTTTTGAACAGGTACACAGTTTGCTTTCTCGCTTTTCTTGCAAACAGAAAGAAAGGTCCCCGTATAGTGAACCAATCAGATGCTACTAATAGGACCAGGAATCCATGTTGGAAAATATATATTTGGCAAAAAAAAAAAAGTTTTGGACCACCAACTTTTTTTCAAACTCTGCTGAGTTATGTGAACACAAAACAATTTACAACACTGGTTCTTAATATGAAATAAATAGGTTTTCCCTATTTCTGTGCATCCTAGACACACAAAACCAGCATACCGGTATATACATGTAAGGTTGAAAATAAGTATCTAATGATTATTTACTCTGTCAATGTCTTCGAGGGACAGAGTTTTTACTAACTGCTTCACTAAGTGAAATAACTGCTTTATTCAATTATTACCCAACTGAACCAGTTGAAGTAGCGATTTCGTTGTCAGATTTTGTTAACTGGCATGCAACGTATGATTTTAAGCGCATCACGTTCTATGTCATTCTCATGACGTTTGACGGCATTCTTTCACATGACAATTTACGTCATATGCTGTCATGTGACCTAATGTTACAATTTGCCCTATGAACTATGGGTTTACAGATGTACATTTGTAACGAAGAAAGCAAGGTATTCCGCATGTATTTCCAATATTTCGTGGCAAGGGTCAACTCATTATAGGGTCCGCCATCTTTTAATGTTTGCAGAAACCTGGCCCCGAGGTTATAAAACTTTTTTCATGCTTAACTCAGCTGAGGCTAAAATTTATCCTGCTCATAAATGTTAAAATGCCAACAATTTATTAGCAAGATAAATAACAGACTTTGATGATCTAAACCTGAAATTTCAGTTTATTTCGACATTAATGAGCAGTTTAAATTTCATGCTCATCTGAGTTTGAGCATGAAATAAGTTTTAAAACCTTGGGGCCTGATCTTTTCCTTCTTCTTGGCAGACACTTTGTTAGAGCCTAGGTACAATCTATACTATACCTTGCAAGCTAACGGGTTAGGATGCACATTTATTAGCTCACCTGAGCCGTCAGGCTCACAAGGTGAGCTTATAGTATACCCATGCTCCGTCGTCCGTCCGTCCGTCGTCCGTCGTCCGTCCGTCGTCCACCATTTTCAAAGATCTTCTCCTCTGAAACCGCTTGGCCAATCAAAGCCAAATTTTACATGAAGCATCTATGGGAAGGGGGAACCAATGTGTATATAAATAATCCAGGTCACATGACCAAGATGGCCGCCATGCCCATATATGGTAAAAACCCTTCAAAAATCTTCTTCTCCGGAACCACTGGACCGATTTCAACCAAACTTGGCATGAAGCATTAATGGCTCAAGCACTACAATGTGTATATAAATCATGACCCTATGATGACCTTGACCTATTTTACGGCAAGGTCAACATAGGTCGCGAATGCATTTGAATGGGAAAAATTGTTAAATTGTCATTTAAAGGAAAAATCTTGCAGAAAATGAGCAGTAGGACTGAATATTAATGATTCTGAAAAAAATTGGGCACCAGGGGCTCATCCGCCCCCACCCCGGGGCAATATACATGTATATCTCCATAATATTCAAACATCTTCTCCTCTGAAACCGCTTGGCCAATCAAAGCGAAATTTTATGTGAAGCATCAATAGGAAGGGGTAACAAATATGTATATAAAAAATCCAGGTCACATGACCAAGATGGCCGCCATGCCCGTATATGGTAAAAACCGTTCAAAAATCTTCTTCTCCAGAACCGGTTGACCGATTTCAACGAAACTTGGCACGAAGCATCGATGGCTCAAGCACTACAATGTGTATATAAATCATGACCCTGTGATGACCTTGACCTATTTTACGGGAAGGTCAACATAGGTCACCAATGCATTTGAATGGGGAAAACTTTTAAAATGTCATTTAAAGTGAAAGTCTTGCAGGAAATGGGCAGTAGGACTGGATATTAATGATTCTGAAAAAAATTGGACCCCAGGGGCTCATGTGCCCCCACCCCGGGGCAATATACATGTATATTTCCATAATATTCAAACGTCTTCTCCTCTGAAACCGCTTGGCCAAACAAAGCCAAATTTTAAGTGAAGCATCTATAGAATGGGGGAATCAATGTATATATAAATAATCTAGGTCACATGACCAAGATGGCCGCCATGCCCATATATGGTAAAAACCCATCAAAAATCATCTTCTCTGAAACCAATAGACTGATTTCAAGGAAACTTGGCGTGAGGCATCGATGGCTAAAGTACTCCAATGTATATATAAATCATGACCCTGTGATGACCTTGACCAAGTTTATGGCAAGGTCAACATGGGTTGCCTGTGCATCTGAATTGGGAAAACTGTTAAAATGTCATTTGAAGGAAAAAGCCAACAGGAAATTGGCAAATGGACAGAATATTGAAGATTCTGAAAAAAGAAAATGGCCCAAGGGCTTATCTGCCCCTGCACTGGAGTTAAATACCATAATATTCAAACATGTTTATTGGTATATGCAGCTGATCTCAGGTGAGCGTTTACAGGACCATTGGTCCTCTGGTTTTTGTCTCCTCATTGTCTAGTTTCAAGCCAACAAATCCAAGAAGCCTGTACTATTTGAGAGTGAGGCCTGGATATATCTGCTTACAGTATAGTCACAAGTCCTCTAAGGAAAATACTCTACCGATAACAGAAGAAAACCAACAATCTGCATATGCAAAAAAACAATGCACTGTTTTTCTAAATCTGAAATTTCAAGCACCAATCTATTTTCTTTTGCTGTACAGCCTGGTTTGAGTCAGACCTGGTCGGAAACCCAGATTGTAGTTTTTCTCATGCAAAGTCTCAAGTTATGTTGTTTAGGAGGTTAAGTAATGTAATGCTATGTAACTATGTTTCTGTTATATAGTTTCAAGCCAACAAAACCGAGAAGCCTGTACTATTCGAGAGTGAAGCCTGGATACATCAATATAGTCACAAGTCCTCTAATGAAGATTCTCTGCCAATAACAGAGATAAAGGCAGCCCCTAAACCATTCTCTAACACTCAGGTGAAAATAAACAAGTAAGTCATTTTAACTATGAAAAATATGTATTCCATGATTTATTTAGCGTCACCATTTGATCATGTCATCAGGAAAACATGCACATGAAATAAATACCCCCTTTAACCCCACTTTTATATAGAAATACTGGGGTTTGCAGGGGTATACCTATTTTTAGCTCACCTGAGCCGTTAGGCTCACAAGGTGAGCTTATAGGATGGCCATGATCCGGCGTCTGTCCGTCGTCCGTCCGTCCGTCCGTCCACAATTTCAAAGATCTTCTTTGAAACCAAAGCCAAATTTTATATGAAGCATCTATAGGAAGGGGGAACCAATGTGTATATAAGAAATCCAGGTCACATGACCAAGATGGCCGCCATGCCCATATATGGTAAAAACCCTTCAAAAATCTTCTTCTCCAGAACCGGTGGACTGATTTCAACGAAACTTGGCATGAAGCATTGATGGCTCAAGTACTACAATGTGTATATAAATCACGACCCTGTGATTACCTTGACCTATTTTATGGCAAGGTCAACATAGGTCGCCAATGCATTTGAATGGGGAAAACTTTTAAAATGTCATTTAAAGTGAAAGTCTTGCAGGAAATGGGCAGTAGGACTGAATATTAATGATTCTGAAAAAAATTGGACCCCAGGGGCTCATATGCCCCCACTCCGGGGCAATATACATGTATATTGCCGTAATATTCAAACATCATCTCCTCTGAAACCGGTTGGCCAATCAAAGCCAAATTTTATGTGAAGCATCAATAGGAAGGGGTTATCAATGTGTATATAAATAATCCAGGTCACATGACCAAGATGGCTGCAATGCCGATATATGGTAAAAACCCTTCAAAAATCTTCTTCTCCAGAACCGGTGGATCGATTTCAAAGAAACTTGGCATGAAGCATTGATGGCTCAAGTACTACAATGTGTATATAAATCATGACCCTGTGATGACCTTGACTTTTTTTTACGGCAAGGTCAACATAGGTCGCCAATGCATTTGAATAGGGAAAACTTAAAATGTCATTTAAAGTGAAAGTCTTGCAGGAAATGGGCAGTAGGACTGAATATTAATGATTCTGAAAAAAAATGGACCCCAGGGGCTGGGCAATATACATGTATATTACCATAATATACAAACATCTTCTCCTCTGAAACCGCTTGGCAAATCAAAGCCAAATTTTATGTGAAGCATCTATGGAATGGGGGAATTAATGTATATATAAATTATCTAGTTCACATGACCAAGATGGCTGCCATGCCCATATAAGGTAAAAACCCTTCAAAAATCTTCTTCTCCAAATCTGGTGGACCGATTTCAAAGGAACTTGGCATGAAGCACCAATGGCTGAAGTACTACAATATGTATATAAATCATGACCCTGTGGTGACCTTGACCTATTTTAGGACAAGGTCAAGATAGGTAGCCAATGCATTGGAATGGGGAAAACTTTTAAAAAGTCATTAGAAGTAAATATCTTGCAGGAAATGGGTAGTAGGACTAAATATTAATGATTCTGAAAAAAAAAATGGACCTAAGGGCTCATATGTCCACACCCCGGGGCAATATACATATATATTACCATAATATTCAAACATCTTCTCCTCTAAAACCACTTGGCCAATTGAAGCCAAATTTTATGTGAAGCATCAATAGGATGGGGGAACCAATGTGTATATTAATAATCTAGGTCACATGACCAAGATGGCCGCCATGCCCATATATGGTAAAAACCCTTCAAATATCTTCTTCTCTGAAACCGATAGATTGACTTCAATGAAACTTGGCGTGAAGCATCCATGGCTAAAGTACTACAATGTATATATAAATCATGACCCTGTGATGACCTTGACCAAGTTTATGGCAAGGTCAACATGGGTTGCCCATGCATTTGAATGGGAAAAACTGTTAAAATGTCATTTGAAGGGAAAAACCAGCAAGAAAGTGGCAAATGGACAGAATATTGATTATTCTGAAAAAAGAAAACGGCCCAAGGGCTTCATCTGCCCCTGCACTGGGGTTAAATACCATAATATTCAAACATGTTTATTGGTATATGCAGCAGACTCAGGTGAGCGTTTACAGGACCATTGGTCCTCTGGTTTCATTCCTGATCAGAATAAATGAAAATATAATCCCAACATGTCATTGAAGTCCTGCTAGCTTCCTCTAACCTCTACAGGGGTCCTCAGAAAAAGTGACCCAAAAAGTCAATAATGTGTGTGAACTGCACTTTTGAACATTGTCACACATTTTTTATTTTGCTTTTGCTTATGTTTTTTTTTTTAACCTTTCTAAGTAACCTAAAAGCTGAAAAATTAATGCCAAAAATATGTAAAAATTAAAAGATATTATCTTTCAAATTAAATTTGAAAAAAAAAAACAACCTTTGTCTCTGGTCCCAAACTTTTCTTGCCAAGTATAGATGGGCGGTAATAAATGCTAATGAATGAATCATCTATATATTTAAAGAGTGGTGTGCTCATACTTTTTATTTATCTTAATACTTTAACAAAGTAACAGTTTGCTTTCACACATTTATTTTTGTGCCAACCCAGCAGGCACATGACGTCAGAATGACGTCATTCTGAAGAATGACGTCATATCGACGTCGATGCGATGTCATGATGTCGCATCGACGTTGATATGACGTCATTTTGACGTCATGTGCCCCCTGGGAATAGTAAGGAAGGTCTCCTGTGGATTGAACTTTTTTGCATGATTTGGCCTTCGCAATTTTTCTATTTCTGATCGAACTGTTAAGTGAATTCTTGACGTGGGGAGTGAGTACTCTTTCAGTCTACAAAGCTTATAGTAACTCTTTATTAGCGAAAACTTTGGATTGGTGAGATGACGATTTCGCATACATATACGTATAATAAAGAAAATAAAGTTCTTACGCACATTTCAGAATTTACAGTACACATTTGAAGATAAGGAGTGGCATACAATTTCTCGACTTGAAACATTTTTGTTCGAACAGAAAATAAATTTTCCTTGTTAAAAGGAACGCTTGGCTAGTCTGTATATACCTGGCTAGTCTGTATTATTTGTCCGTGTGCTGTGGTTTTTCATTGGTTTGTAGAGTTTTTCTGTAACTCTATGGATCGCATGGGTCATGAACACTTCTGAGCTACGGTGGATTTCAAGCTGTCGTACTTGGGCAGGCCTAGGACAAAGTTCCGGGTTTTAGCATTATCCGTCCAGAACGCCAGCTAAATGTTTAACGTTAGATCCAAGTACGTCATTCTTCCCACAAGTCCTAATAAAAACTGCGGAGAGCAAGTCTGGTTTTCCGTCTTCAATTGCTTTATTATGCAAGAAGTATAGCAAAACATTGCGACTGGAACCAGGCCCCTGGATGTCAAAGGGAAACCCCACAGATTGAAGGAAAACCCCCACAGATTGAGGAGAAATCCTCGTTCCGTTTCAATTGCTTGACGCTGTCGTGCCAAGCAAAAATTGCAGAGGTCTAATCAGATGTCACATTGACCAGGAATATTAACTATTCCTTTTACTATATGAGCTGCTGCATAAGAAAACCAACAACCTGCATATGCAAAACCAAAGGCACAGATCAGTTGTGCAGTAACTGATAGTACAAAATGCCAAGCTTCTAGCCTTATAGTACAATCCCTCTTCTACGAGGGGCGTTCGGAAAGTTCGAATAATTGTCCAATCATTCAACTCATTTTCATAGCAAAACAAAAAGAAACATACCAAATTCAACTTCAACATGTCCTCTATAAATGCTGTGAAAACCAAGATGATGCGCAAAGACATAATAAAAATATTTTCATTACAAAAAGGCGATGTATGGGTACCCGGAGCACGCCAAAGTCAAAATGACGTTGCGAAAACGTCAAACTTTATTTTAATCCCGTTGGCGATGATCACACTTTCTCAGTATAAACACCAACAAAAAATCTATGCATTTTATGTGTCTGTCCATTCTTTTGTAATAAGTTTGCGTAACCAATATCAGTATGTGGTGATATATCTCCCTGTGTCTATTTTGCTAATATTCTCCACGGAATCATCCAATTTTTCGCTATTCTTAATGGAACACAATTCCACTGCCGGTTGGTTACTTCTAAAATCGCCATCAGTTGCTTTTATTCTACTCTTAAAACATGCGAAACATTTGTACATAAATGTTGAACTATATTATTCATAGTTTTCCAGTTTATTTTACCATCTTAAGTGTTTCTGTGTGTGTTTAATGAAGAAAATTCTGAAGTTCATAATCTTCAGCAACGCAACGACACAGTTTAACGTCATGGTTCCCCCCATACAACCCTCTTGATAAAGGACCATAAATTCTTTGTAAAGCATCCAATTGATTTTGAATTTTCAGGAAGCAATTTCATGTTGTTGAAATATTATAAGACGATTCCATGCTTTTCTGGCGATGAGCAATCAGTCAGAAATTATATTTATGCCTTAAAGACTTCGTTTAAAAAAAGTGATACTTTTCGGACTGCTCCGGGTACCGATGATGACGTTGCCATGACAACCTGTATTTTCGGTTTCTATAGTCACTTTTTTTTTCTTTTTCTATCAGCAATTTAGAATAAGTAGAAGTCCACGCACACCAACTTTCCAGTACAACGGATGAAAATTATGAGAGATATAACAAATTTACACGAACTTTCCGAACAACCTACGTAAAATCCGAAATGTCAAGCTTCTAGCCTTTTTCTGTGACTGTGCAGGGCAGTTTGTGTGGGACCCCAAAGAGTGGTTTTCTCGCCTCGTGGCTCATTTGTGTTTGAACTAAAAGAGTGGCATGTTTACTTAAACATTTTTTGCAAGAACAGAGAGAAAATTTGAGCTGCCACAAAACCACCTATCTGCATAGGCGAAAACAAAGGCACAGAGCAGCTTCGTGGTAACCTTGAAGCTAATAAGCGCCTTTGTTTTTGCTACACAGATAGTAGAATCCCTCTTCTGCTTAAATCCAAAATTTCAAGCTTCTAGCCTGCTTCTTTGACTGTACAGGCAGTTTTGTGTCAAACCTTGTCGGAAACCCAAATCATTGGTTTTTATCGCACCTGCTTATAGCAGGGTGCGATATAGGAGTTCAAATTTCCGTCCGTCCGTACGTTCGTTCGTTGTTTTTTCGTCCGTTCGTCCGTCCGTTCGTCCGTCAACATTTACGTCGAAGTTTAGTTTTCTCGACATCAGTGATAGCTGCGAGTCTGAAACCTTGCATAGTAATTGTCCTTGACATACCATTCAAGCACGCACCTTGACCCAGTACCCTTGACCTATATTTCACGGTCCTCTGACTTTGAAAATTTTTACGTCTAAGTTTGGTTTTCTCGACATCAGTGATAGCTGCGAGTCTGAAACCTTGCATAGTAATTGTCCTTGACATACCCTTCAAGCACGCACCTTGACCTGGTGCCCTTGACCTATATTTCACGGTCCATTGACTTTGTTAATTTTTATGTCGAAGTTTGGTTTTCTCTGCATCAGTAATAGCTGCGAGCGTGAAACCTTGCATAGTAATTGTCCTTGACATACCCTTCAAGCATGCACCTTGACCCGCTGACCTTGACCTATATTTCACGGTCCATTGACTTTGTTAATTTTTATGTGGAAGTTTGGTTTTCTATGCATCAGTAATAGCTGCGAGCGTGAAACCTTGCATAGTAATTGTCCTTGACATACCCTTCAAGCACGCACCTTGACCCGCTGACCTTGACCTATATTTCACGGTCCATTGACTTTGTTAATTTTTATGTCGAAGTTTGGTTTTCTCTGCATCAGTAATAGCTGCGAGCGTGAAACCTTGCATAGTAATTGTCCTTGACATACCCTTCAAGCATGCACCTTGACCCGCTGACCTTGACCTATATTTCACGGTCCATTGACTTTGTAAATTTTTACGTCAAAGTTTGGTTTTCTCTGCATCAGTGATAGCTGCAAGTGTGAAACCTTGCATAGTAACTGTCCTTGACATGCCCTTCAAGCACACACCTTCACCTGCTGACCTTGACCTATATTTCATGGTCCATTGACTTTGTTATATTTTTATGTCGAAGTTTGTTTTTTTCTGCATCAGTGATAGCTGCGAGTGTGAAAGCTTGCATAGTAAATGTCCTTCACATACCCTTTCAGAACACACCTTAACCTGGTGCCCTGGACCTATATTTCACGTTTTTAGTTTTTTTGCGCGATGCAGGTGCGATATCGACCTCCGCGGAGTTCTTGTCTCACACACAGGTTCAAATGTATTGTAGAGAGCCAATCAAACGTCTATCTGAATGGGTACATGGAACAAAATGTGTAAGGTGCTTATAAAATCATTTTATATATGAGCCTGCGTAAGAGAAAACCAACAATCTGGGTTTCCGACCAGGTCCGACACAAAACAAAGCTGTAGAGTCAATGAAAATAGTTATAAGCTTGAAATTTCGGATTTAAGAAGAAGAGGGATTGTACTACCTGTGTTGCGAAAATAAAGACACTGATCAGCTGTGCAATTACTGCACAGCTGATCTGCGCCTTTGTTTTCGCATGGGCCTAAATCCGGTTTTCTCATGACGCAGCTCATATGACTTTGGACATAAGAGTGATATACCATTCAGGTATCTTTGACATTCAAACAGATACAGGTCAACCTCATTATAACGCTATCTTTTGCAGGGTTAGACACTAACTCTTTAGATTGAGGAGTCCATCGGACTCCTAACTTCAGAAATCAAGGAGTCCAAACACAAATTTAGGAGTCCAAACTTGAATCACGAGAAAACGTTAACAGCTTATTTTCACAATTCGTCATGATTTAACAATATACAGACAAGCTAAGCTATGTGCAAAACCCAAAGTCATCAATTTTAGCCCAAATGTTAACAGGATGCCAGCCTTTGGTTTGAAGTCTTTACTAATCTTTTAGAATGCACAAAGAACCAGAAAGCAAAGAAGAAGAAAAAAGATCAATCAATCAACTAATAAATAAATATTGATAACTTAAACTTCAGGGATAAGTAGTACCGTATACACTTATAAATAGCACTTTCATTAAAAGATGATCATTTCTAAAATGTTCTTCGTTTATATCAAGTGTGAAATCCAGTATTTGGTTTTCTCTTAAAGCCAGTATGTTTCTTTTTTTCTAAATGCAGTAAACTGTGGAACAAAAATATACAAACCAATCTTGGAGTGTTTTGAAAGCTATATTAACTTATGAAATTTAGAATCTACAGAAAATGACAAGACAAGAAATTTGTTATTTTCCCCCATATTCAAGGAGTCCCTTGGACTGCCTACAAGTCAAAACAAGGAGTCCGGCATAATAATTTGGGAGTCTCGGACTCCCGGACTCCCTTTAGTGTCGAACCCTGTTTTGGGGTCTATAGACACTGTTCTTGTTATAGTGAGGTTACTTTCTATGACCATATAGCAAAATGATTAGTTAGGGAGCCATGACATGGCCTTGTTATATTGAAAACCATATTATAGTGAGACATGTTATAATGAGGTTGAGCTGTAACTCTTTGACATTGAAACAGATGCACAGTTTGCTTTCACGGTGTTTTTTTTATTTATTTTTTTATTTTTTTTATTTTTTATTTTTTCTTTTTTTCAAAGGTCTCCTGATACAAAAAACTTAAAAGAGCCAAACTGATGTCTCTGTGACTAAACCTTGAAGAGTGCTAATATATATGAGTAACATATAGGTTTGTATTAGTGAGCTGTAACAGTGAAAAACTAGTAATGTGGCACATAGATACAGTAATGAATCTGATTAGCATGAACATCTCTCCAATGACTTAATTCAGCCAAGGGCCAATGCTTTTTACATAGACATCAGCAAATACTAATCCCAAATCTTTATTATCATTCATGGTATGATTTCATGTGGTACAGTTTCAATAATAGCCCTAAAGTTTTGGATATTCATGTCTGGTGGGTCCCAGTGGAGACCAAACTTGGACTGTTTGGTGTCAGCAAGGTTCTTAATATAATGGTGTCTTGTTGCAAATTAAACATTGAAATACATTAATATACTACTTTCTATGTCATTATGTTATGCTTTTTGTATATGTGAAAATCATTTGTTGATCAACACAGCTGAATACTTTTTAATAGGCTGTGTATAGTATATAGAATATACAAACACATTTAACAGAAGCCATTTTTTGTAGATTTACAGACCATTCACGATAATTCTTGTTTCAAAACCTTGAATTTTCCCATGACCCAACTCAAAAAAGGAATAGTTACATAAACCAGTTTCAGATGTCCCAATCTTTATAATGATATGGTATTTCAAACATATATAAGAAAGTTAGCAGTTCTGCGACAGCTCATTGTCTTTGAATCGGAAAGAGAACATGGATATTATTAAGTCCACAGCGCAGCGACTTAGTCGGGCGCTGCCTGAACAACCTTTCAATCTGGACAAACTGAAAGCAGCAATAGGTTTAGAAAGGTGAGTTTTTAGTTTTGTTGAGTCATGTTGTATTAACAGGGTTGCCACGCGTCGGGAAAGTCAGGGAAAGTCAGGGAAATTTTTTTCAAGGTCATGGAATTGTCAGGGAATTTTGCAAACTGTCAGGGAAATTTGGAATTGTAGGTAAATGTCAGGGAATTTTTTGAAATACCAGTATCAAATCAAATTACTACTTTAATTTGTCTACATCCCATCAATGTTTTTGGTGCAGTTTTAAACCAGGTAGTGTCCAGAAGTGTATCTGGTTTGTGTATTGGGGTAATAATGACTATCCAAGTTTTAAGGAAAGTCCTATTAAACTGTCATTAGAGACCATGTGCCAAAATGTCGATGTCAGGGAAATTTGAAATTTCTTCAGGGAAATGTCGGGGAATTTTGATTCCATCTAAGCATGGCAACCCTGTTTAACATCCCAGTCAACAGTTTTTACTCATGTCAGGACAACACTCTAAGTTTACATTTCCTAAAGAGTTAACTTGTATAAGCCTGGCTTCCTTTTTTTTTTTTTTTTTTTTGTGTGTGTGTGTGTTTTCCTTTAATCTCCCCGTCCTTTGGTACCCAGAGGGTCGGGGAGGACCATCCCCCTGGGCACCTTACAAACTACAAGGGTGTTTTATGTGTATATAAATAAGTGCATTCATTCCGCTCCACTTTCATGCTTTCACACTAACAGTCATACCATCTTTACCTAGTTTGCATTAATTTTTGTGTAACGGACAATGAGATCATTATCAAAAAGGTAACAGCTATAAATGCTTAAAGTGTTGTTACTTCTCTGTAATCAGAAATCTTCCACTGCAGACCCACCTCACAGACTCCCCGTCACAAATATAAATATCATATCTTGTTTGTTCAAATACATTAATTACGCTCACATGTGCGACGGCAAATCTGCAACGCAAGCACACAGTGAAACATTTCTGACTATCCGCTATCCGGCTGCAAACCAAATACAATACTAATTTGTTGAACTTAGCAAATGGAAACACACATCAATATATATACATACAAGAAAATATGTCTAGATTGACCCTCTCACAGCCTGGCAGTTTGGTTTTTCTTAGTCAAAATTCAGTTTTTTAAAGGAAAATCGGGGCAATTTTATTCCACTCAATCAATTAGCTGCAATAATTCATTGTATTTAGACCATTTTTCCTCAAATTTGTTTAGACAATTGTTTTTTGTTGCTGTATGTTGTTCAAGCGTATGACAATATTTGATTTTTTTAAGAGGCTGTTTTGCCCCAACAAAGTTTCCATCTTGTTTTAATTGATGCACTGCTAAACTTTTTCAGCCCTATCCATACAGCATGTGTTTTGTCATAATTAATTCTAAGTCCTGAGAAATTTGAGAATATTGATAGAACATTGAGAGTTTCATTTAATGATTTACTTGTTCCGTCTAAGAAAAATAGAGTATCATCTGCGTATTGTGACAACTTGTGTTCTTTTCTATTAATGATTATGCCATTGATGTTTTTATTATTTCTTATCATTATGCCTAAGATTTCCACACATAGAATAAATAATAAGAGCTGTCTGGTCGTACTCATTCATAATCAGAAAAAGTATGAAAAAAATACCAACAGTGTCGAGATATAAGGCAAAATCACTGAACCATGAAACTAGGTCACAGTGACCTAGGACTACTTTAGGGTCAAAGGTCTTGTCATACACAAACATAGTGTGAAAGAAGTTTGTTCATAAACCACTTGAGTGCCGAGATATAAGGCAAAGTCACTGAACCGTGAAATTAGGTCACAGTGACCTATAAGTAAATTGGGGTCAAAGGTCTGGTCATACTCACTCATAATCTGAAAAAAGTATGAAAATATACTGATTGAGTGTCAAGATATAAGGCAAAATCACTGAACCGTGAAATTAGGTCACAGTGACCTAGGACTACTTCAGGGTCAAAGGTCTTGTCATACGCAAACATACTTTGAAAGAAGTTTGTTCATAAACCATTTGAGTACCAAGATATAAGGCAAAGTCACTGAACCGTGAAATTAGGTCACAGTGACCTATAAGTATATTGGGGTAAAAGGCCTGGTCGTACTCACTCATAATCTGAAAGAAGTAAAAAAATATACTAATTGAGTGTCAAGATATAAGGCAAAATCACTGAACCGTGAAATTAGGTCACAGTGACCTAGGACTACTTCAGGGTCAAAGGTCTTGTCATACACAAACATACTTTGAAAGAAGTTTGTTCATAAACCATTGGAGTACAGAGATATAAGGCGAAGTCACTGAACCGTGGAATTAGGTCACAGTGACCTATAAGTATATTGGGGTCAAAGGCCTGGTCATACTCACTCATAATCTGAAAGAAGTAAAAAAATATACTAATTGAGTGTCAAGATATAAGGCAAAATCACTGAACCATGAAATTAGGTCACAGTGACCTATAAGTATATTGGGGTCAAAGGCCTGGTCGTACTCACTCATAATCTGAAAGAAGTAAAGAAATATACTAATTGAGTGCCAAGATATAAGGCAAAATCACTGAACCATGGAAAGTAGGTCAACCGACCCTTACCGTCATGACACACAAGTCAGTGTCACAAAGTCAAAAGATGAATGACCAACCATCTTCCCAAGTTGTTTCTATTAAGAAATAAAAAGAAAGAAAAATTCAGGGAGTTCTAGATTTTGACCTCTAGCCCTGCCCCCCTGACTCCGACCCAGAGGTCCGATGTCATGGAACCTAAAGTGTATGAAGTATGAATGCTTTATGATAAGTTGTTGTCAAGATATGGACTCCTTGTAAAAGTTACACAGCAGTACATCTATTTTTTACAGTGTTCTAGTTTTTAACCTCTAGCCCCAACCCCCAGGCATGGACCCAGAGATCCGATGCCATGAAATGAAACTCAACCCTACAGGGTACCTATGGTCCGAGTATGAAAGCCCTCTGATAAAAGGTTTTCAAGATATAGACTTCTAGAATACTATATCAAAGAAAAGCCATTATTATTAATGGTGTTCTAGATTTTAACCTCTAGCCCCACCCCCTGGCATGGACCCAGGGATCTAATGCCATGGAATAAAAGCAGACCATACAGGGTGTCCATGGCCCAAGTATCAATGCTGTCTGATGAGTGGTTGTCAAGATATAGACTTCTAGAAAACTTTTAACACAAGAATTGCCATTTTTGAAGGTGTTCTAGATTTTAACCTCCAGCCCCACCCCATGGCCTGGACCCAGGGGCCCGATGCCATGGAATGAAAGCCAACCCTACAGGGTATCTATGGTCCAAGTATGAATGCTTTCTGATGAGTGGTTGTGAAGATATGGACTTCTAGAAAACTTTAACGCAAGTGTGACGCGCACGGGAACGCGCACGCGCACGCGCACGGGAACGGGAACGTGGACGACCGGGGTGACTGCAATAGCTCTATGCACTTCGTGCAGTCGAGCTAAAAATGGTGACACTGGGTCCCCTTGACGACATCCACGACCAATACGGAAAAAGGGTGAAAGATGACCACCTTGATTTACACTTAGGATAGCATTGTTATTAAATAGTTTTATCCAGGAAATTAAGGAATTCCCAAAGCCGAAATATTTTAAAACCTTGTATAAAAATGACCATGAGATAGAATCAAAGGCTTTTTCAAAATCTATAAGTAACAGTAATCCAGGGATATTATGTTCTTCTGTAAAATGCATGACATCATATACTAGTCTGGTATTTTCCCCTATGTATCGCCCTGAGATAAATCCTGTCTGATCAGCATGTATCAATTTGTTTAGTGTGTTTTTTATTCTCAGTGCAATGACACCTGAAGCAATCTTATAAATACAGTTTAATAAGGAAATAGGCCTATAGTTTTTAATTTGATTCCGAGGCTTGCTATCTTTAGGAATGCATGTGATTACTCCTTCCCTTTGAGTGACTGAAAGTATGCCTTTATTAAAACCATCATTGATTGAACGTACAATAAAATGACCTATTTTATTCCAAAACACTTTAAAAAATTCTGCACTAAAACCATCAGATCCTGGGCTGCGATTATTTGACATTGCCCTGAGCACCTTCATAGCTTCTTCATACTTTATAGGACCATCAATAGCATTCGACTCTTCTTCATTTAATGTATTTATTTCTATATTATTTAAAAGATCATGCAAATTAATATCTTCCAGTTCAGGATCTTTGCTTGAGTACAAATTTTCATAAAATGCTTTTGTTTCTTTTAATATTTCGAATTGGTCAGTGATTGATTTTCCATCGTCTGTATCCAGTTTAGGTATGATTTTACTAGAATAGTTATATTTTTCCAAGTTACAAAAGAAATTACTAGGTTTTTCATCTTCATTAATAATTTGGGCTCTTGATCTTACTAAGATACCTTGCATTTTCTTTTTCCGTAGGGTTTTTAATTGTTCTTTCAAATCCTCAACTTGGTTTAAATTATTATTTGTGAGGTTAGCTTCTAGGGTTTCTATGTTCCTTAATAGTTCCTTTTCTTTTTGTCCTTCTTGTTTTTTTATATAAGATGAATACGAGATAGATTTGCCTCTTAATTCTATTAATAAAGTTTCTAAGAAAAGTTGGTCATTTATAGTAAACTGAATTTGTTGATCAGGTATGTGCTGGATATTTTCAATATCATATACTGGTAATGCATATTGTCGTTTAATATCATCAATTTTATTATTTATAGTTTTTAAGTATTCTTTATCATAAAGAAGAGAATTATTGTGCTTCCAGAGAGGTTTTCCTTTTTGAAATTTAACGAATGAAATGTCAAGTGTAATCATAGAATGGTCTGATCGATAACTTCCTTCAATCGAGGTTTTGTTTACGGATGAGAGCATGGGCTCTGAGATCAAGAAGTAATCAAGGCGGGACTGTTTTAGAGGCGATTTTTTTCTCCATGTGTATCGTTTTAGTGATGGATATGTTTCTCTGAATGGGTCATAAAGTTTGTAATTTTCTTTGATTTCCAACAATTTTTTATGAGACATTTTATTGTTAATATTCTTGTAATTGTAGTAATCTAATTTTTCATCTTGAATCGTATTAAAGTCACCACAAATAATCAGATTTTCATTTCCTATTGTCTCTGAAATATTTATTATGTTCTGAAAAAATGTAGGTGTGTCTTTATTTGGTCCATACAAGTTAACTAAGGTAAATTTGTTATCTGCAACTGATAAATCACATATAAGATAGTTTCCTTCCGGGTCAGAGAACGAGTTGTGTATTTTAAAGTCAACATTTTTGTTAAAAAGAATTGCCACCCCTCTAGAATTAGAGGTACCAGAACTAAACAGGCACTCATGGTTCCATTGAGACCTGAAGAAGCATTCCGATGATTTAGTTGTGTGTGTATCTTGCAGGCAATAAATATCACAATTTTTTTCTTTTAAATAGTTAAGAACATCTAGTCTTTTTTCAATTGTAGCCAACCCCTGACAATTAGCTGAAAGTATTTTTATAGCCATAGTTTGGATATATGTAGAAGCTGCCAGCCTGTGAGAAGGAACACATCATAGACATTTTGAAATGAACAATAAAATATATGGTTAAACAACATGGAAAAAAAAATCACACAAACAACACAGTACAAACATGAGGGTTGTGTTAGAGTTTAGCTGGTAAAAAGACAGTATTATAAGCCAAAATCTTACGCACAACAGTGTTTAGAAAGAAAATTTTACCAAAAATATGTATCTATTCACAGTAGAAATCTATTCAGATAATATTAGAATCAGAAGTATGGAGACAAAAAATCAACATACAATCAAAAGACTGAGACTATTTAATGATAATATGTCATGTATGTTTTAAGAATACAACACATTCCGTTTTTTCATTAGACTATACTAAATGAAGAAAGTGAATATCATTCATTACTATTAGTTCATTACTGATAAAATGCAGATCATATAAGTATTTGAAGAGAAAAAACAGCTTAATTTGTCATGTCCGTGTGGTCTCAATAATAATGAATCATATAGATCATTACTCTTTAGCAAATAGAATAAAATTTAAAATGCATGATACAGAAAAATTTGATGACAGACATCAAGTTAATGTCAAATTCTGTTGTCTCATACTTTCATTGTGATGTTTACGTATCTGCATTTTGGATTTTAACAAAATCTTGATAACTATTATTGAATCAAAACAGTCCAGTAAAAGTGAAGACTTTTCTAATGTGTTTAAATATAAAAGTACATTATTCTTTTACATACATATTATTGCTATACATAAATTTAAATCATATAATAATACAGCCTAATAATGTGATCTGTGTATATATAGACCAGATCTAATTTCTCCCAGAACAGCTGATCAAGAAATCATCTGGGATTATCAGTGTTTCTAGTTCACTGCATATATTTTGTACTTTGTATCAAAGTTGTGTCAGTCGTGAGAAATTCTATCTTTATCGTGTCTGTATCCTGGTCATTACTTGAATTGGCCTTCTCAGTCAGAAACTAAACATGGTCATACTGGAGTGTGTATTATGAATCGTGCAAAGCTATTCAATCAAACTGCAGCAGCCCTCTACATTGCTCAGCTCCTCATTTCACAGGTGTTAAGAGTCATGATCTTTAATCTATAAGCTAAATATTGGGAAAGCCTATATTCAGAAGTACAGGCACTATGTACATGCATGTCTATGCATGGTTCTAAAGACTAGGTACTGTTTGAAATAAATACTATATTCATCAGCATATAGGGTAATTTAGTTGGTAAATGATTTTTCTTCATGATATAATGTAGGCTTTCTCATGACAGGGCTGTCACATAATAATACAATAGTGGTATATTACTGTAATAACTTAGCACTATAGTCACATTGAGAAAACCTGTCTTTCTTGTTTGTTTGTTTGTTTGTTTTTTCAAACCTGTCCAAGATAAGATTTAAAAAGTATATAAAATTGAAGATAAAGGAGCAACTGAGAGACATAATTATTGTGTCACAGTACTCGTTTATCTGATCTTAGCTTTGATATGTACTATCAAAAAGTTGGTTTTCTCACAGCACAACTCAATGTAAAATACTTATATACTGGGATACTCAAATATTGCAATCACAACTCAATCACAGTCTGAAGGAAATATATATGGTTATGAATATCTTCATTTTTCGATAACCAAATATGAGATTGTCAGTCGTAAGTGAAACAATAATTGTGCACAGATCTGCTAGCCAGTCTGTGTCATGTTATGTCAGATGCGATGTAAATCCTAGCATATTGTGGAGAGATAGAAAATGAACATGAATATAAAATTCTGATAGTAAGGTTATAATCATACCTTGTATTCCATTATGTTTACCCTTTAATATCCAGTTATAAATCCGATTAAGAACTGTTCTTAACACATTTATGAAAAAAGAAGTTTTTCGACCCACTTTTCAGAAGTAGTTCCGTATAAGATCACACACTCACACTATAACTTTCATCCAGTAGTAATAATGAAATGTAATTTTTTGAGTTTATTTCTTGCTATCTGGCTTCCTTTAATGAGACATAGGCAAACAAAATGCAGCCTCCCATCTGGCGCTCTACTGTTTGCTTAAAGAAATTTAATCAAATAATGGGATAAAAAAATGAAATCGCTCTGTATGCCTCTAGAAACGAAAGTAGACTCACCCAAATAAGAGCTGTCGCAGGACAGCATGCTCGACTGCTTCTCACCTTTGTCAAACATAAGGCCAAACCCGATCAGTAACCCAAAGCATTATGCTCATATATCTTTTTGCCTTGATGCAATAAGGCAAAATCACTGAACCATGAAAGTTAACTATAACTACCTAAGATTTAAAGGTCTCACTCATATTGTGAAAGAAGTGTGTTCATATACCACCTGAGTGCCAAGACACAAGGCAAAATCACTGAACCGTGAAAAAAGGTCACACTGACCTATAAGTATTGCAGGGTCAAAGGTCTAGTGATACTTACTCATAATGTGAAAGAAAAATTATCATATACCCATTCAGTGTTGAGATATAAAGCAAAATCACTGAACCATGAAATTAGGTCATAGTGACCTATAAGTATGTTTGGGTTAAAGGTGTGGTCATACTCATTCATAATCAGAAAGAAGTATGAAAAAATACCAACTGAGTGTCAAGATATAAGGCAAAATCACTGAACCATGAAATTAGGTCACAGTTACCCAGGAATACTTTACGGTCAAAGGTCTTGTCATACTCATACATATCGTGAAAGAAGTATGTTCATATACCAATTGAGTGCCGAGATATAAAGGAAAATCACTGAACCGTGAAATTAGGTCATATTGACCTAGGACTACTTTAGGGTCAAAGGTCTTGTCATATGCAAATATAGTGTGAAAGAAGTTTGTTCATAAACCACTTGAGTGCCGAGATATAAGGCAAAGTCACTGAACCGTGAAATTATGTCACAGTGACCTATAAGTATATTGGGGTCAAAGGTCTGGTCATACTCACTCATAATCTGTAAAAAGTATGAAAATATACTAATTGAGTGTCAAGATAAAAGGCAAAATCACTGAACCGTGAAATTAGGTCACAGTGACCTAGGACTACTTCAGGGTCAAAGGTATTGTCATACGCAAACATACTTTGAAAGAAGTTTGTTCATAAACCATTTGAGTACCAAGATATAAGGCAAAAATTACTGAACCGTGAAATTAGGTCACAGTGACCTATAAGTATATTGGGGTCAAAGGTCTGGTCATACTCACTCATAATCTGAAAAAAGTATGAAAATATACTAATCGAGTGTCAGGATATAAGGCAAAATCACTGAACCATGAAATTAGGTCACAGTGACCTAGGACTACTTCAGGGTCAAATGTCTTGTCATACACAAACATACTTTGAAAGAAGTTTGTTCATAAACCATTTGAGTACCGAGATATAAGGCAAAATCACTGAACCGTGAAATTAGGTCACACTGACCTATAAGTATTTTGGGGTCAAAGGTCTGTTCATACTCATTCATAATCTGAAAAAAGTATGAAAATAAACTAATTGAGTGTCAAGATATAAGGCGAAATCACTGAACCGTGAAATTAGGTCACAGTGACCTATATGTATATTGGGGTCAAAGGCCTGGTCGTACTAACTCATAATCTGAAAGAAGTAAGAAAATATACTAATTGAGTGTCAAGATATAAGGCGAAATCACTGAACCATGGAAAGTAGGTCAACCGACCCTTACCGTCATGACACACAAGTCAGTGTCACAAAGTCAAAAGATGAATGACCAACCATCCTCCTAAGTTGTTTCTATTAAGAAATAACAAGAAAGAAAAAATTCGGAGAGTTCTAGATTTTGACCTCTAGCCCCACCCCCTGACTCCGACCCAGAGGTCCGATGTCATGGAACCTAAAGTGTATGAAGTATGAATGCTTTATGATAAGTTGTTGTCAAGATATGCCTCCTTGTAAAAGTTTCACAGCAGTATATCTATTTTTTAGTGTTCTAGTTTTTAACCTCCAGCCCCACCCCCCAGGCATGGACCCAGGGGTCCGAAGCCATGGAATGAAACTCAGCCCTACAGGGTACCTATGGTCCGAGTATGAAAGCCCTCTGATAAAAAGTTTTCAAGATATAGACTTCTAGAATACTATATCACAGAAAAGCAATTATTATTAACGGTGTTCTAGATTTTAACCTCTAGCCCCACCCCCTGGCATGGACCCAGGGATCTGATGCCATAGAATGAAAGCGGACCCTACAGGGTGTCAATGGCCCAAGTATCAATGCTTTCTGATGAGTGGTTGTCAAGATATGGACTTCTAGAAAACTTTAACACAAGAATTGCCATTTTTGAAGGTGTTCTTGATTTTAACCTCCAGCCCCACCCCCTGGCCTGGACCCAGGGGCCCGATGCCATGGAATGAAAGCTAACCCTACAGGGTATCTATGGTCCAAGTATGAATGCTTTCTGATGAATGGCTGTCAAGACATGGACTTCTAGAAAACTTTAACGCAAGTGTGACGCACACGCGCACGGGAACGCGCACGGGAACGGGAACGTGGACGACCGGGGTGACTGCAATAGCTCTATGCACTTCGTGCAGTCGAGCTAATGATAACGATGGGCAAGTCCATTCGTCATAATATGGGTTAATATTGATGATTGTAGAGAAACAGACTATTTTTTCTTAGAAATTAGTGAATGCAGAAGGACCCAGTGTTATAAAAATCTGAGATATTTGCTCTAATTTACTAGCATTAACATAGGTCGGCCCAACCATTTGTACAGAATTCCTAATGGTATATTATACATATGTTACAATGCTCTTTGATTTGATGATGTTTGCATATGTGCCTCCTTAAGGTAATTTCAACATTTTTTTAAGTTATTGGATCTGGACTAGTCTTGACTTTCTCAAGAGAAAGTCACGGTCTTGAGAAAGTCACGGTATCCTGTGAAAATGCCCAAGTTCCATATTCAGAAGCATTTTTGGTCATTACGAAAACATGCCCATGCGATGTACAGAGATTTTTAAAGTTGTAAAAAGTGAAACTTTTCAGTATAAAAACTTTGATATTTTTCTCACTTTTGCTCAAAACATATTGTGGGTACACGTTAGAACCGTCTCGCTATGTGATCATGCTGATCCATCCATTAGTATCAATACATGTAAGTTGTTTGTTAATTATTTACTTAGAAAATATAACTTAATGTGTTTCAGAGTCCGAAAACAACCTCTGCGTGACCGAATGGTACGGCGATACTCAGAGGTCCTGGCGGAGGACACAGATGAAGCAAAGTCAAACAGTGGCTTATCCAGCATATCTAGACGACGTCAGTCATCTGCCAGTAGCACAAAATCAGCTCGACTTCAAGCTATCACCAGAAAGCTATCTGAAGAGGAAGCTGAATATAATAAAGAAAGGCTGGCCGTACTCGGGGATCTAATGAGTGTATTTTATGATGAGGAGGACGATTTTTCGTCAGACCAAGATGATTTTTTAGAGGAGCTGCATGATGTTGGTTATCTCATCACGCCAAAGGACATGAAATTGGGAACAAAAGCGGAAAATGTTTTTGATGAAGATGATGCAAAAAGGTCAAAAGATGGACAAAATATTTTTAAGAAGGCCAAACATAAGCATTGAATTTGGATGTTCACAAAGTAGACTGATTCGCTAAAATATTGCTAGAAGCATTATAATTTATAAAGATAAGAGAAAGACATGCAATGGTTGGTGGCTTGACCAGTACAACAGGGTGACATTACAGAAACATCTCAGTTTGCACAAAGTGTTTTATGATATGGCTGATTTTTACAGCCCCTTTCACTCGAGTTTAGGTCAATCAAGTTTTTTCACTCGAGTTTGCCGTTTGTTTGTAAATCAGGTAACTTTTTATTCTATTTTAGAACTGAAACAGTGTCCCAGGTGCTAGGCCAGGTGTTCTTTAAATATATTCAGCATCTATCTTAAGGTAATGACGTCACCTCTTCTGATAAAAACATTGCAATTGTTTGGTTAAAGCACATTTTTATTTCAAAATTCTTTGCACAACATATACAATGCATATCAAGAACACACATTTGAAACAGGAAAGAGACAAAAGCAGAGTTTAATCAATTTTAGCAGTTACCTGATCGGTATTTACATGGCAAAATTCCACATAGTAAGTTAAAAATTTCACTCGAGGTTGCCTTTTCAAAGGTCATTTAGTTTGAAACTGTCACTCAAATCAGCAGATCAATCAATCCAGATGTCTTTGTGGACAACATGAAAAGAAACTCAGATCTTCGGAACATATGGTCTTCATGTGTGATGCAAATGCTCAAACGGCAAACCCGAGTGAAATGGACTGTATTTATTTTTGCATTAATTTCACTTGTTCTCCATAAAATCATGCTTTCTGTGTATCTGTTATAATCCCCCCATCTTATTGATACTAACAGATACCCACAATATATGATTTTGTGGATAATTATTAAAAAATTAAAAATTTTGTGGATAATTATTAAAAATTTATACTAACCCCGAATTTCCCCCATTTTTACTACATGTACGGTGCAAATCTGAGGTAGGTTTCTTATGGGGCTGTTTCTGTGATGTATTTCTTATAAGACCTTACCACTCCTGGTCCAGAGGTTATAAAACTTTTTCATGCTCAGCTCAGCTGAGACTAAAATTTATCCTGCTCATAAATGTTAAAATGCCAACAATTGTTGGCATTTTAATATTTATGAGCAGGAAAAAATACAGTATATGGTGATATAAACCTGAAATTTAAATTTATATGGGCTATCTCAATAATCATGAACATTCAAAATTTAAAGCTCAGCTGAGTTGAGCAAGAAAAAATTTTATAACCTCGGGGCCTGGCATTATATTTTAATGAGAATTTTCTATTTCAAAATTATAAGCAAATTATTGAATTTGCAAGCAGGTATACTTGCATTTTTTTATCTTTATTGTAATGGTTTATGAGAAAATTTTGAATTACATGTAATTCTCAAGGAATTTACAAGTATTAGTGAATATATAGTATATTTTGAAACTTGCAGTAACAGTAAAATAAATCAAATAAAACATACTGTATGGTTTGTGTCCATATCATGAAATCAAGTCATTCGTCTTGTTCATTGATGAATAGTTGCTTTTTTGTTTGAATTGATGTTTAACATCCAGTCAACAGCTAATGGTCATGTCGGGACGTTGCCTCAATTTTATAGGACTTTTACCCAAAATTAGGATGCCATGACATTCAAAAAGTGCTTTGAATATAACCACCTAACTAAACTTTTTTGTTTGAATTGATGTTTAACATCCAGTCAACAGCTAATGGTCATGTCGGGACGCTGCCTCAATTTTATAGGACTTTTACCCAAAATTAGGATGCCATGACATTCAAAAAGTGCTTCGAATATAACCACCTAACTAAACCAACAGGGCTTATATGTATGGATAGTTTGTTTCCTGGGCAGGCTCAGACCTGAGCGGTTAACCAGTAATCAGATGGTCAGTCAGTAGTGAAGAAGCTTTGCCTGGAGGCACAAGCAGCCCATTGATTTCTTTAGTCAAAAATGGGCGGGGCCCATATTCCCACCAGACCACCCCAATGAAAAGTTGGCATTTAGGAAAAGGTGAAGGGTATGATAAATTTCAAGCTCAGCTGAATCATACCTGTACAGCCAAGCCTTCAAGGAAGTAGACAAAAACACAGATAATAGCATGGTACAGAATTTATTTTAGTCTATGGTGAATGCTTTCTTCATATAAAATGACATTGCATAGGTTTCTTTAGAGTGGACCAGTTGCCAGTTGTTCAAAACTTCGCTAGCTGAACGTCATCGTTAAAACCTCAACATGTTAAGTAAATGCCGACTACATAAGCAAATAGTTATTTTTTGTTGATAAAATGTGAGAATCCTTTGCAATGCAAATCTCACATTTTAACAACAAAAAATAACCGTGCATTTGTATTAATCATGTTTGAAATTTCTAACGATATCATTAATTTTGAACAACTGGGCCCTAGCTTTTGCGCCCAAATGAGACTCAGATAAGGCTAAGCATCAGTCTTGGCTTTCAATGGTTTAAGGTTTAAAATATCTGGGCCCAGTTGTTCAAAGCATCGTTAGCTTAACGATATTGTTAAGACATAAATTTGTTAAGCAAATATCAGCAAAAGTAACAAATACACTGTTATTTTTTGTTGAAAAAATGTGAGAATCCTTTGCAATGCAAAGGATTCTCACATTTTTCAACAAAAAATAACAGTGTATTTGTAATATTCATGTTTGAAATTTTAACGAAACGTTAACTAACGACGTCGTTAGTTTTGAACAACTGGGCCCTGATTTAGAAATCAAAAGAACATAGTGCAATGTATTTTTCTTTCTGCGAATAGGCATTTTGATATGAAACACATATAACATATCACCAAATAATTTTTTCATCAAAAAAGCATTTGATATGTACTTATCTTATACAATAAATATTTATGTCAACATATGCAAAATAATATGAGCCACGTCATGAGAAAACCAACAATCTGCATACGCGAAAACAAAGACGCAGATCGGCTGTGCAGTAACTGCACAGCTGATCTGTGTCTTTGTTTTTGCTACTTGGATAGTACAGTTCCTCTTCTACTTAAATCCATAATTTTAAGCTTCTAGCCTGCTTCTGTGACTGAACAGCCCAGTTTGTGTCAGACCTGTTTGGAAACCACATTGTTGGTTTTCTCGTGTCGGGGCTCATGTGATGGACGGAAACATGCTTAGGTAGAGATCAAACATACAAACTGCCCATGAGCCACAATGCTACAAACAGCTTTGTAGTCATGCTCCTGCCATCTGAAATGGCTCACAATATTAATCAAGACATTGGGATGTCATGATATACGAAGTACACTTCGACCAGAGGACCAATGGTCCTGTAAACGCTCACCTGAGATCTGCTGTATATACGAATGTTATAGAAAATAGTCCCAGTATAGGGGCAGGTGAAGCCCTTGGGCCATTATTTTTTCAGAATAATCAATATACTGTCCATACAAGTTTTTCCCTTCAAATGACATTTTAACAGTTTACCCATTCCAATACATAGGCAACCCATGTTGACCTTGCCTTAAAATAGGTCAAGGTCATCACAGGGTCATGATTTATATATACATTGTAGTACTTGAGTCATCAATGCTTCATGCTAAGTTTCTTCGAAATCAGTCCACCGGTTCCGGAGACCAAGATTTTTGAAGGGTTTATACCATATATGGGCATGGCGGCCATCTTGGTCATGTGACCTTGACTATTTATATATACATTGATTCCCTAATTCTATAGATGCTTCACATGAAATTTGGCTTTGATATATACATGTATAATGCCCCGGGGCTGGGGCAAATGAGCCCCTGAGGTCCAGTTTTTTTTTTCAGAATCATTAATATTCAGTCCTACTGCCCATTTCCTGCAAGACTTTCACTTTATATGACATTTTAAAAGTTTTCCCCATTCAAGTGCATTGTCGACCTATGTTGACCTTGCTGTAAAATAGGTCATGGTCATCCAAAGGTCATAATTTATAAACACATTGTAGTACTTCAGTCCCCGATGGTTCATGCCTAGTTTTGTTGAAATTGGTCCATTGGTTCAGGAGAAGATGAATTTTGAACGGTTTTTACCATATATGAGCATGGCGGCCATCTTGGTCATGTGATCTGGATTATTTATAAACACATTGATTCCCTCTTCCCATTGATGCTTCCTATAAAATTTGGCTTTGATTGGCCAAGTGGTTTCAGAGAAGAAGATCTTTAAATATTTTATAATATACATGTATATTGCCCCGGGGTGGGGGCAGACCAACCCCTTGGGTCCAAATTTTTTTCAGAATCACCTACCTTCAGTCCATTTGCCCATTTCCTGCAAGATTTGCCTTTCAAATGACATTTTAACAATTTTCCCCATTCAAATGCATAGGCGACCTATGTTGACTTTGCCGTAAAATAGGTCAAGATCATCCAAAGGTCATAATTTATAAACACATTGTAGTACTCTAGTCCCCGATGCTTCATGACCAAGTTTCGTTGAAATCGGTCCAGTGGTTCTGGAGAAGAAGAATTTTGAATGGTTTTTACCATATATGGGCATGGCGGCCATCTTGGTCATGTGACCTGGATTATTTATAAACACACTGATTCCCCCTTCCCATAGATGCTTCCTATAAAATTTGGCTTTGATTGGCCAAGTGGTTTCAGAGAAGAAGATCTTTGAATATTTTTGTAATATTATACAATTATTGACTATTGAGTCATCGAATATGATGTGATATCCAACAGAGACTACCAATATTGACCGAGGCGAAGCCGAGGTCAATATTGGTAGTCTCTGTTGGATATCACATCATATTCGATGACTCAATAGTCAACAATTGTTTTATTATATAACACTCTTTTTATACAAACATGATAAAAATAATTTTAAAATAACTATTTTTTATCTGTAAATGAATTAGTGTATACATATAGTTTACTTATAGTCCCAGCATGACTGAAAAATGTTTATTGGGACATTATTAAAGTCTAAATTCAAATAAACATCATTTGTACTTCATTGGCATTACTGCTTGACAGCAATCAGTGTACATTTCCAATGACAGAGAGAGTTCTAAATTTAGTAACAAATATTCAATGGGAAAAACCCCAGGTTATAGAATATGACAAAATATGCAATGGACTGAAAGCATTGTCTGAAATACTGTCTATTTATAGTTATATAATAATCATGTATATTGCCCCGGGGTGGGGGCAGACCAACCCCTGGGGTCCAAATTTTTTTCAGAATTACCTACTTTCGGTCCATTTTCCCATTTCCAGCAAGATTTGCCTTTCAAATGACATTTTAACAATTTTCCCCATTCAAATGCATAGGCGACCTATGTTGACCTTGCCGTAAAATAGGTCAAGGTCATCCAAAGGTCATAATTTATAAACACATTGTAGTACTCTAGTCCCAGATGCTTCATGACAAGTTTCGTTGAAATCGGTCCAGTGGTTCCGGAGAAGAAGAATTTTGAATGGTTTTTACCATATATGGGCATGGCGGCCATCTTGGTCATGTGACCTGGATTATTTATAAATACATTGATTCCCCCTTGCCATAGATGCTTCCTATAAAATTTGGCTTTGATTGGCCAAGTGGTTTCAGAGAAGAAGATCTTTGAATATTTTTGTAATATACATGTATATTGCCCCGGGGTGGGGGCAGACCAACCCCTGGGGTCCAAATTTTTTTCAGAATTACCTACCTTCGGTCCATTTGCCCATTTCCAGCAGGATTTGCCTTTCAAATGACATTTTAACAATTTTCCCCATTCAAATGCATAGGCGACCTATGTTGACCTTGCCGTAAAATAGGTCAAGATCATCCAAAGGTCATAATTTATAAACACATTGTAGTACTCTAGTCCCCGATGCTTCATGACAAGTTTAGTTGAAATCGGTCCAGTGGTTCCGGAGAAGAAGAATTTTGAATGGTTTTTACCATATATGGGCATGGCAGCCATCTTGGTCATGTGACCTGCATTATTTATAAACACATTGATTCCCCCTTCCCATAGATGCTTCCTATAAAATTTGGCTTTGATTGGCCAAGTGGTTTCAGAGAAGAAGATCTTTGAATATTTTTGTAATATACATGTATATTGCCCCGGTGTGGGGGCAGACCAACCCCTGGGGTTCAATTTTTTTTCAGAATTACCTACCTTCGGTCCATTTGCCCATTTCCTGCAAGATTTGCCTTTCAAATGACATTTTAACAATTTTCCCCATTCAAATGCATGGGCGACCTATGTTGACCTTGCCGTAAAATAGGTCAAGGTCATCCAAAGGTCATAATTTATAAACACATTGTAGTACTCTAGTCCCAGATGATTCATGCCAAGTTTCGTTGAAATCGGTCCAGTGATCTTGGAGAAGAAGAATTTTGAAGGGTTTTTACCATATATGGGCATGGCAGCCATCTTGGTCATGTGACCTGGATTATTTATATATACATTGGTTCCCCCTTCCTATAGATGCTTCATATAAAATTTGGCTTTGATTGGCCAAGCGGTTTCAGAGAAGAAGATCTTTGAAAATGGTGGACGACGGACGGACGACGGACGGACGCCGGATCATGGCCATCCTATAAGCTCACCTTGTGAGCCTAACGGCTCAGGTGAGCTAAAAATGTAACCACCCTATTAAACAACTACGGATTTACACTTTTTCCTGGGTGGGCTCAGACCTTCTAAGCAGTTACCCAGTAATCAGTTGATCAGTCGCCTCATTGAGGCGGTTCTACTCATTGAGGCGGTTCTAACGAGTACCCACAATCTATGTTTTGGATCAAAAATAAGAAAAATAGGTATACCCCTGCATACCCCAGTTCTACTATATAAAAGTGGGGTTTAAGGGGGTATTTGTTGCACGGACATGTTATCCTGATGCATGCCTCCATGCAAAGCTCATTACCTACTGGTTCTAACATGTGCCCATAATCTATGTTTTGAGCAAATATATTAAAAATGTTGAAATTTTTTAGGTGAAAATTTTCATTTTTGCATCCAAAACAAATTCTGTATATTGCATGGGCAAGTTTTTTTTTAAATTTAGTGTGAGGGGCCTATTTCTCACAGCACTCCCTTGGGTGAGACTTACAAACAATGACCCTGCTCTGAAATCTAGTAAATTTCCTATCCAGACATGTCTGTCAAATAATGTTATACAATAAATAGCATTAAATTTACAAGAATATCACAGTGTGCTGTATGAACATAAATAAAAGATCAAAATAGTTGTTACAGATGATATGAGCCGCGTCATGAGAAAACCAGATTTTTGACTATGCGAAAACAAAGCGCCTTTGTTTTCGCTACTTGGATAGTGCAATTCCTCTTCTACTTAAATCCAAAATTTCAAACATCTGACCATCTTCCATGACTGTACAGGCCGGTTTGTGTCGGACCTGGTCGGACACCCCGGACCGGGTTTCCTGCGTCGCGACTCATTTATGACCTGAGAAGAGCATCTCCTATTTGAGTCACATAAAATATGCTTTCTACAATCACCAAAACAAAGACACAGATTAGCTGCTCAGTAACAGAACAGCTGATCAGCACCTTTGTTTTTTCTTCACAGATGGTACAATATTCCTCTAATAGGAAATTTCAAGCGTTTAGCTTCTTGCATTTTTGTGACTAGACAGGATGGTTTGTGTCTGACCTGGTTGGAAACCTCAAAGACAGGTTTTCTCAAGAAGCAATAGGTAAATACAGTACTGTTAGCACATGAAGGTTTTTCAGAATTTGCTTTCAAAAATTGTAGTGTAATATTCCTGTCAAGACACTTGGTCAAGTTAAAATGGCAAAAAGAATATGCCAACTTTTGTAGCCTCCTCACATTTTTCCATAGTTGTAGTACAAAAAACTGTCAATCGAGCTTATGGTCCACCCGAGTATGAACTCCGGAGTTTGATTACACTCTAACACTAGACTTGCCTCTTTATTTTGGAAGAATAAGCTCCTACTCTTCCGATTCATGCTCAATTATTGTAGAATCAGAAATTTTTGCACAACCTTTATTTTGCAATTTTCAATTTTAGAATTGCTTAGAGTTCTTAAATTCGCGAGCGTGTAGTCTTTTAAGCTGATAGAAAGTCTCTTTTAATGAGAACTTTAAATTCATGCGACAGCAATAAATTCACAAAAACAAAGTTCTTGCAAACATTTGAGCCGCCTCGTGGAAAAACCAACAATGTGGTTTCCGAACAGGTCCGACACAAATTGACCTGTACACTTGCAGAAAAGAGCTAGAAGCTTGAAATTTCAGATTTAAGAAGCAGAGAAAATGTACTATCCGTGTAGCGAAAACAAAGGCGCTGATCAGCTTCGCAGTTACTGCGAAGCTGATCTGCGTCTTTGCTTTCGCCTATGCAGATTGTTGGTATTCTCACGAGGCGGCTCATTTGCGAACTTTCAGCATTCTAGTTCTGAGGTTGATCAAAATCTAGTCAAGTAATTCGACAAATATTCCAGTTCCAATTCTTCCGGTTCTCGTAATGCTCGTGTAATGGTATGAATTTCTGTCTTACCCGACTCAAGGCTAAATAACTGTAACAAAAAGAAAACTGTCCTATCATGGTGAACACATGCTCATGCAATACACTGTTTTTTCATATAGAAAATGAAAATTGAAAATTAACAAAAAGAAAACTATTTTATCATGGTGAACACATCCTCATGCACTGTTTTTCATACGGCTATAGAAATTGAAAATTTAAGTCGATTTTTATTACCTTTTTCTTACGTTTGTTCTTAGGGTATGCATTAAAACAATCTCAGAGAATGTTCAAATGAAAATTTCATTCAGGTATAAATGTGGATACTACAGATCCTATATAAACTGCCTGTTTAGTTTGAATATTTGTGGAAAAACTTATTAGCTCATTTTTAAACACTTACCATTTGAGGTTCTTTTCCTGGTGTACCAAGTCCTGTTGCTTTATGATCATTGGTCAAACAAAAACTTATAACCCTGAAATAGGCACAAAGAATATGAGCATTAACAATCTAGCACAATTAAGTGCACAACTTCAATACCAATTTAAACTAGAATTTGTTTTCTATGTGAAAACTGATGTCTCCCCCCTTTCTACGTGCATGTCCAAAATATGCAAGCAAGAGTTATAGTTCTTGTGCATCTCATATCCTGTCATTCTGTTTATAAGTGTACCAAGTTTCATTGAAATATCTCTTACGGTTTTCAAGTTATAGAGCGGGCACAAAATTGTATGGAAAATAATCAAAGGGAAATAACTCCAAAGATATGAAAGCAAGAGTAATGATTCTTGTGCATGACACATCGTCTCATCATGCTTTACAAGTGTACCATGTTTCATTGAAAAATCTCTAATGGTTTTTGAGTTATAGGGCAGACACAAAATTGTATGAAAAATAATCAAAGGGAAACAACTCCAAAGATATGCAAGCAAGAGTTATGGTTCTTTAGCATGACACATCATCTCATCATGCTTCATAAGTGTACCAAGTTTCATTGAAATATTTCTTATGGTTTACAAGTTATAGAGCGAACATGAAATTGTATGGAAAAATAATCAAAGGGAAATAACTCCAAAGATATGAAAGCAAGAGTTATAATTCTTGTACATAACACATTGTCTCATCGTGCTTTATAAGTGTACCAAGTTTCTCTGAAATGTCTCTTACGGTTTTCAAGTTATAGAGTGGACATGAAATTGTATAGAAAATAATCAAAGGGAAATTACTCCAAAGATATGCAAGCAAGAGTTATGGTTCTTTAACACGACATTTCATCTCATCATGCTTTATAAGTGTACCAAGTTTCATTGAAACATCTCTTATGGTTTTCGAATTATAGAACGGACACGAAATTGTATGGAAAATAATCAAAGGGAAATAACTCATAAAATACTCAAGCCAGAGTTATGGTTCTTGTGCATGACACATTGTCTGATCATGCTTAATAAGTGTACCAAGTTTTATTGAAAAATCTAAAACGGTTTTCAAGTTATGGACTGGACACAAAATTGTATCGAAAATAATCAAAGGGAAATAACTCAATACTCAAGCTAGAGTTATGGTTCTTGTGCATGACACATCGTCTCGTCGTGGTTTACAAGTGTACCAAGTTTCACTGAAAAATCTTTAACGGTTTTCAAGTTATAGAGCGGACACGATTTGTGACGGACAGAGGGATGGACGGACGGACAGACGGACGGACGGACGCACGGGGAAAAACAATATGTTTCCCAACCCTGTCGGGGGGGAGACATAATGATTTTTAAACTTTCTTATGCTGAATATACAAAAAAATACTTCAAAAAATGTACCATGTACTTTCTATATTTAAGGGAAAAAAATGGACTTTTCTGCACATAGAAGGTATCTTTTTAAATGTAGAAGAAATCTACTCATTACCTTTGTATGGAACGCCAAAGCTGTCTGATGGTAAGGAATAAAAACATTTGATGCATCATCGTCATTATATCCTGCTCACATTTGATTATATGTTGTATAGTGTGCATTATATGATGAGAAAAGTCCATTATATGTTGGACCAGGTTCTTTATACTATGACAATTTTCATTATATGATGAGTAAACATCTTTATATTATGGTAGACTTACATTATATGATGGGTAAACATCTTTATATTATGGTAGACTTACATTATATGCTGACACAACCTCATTATATGATGTGTCAACTACATTATATTATGGGCTATTGTCTTTATATGCAACAAGTTCATTATATGGTTTGATAACTTCATTATATGCGCAAACTTCATTATATGCGCAAACTTCATTATATGATGTGATAACTACATTATATGATGTGGACGATTTTGCGAGAAGAAGAATTACATTGACACCGTTTAGAGAGTTATTGTATACATGCCTGGACTACCGGACATACTGCTGATTCTATCTATCTATCTATTTATCTATCTATCTATCTATCTGTCTATCTATCGATCGATCGATCGATCGATCGAACATCATCATCATCGTCATGATGATATATCATCATCAATATCGATCATCATCATCATCATGATCGAAAGTAGTATAGAGGGTGGATTTTTAATCTACTTTCATGGTCGCCTGGTGTTGTTCGGTTGTTCAAGATGGCGGCCTCCATGGGACCAATATTGCGCAATACTACGTAAGATCCACGAATCATTCTATTTCCGTTTCCATGCCACTTTCGATCCGGTTTCTTATTGGCATTTTAAGAACGGCTAGCGTCATCCTGGCCACCACTAGCAGACTTCCAGGATACCAGTGCCAATTAGATTAAACTTAGATTTCGACTCCCAAGACCCTCCCGAGTCGAAAGCATCGGTCTGCGACACTATCAGACCACTCGCAGACTTCCAGGATACCGGTGCCAATTAGTTTAAGCATATATTTTGACTCCCAAGACCCTCCCGAGTCGAATGCGTCGGTCTGCGACACTACCAGACCACTCGCAGACTTCCAGGATACCGGTGCCAATTAGTTTAAGCTAAGATGTCGACCCCAAAGACCCTCCAGAGTCGAAAGCGTCGGTCTGCGACACTATCAGACCACTCGCAGACTTCCAGGATACCGGTGCCAATTAGTTTAAGCATATATTTTGACTCACAGACCACTCGCAGACTTCCAGGATACCGGTGCCAATCAGTTTAAGCATTTATTTCGACTCCCAAGACCCTCCCGAGTCGAAAGCGTCGGTCTGCGACACTACCAGACCACTTGCAGACTTCCAGGATTCCGGTGCCAATAGAGTAAAAGCCTGATTTGACCTTCTCAAACCATATAAAACGGTTTGAAACGGTCTGCGAGACGTTCTGACTACTCGCAGACTTCCAGGACTGGTGCCAAAAGTCTAAAAGCATGATTTGACATTCTGAGATCCTATAAGACCATTTGAAACGGTCTGCGAGACATTCTGACTATTCGCAGACTTCCAGGATTCCGGTGTCAATAGAGTTAAAATCTGATTTGACCTTGTTAGACCCTATAAGACCATTTGAATTGTCTGCGACAAGTTTTGACTACTGACTCGCAAACTTCCAGGAATCCGGTGACACAACTGTTGCTACCAAACCTTGACCATCGTTCGTCCAAATACACCTATATCCAATGTATGTAGCACACAACTTGCATAAACCATATAATATACAGGGGGGGGGGGGTTTCGCTGAGTATGACAGTCACCGAAAAGTGTCAAATAGCCATTTTGTAAGGTTCAAGGAGTCAGAATGAGGAACTAGGGAGGCATGAAGATAAAATAGCTCCATAAACTCCAATCTGAGCTAAATCCTGAAAGTCTGCGAGTGGTTTGATATTGTCGCAGACCGACGTTTTCGATTCCTGATGGTCTTGAGAGTCGAAATCTAAGCTTCAACTTATTGGCACCGGAATCCTGGAAGTCTGCGAGTGTTCTGGTAGTGTCGCAGACCGACTATATCGACTGGGGGGGAGGTGGGGGGGTCTTGGGAGTCGAAATATATGCTTAAACTAATTGACACCGGTATCCTGGAAGTCTGCGAGTGGTCTGATAGTGTCGCAGACCGACGCTTTCGACTCGGGAGGGTCTTTGGCGTCGACATGTTAGCTTAAACTAATTGGCACCGGTATCCTTGAAGTCTGCGAGTGGTCTGGTAGTGTCGCAGACCGACGCTTTCGACTCGGGAGGGTCTTGGGAGTCGTAATATATGCTTAAACTAATTGGCACCGGTATCCTGAAGTCTGCGAGTGGTCTGGTAGTGTCGCAGACCGACGCTTTCGACTCGGGAGGGTCTTGGGAGTCGTAATATATGCTTAAACTAATTGGCACCGGTATCCTGGAAGTCTGTGAGTGGTCTTATAGTGTCGCAGACTGACGCTTTCGACTCGGGAGGGTATTGGGGGTTGAAATCTAAGCTTAAACTAATTGGCACCGGTATCCTGGAAGTCTGCGCGTGGTCTTGTAGTGTCGCAGACCGACGCTTTCGATTCGGGAGGGTCTTGGGAGTCGAAATATATGCTTAAACTAATTGGCACCGGTATCCTGGAAGTCTGCGAGTGGTCTGATAGTGTCTCAGACCGACGCTTTGATTCGGGAGGGTCTTGGGGGTCGAAATCTAAGCTTAAACTAATTGGCACCGGTATCCTGGAAGTCTGCGAGTGGTCTGGTAGTGTCGCAGACCGAGGCTTTCGACTCGGGATGGTATTGGGAGTTGAAATCTAAGCTTAATCTAATTGGCACCGGTATCCTGGAAGTCTGCTAGTGGTGGCCAGGATGACGCTAGCCGTTCTTAAAATGCCAATAAGAAACCGGATCAGATATCGAAAGTGGCACGGAAACGGAAATAGAATGATTCGTGGATCTTATGAAATATTGCGCAATATCGGTCCCATGGAGGCCGCCATCTCGAACAACCGAACAACACCGGGCGACCAGGAAAGTAGATTAAAAATCTGCCCTCTATACTACTTTCGATTATGATGATGATGATGATCGATATTGATGATGATATATCATCATGACGATGATGATGATGATGGTGATGATCGATCATGATTATGATGATAGATAGATAGATAGATAGATAGATAGATAGATAGATAGATAGATAGATAGATAGATAGATAGATAGATAGATAGATAGATAGATAGATAGATAGAATCAGCAGTATGTCCGGTAGTCCCGGCATGTATACAATAACTCTCTAAACGGTGTCAATGTAATTCTTCTTCTCGCAAAATCGTCTACATCATGTAATGAAGTTGTCACATCATATAATGAAGTTTGCGCATATAATTAATTTTGCGCATATAATGAAGTTTTCGAACTATATAATGAACTTGATGCATATAAAGACAATAGCCCATAATATAATGTAGTTGTCACATCATATAATGAGGTTGTGTCAGCATATAATGTAAGTCTACCATAATATAAAGATGTTTACCCATCATATAATGTAAGTCTACCATAATATAAAGATGTTTACTCATCATATAATGAAAATTGTCATAATATAAAGAACCTGGTCCAACATATAATGGACTTTTCTCATCATATAATGCACACTATACAACATATAATCAAATGTGAGCAGGATATAATGACGATGATGCATCAAATGTTTTTATTCCTAACCATCAGACAGCTTTGGCGTTCCATACCTTTGCCTAAATAATTATAGTGTTTAGGTAGAGGAAACCTAGTCTTTGCCTCCAATCACTTAACCCAGGTTTTGTATACATCATGTGCTTGTACATACGAGCCGGGACATGAGATACTGGTCTTCAGGCTTTCCGACCTGGTCTGACACAAACCGGTCTGTGCAGTTACAGAAGATGGCTAGATGCTTGACATTTCGGATTTAGGAAGAAGAGGAATTGTACTATCTATGTAGCGAAAACAAAGGCGCTGATCAGCTTTGCAGTTACTGCACAGCTGATCTGCGTCTTTGTTTTCGCGTAGGCAAAAATCTGGTTTTCTCATGACGCGGCTCATACCATACATTATCATGCTACCTTTTTGTTATGCATGTTCATGTATACATGTGTTTTTTCTTTGTTTTCATTTTATTTTTTCTATTTACAAGACATACCTGTGTTGAGATATCTGTTCTATCTGTTTAGGTACAGAATCTCCCTCCACTATATTAAACACATACAGATTGGATGAATCGTCAAGGACATAGAATACGCAGGGTCGACTGTTCGACCATCTCACACACTTAATTGGTCGACCCCCTGTTACTGTCGGCCAGGTGACCAGAGGGTTTTCTGAAATACATTACGAAAACATACCCATGCAATATACAGAAATTTTTAAGTTCTAAAAATTGGAAATGTTGTGCTATTTTTCTTATTTTTGCTTAAAACATAGATTGTGAGTTCTAACGAGTACCCACAATCTAAGTTTTGGAGCAAAAATAAGAGAAAAAGGTAAACCTCTGCAAACCCCAGTTTTTCTATATAGAAGTGGGGTTTAAGGGGTATACATTTCAAGGATGTTTTCCCGATGTACAACTGTAAAAATGGATTTTTTTCTTAATTTTGCTCAAAACAAAGGTTGTGGGTATACTTTAGAACTGCCTCACCAGTACATTCAATCTACATATGAGATGAGCAAAAATATGAGATGTAAACTTCTGTACACCAACACCAACACCAACATCTGTGACTTCAAGAACGCTTATACAAGTTTCATGAGTTTTCTGTTTAAAGGAATAGGTTTACAAATATTATCCTTCATTTCAAAAGAAAGAGATCAGCGAAACAAACATTTTGACACCATATTTATTAAAATCGGTTAAGTGGTTTTGAAGATATGAAAGTTTTAAGATTCAACAATGGCCGCCTACGGTGGCCGCCATTTTGTTTAGCTAGTCATGTGACCAAAAAGGAAAAATGCTTATTTTCAGTAGTAGACTAACTTTTTACATTCGAAAACAGATCAGTATGATTCTATTAAGTGAATGAAAAGTATTTCAAGAACGTTCATACTTTAATATGCATGGAAATGGCAGATATTTATAATTCCATGATGGTGAGGAAGTGACGTCATACCCTCACAGCCTCGTTCTGGAGTTGGGCCATCAAAATTTTCAAACCGCTATAATTTTCTTATACCTTGGTTGATTTTCATGAAATTTGTTGCAAACTGTTCAGCTACATGAATGCTTTCATAAAATGCACACACAATAGTTTGTGGGCCTATTCCTTTAAATGAAAATAAATATTTACACATTTTTAATACCCTGGTTTTTTTTGAATGTCAGGTTTTTTTGTGTTTTTTTTTTTTGTGTTTTTTTTTTTAATTTCTTTCTAAAGTCTAAGGAAAAGTTATGGTTAGAAGATTACCTGACTTAGTATGATATAATGAGAAAGTACCATCGGAGCAGCCAGCCTGAAAAATTAAGATGTACCAGAGTTATTGAATAATTTAGTGGAATATGTAATAAATGAGCCGCCTCATGAGAAAACCAACAATCTGCATATGCTAAACCAAAGGCGCAGATCAGCTTCGCATTGCGAAGCTGATCAGCGCGTTTGTTTTCGCTACACCGATAGTGCAATTCCTCAACTTTCAAAATCCAACATTTCCAGCCTCTAGCCATCTTCTATGGCTGTAGTACAGCTCGGTTTGTGTTGGACTTGTTCGGAAACCACATTGTTTTCCCATGAGGCGGCTCAAATACGCAGCTGTAGTTATCAGCACCTCTCAATAAAATCACAAGCTTTTCATAGATACTAGAACCCCTCTCTACTAAACATCCATAAAGTATGACCCTGTAAAGATAATTATCATCATATCTTTATCTATTACAACTAATCAAACATACATCTTTAATACCCTTAGCAGACAGTATTGAGTAAAGGTGAATTATGATTTCTATATTTTTAATCTTTCATCACTTCTTACTATTTTCCATGAAGTATCTCCAGGGCAGCTGAAATTCATCCTACATGTATTAATTCAGCCAATCCTAAATCATCCCCCTCACGCCATCCCCCCCCCCCAAACCCCAACCATATCGGTATCATGTACTAAGAACTTTCTTTAAGGCCTCTGTGGTGCATTGGTTAAAACACTTGCCGCGTAATCCAGGAGTCGCAGGTTCGATCCCGGGCTTCTCCAGTCCTTCAGACGAGACTATAAACCGAGGTTCGCAGACAACTTTCCATGACAACCAGCCAACAAGGACAAACTGTGACGAGGGTGGAGACTATGCTGTACCTAATATGTTAAGTCCAAGGGACCTAGTCTTCAGACCTGGCTTATGGACAAAAAAACTGTACACACACACACAACTATCTTCAGTCATACTATACCTACCAAGAAGCAAGGCTGGTTGAAGGGAGAGAAGTCTATAGAAGTAACATCAACAATGGGATCTGAAACAGGAAGGAGAAACTACAGTTATCCTAGGTTTTGGTCACAAATTTTTGGAAGCTCTCGTAGCTGAGTGGTTAAGAGCACTGATTTCATTAACTGGCTTAATTATTCCATCATCACACCACTGTGACTGGTATGGGTTTGAGCCCATCATGGGGTACACGTGAGACAAACCAAGTGTGCCAAGTGTTTTTTCTCAGGATTCTCTCTTCGTCCAACCCACTGATTGGTCTATCTCATATGAGTTGAAATAATCTTGAAAGGGACGTAAAACTGAATAAAAAAAAAAAAACAAACTAGAAATTGGCTGCAAGCAAGGCTTTCAGTATACCCCCCCGCAAAATTATCTAAGGCCAATAACTTCCTTTAAGTCAAACATGCAAAACATTTGTCAAAAATATCTTTTCAGCATTATAATCCTTCATGAAAATCCTCCGTATGTCTGACTCATGTCTGTAAGGTATTAAATAATATACTGAAAGCTCAGGGAGTAAAATTATTGGTGATTTCACTGTACACTGTTGATCATTATTTATCATGAGAAATGGTCAAAAATTGGCTATGCTAAAAAAAAGCTGTAAATTTGTCAAAAATAAATTATTCAGCATAAGAATTATTCATGCACATCTGAAATATATCTGGAACAAGTGTGCAAAGAATTCAAATGAAACAATGAAAGCACTAGGAGGACTTGATTTCATAAAGTATGCTCTACCAGCCGTATTGTATATTAGCGATGGTTGAAAAATGTCTAAGTTGAAAAATGCTGTAAATTTGTCAAAAATTATTTTTTCACCAATAAAATTCTTTATGCACATCTTCAATATGTCTGTAACATGTCTGCAAAGTATTGAAAAGAATTACTGAAAGCCCCAGGAGGAGTTAGATTTCACAAAGTATGTACTATCAACCATGATTGAGTATAAGCAGAAATGGTCAAAGTTTAAAAAGCTGTAAATTTGTCAAAACTAAAATTTTCAGCATAAAAATTCTTCATGCACATCTTCAATATATCTGGAACAAATCTGCAAAGAATTAAAAAGAAACAATGAAAGCCCTAGGAGGAGTTGATTTCACAAAGTATGCACTTCCAACCATTATTGTATGTAAGCAATAGTCGAAAAATGGCTAAGTTAAAAAAATGCTGTAAATTTGTCAAAAACTATTTTTTCAGCATTATAATTCTTCATGCACATCTTCAATATGTCTGTAACATGTCTGCAAAGTACTGAAAAGAAATACTGAAAGCCCTAGGAGGAGTTGATTTCACAAAGTATGTATGTAAGCAATAGTCGAAAAATGCCAAAGTTAAAAAATGCTGTAAATTTGTCAAAAATTATTTTTTCAGCATTATAATTCTTCATGCACATCTTCAATATGTCTATAACATGTCTGCAAAGTACTGAAAGCCCTAGGAGGAGTTGATTTCACAAAGTATGTATGTAAGCAATAGTCGAAAAATGGCAAAGTTAAAAAATGCTGTAAATTTGTCAAAAATTATTTTTTCAGCATTATAATTCTTCATGCACATCTTCAATATGTCTGTAACATGTCTGCAAAGTACTGAAAAGAAACACTGAAAGCCCTAGGAGGAGTTGATTTCACAAAGTATGCACTACCAACCATTATTGAATATAAGCAATTATAGAAAAATTTGCTAAGCTGAAAATGCTGTAAATTTGTCAAAAATGATTTTTTCAGCATGACAATTGTTCATGCACATCTGCAATATATCTGAAACATATCAGCAAAATATTAAAAGGAAACATTGAAAGCTGTAAGAGGAGTTGATTTCACAAAGTATGTACTTTCAGTACTATGGCAAACATGTTATAGGAAGACTTAAAAAGTCCCATAACTCTTGCAATACTGACCCTTTGGCCCCTAAATTCATACCACACATGTATTGTCTGATGGTGCAAGTGTGGTGAAAATTTGAAACAAATCAGGCAAAAGCTACTCAAGTTATTCAGCAAAGATGTCCAAATGTTGACGGAATGACGGAATCACGGAATGACAGAATGACGGAATGACGGACAGGCTGAAAACAGTATACCCCCCTAAAACTTCGTTTTGCGAGGGGTATAAACAAACAAAAAAAATCTGCTTAGGCAGTGCAGAGACATCAGTATAGTGTAGTAAAGTTATTCTTTTTTCATGATTCAGGTATGTCTAAAGTAATGTCGTAATTTAATTATCCTGTATCATAAACAAATTGGTATTTTGATTTGGTAAAGAGCTTCTTCTCTTCCACAGGGAAAGTGTCTCACATTTTTTACCAAAGATAACTATATATGCTACTGAAACTGAGAAGCTCTGGTTAACAGACTACCAGGAGGTCAACATATCTTACCTATTACAGGTGAATGAGCTCTAGGAAAAGTTCTCGTTCCAAATCTAACACCATGGATAACAAAACCCTACAATGCAATATATGAGCCACATCATGAGGAAACCGGGATTTTTGCCTATGCGCAAACAAAGGTGCAGATCAGCTGTGCAGTAACTGCACAGCTGATCAGCGCCTTTTGTTTTTGCTACTCAGATAGTACAATTCTTATATTCCGAGATCCAAACTTTCAAGCTTCTAGCCATCTTCTGTAGCTGCACAGGCGGGTTTGTGTCAGACCTGGTCGAAACCCTTTAGACCAGATTTCTCGTGTCGCGGCTCATATGTAACACTTTATGATATTGCAGAAATTCAATCTAGCCAAAGCTTACAAACAGGATAGGCAATATCTTGCCACTGTCTTTGATTTACAGCTTTATGTCCTTCATTAATACTTTAGGTCTTCATAGAAAAGTCTGATACCTAATAAACTTGTTATTGGGCAATCCTCCTCGAGGCAGATTCTACATGTTCCGAGGTTATAAAACTTTTTTATGCTCAACTCAACTGAGCATACAATCTAAACTTCTCATAAATACCAAAATAGCCCAAATAGATTGAAATTTGATTTTATATCACCAAAGCTTGCAATTTATCCTGCTGATAAATGTTAAAATGCCAACAATTGTTGGCAGGATAAATTTTAGTCTCAGCCAAGTTGAGCATGAAAAAAAGTTTTATAACCTCGGGATCTGTATAAAATGCCTATGTAACATCAGTAACATTTTTGAATAAGTATCATTTCCATTACTTTTTAATAGATTTGTTTATTTGTTTGCATTGAGGTTTAACATTTCCAGGTCAGAAACACCGCTTCCTGGTTATTAACCAGTACTATGGGAATTTAAAGGCACAACATGGCACCCCGATTGGGAATTCTCGCTTTGGAGTCTGATGCTCTACCAGTAACTTTTAACAGAGTGGGTATGTATTGTTTACCAGATAAGGTACATGATATACTTTTTTATCATAAATTTGAGCCGCCTCATGGGAAAACCAACAATGTGGTTTCCAAACAGGCCCAACACAAACCAACCTGTACAGTCGCAGAAAAGAGCTAGAAGCTTGAAATTTCGGATTTAAGTAGAAGAGGAAATGTACTATCTGAGTAGCGAAAACAAAGGCGATGATCAGCTTCGCAGTTACTGCGAAGCTGATCTGCGCCTTTGTTTTTCCTAAGCAGATTGTTGGTTTTCCCATGCGGTGGCTCATATCTTGACTGCTGTGTAACAATGTGCTCCAGAAGCAATATAAACAGAAAACATCTTTTAAGTAGAAAAATATTCCAATAGCTTACCAGATCTGTTGCAACATAGAATTGATTAGGGTCAGACGGTAATATCCTCATATCTAAGGCATGCAGCCCAGACTTAAGGTGAGTATCCCTGTAAATGAAAGACAAGCCCATGTGTAAAACAAGTACAGCTTTTAATCTGGAAATGTACCAAATAAGTACAACTTTTCATCTATATGTAAGTCTGTTTGACAGACAGCATTGCAAATACACGTACATGTATAATGTTAATTTGAATTTCAACAGAACATTAATTTTGTATTTCAACAAAACAGTTAATTTTGAATTTTAACAAGATTTATGACGATTCAGATGATTCAAGCCTGGGCTTCTCCAGTCTTTCTGTTGAGACTTTAAAATGAGGTACCATCTCCATATGACCTTAGCTGTTGAGTGAGACTTAAAACATGAACGCAACTCTTTGTAGGGAGCAGGGAGCTAAGATGCCTCCTGGTAGGGCCTCGCATGAACACCACTCCCATCAATCACATACCTGCTAGGGTTTTCTAGAGTCAATGAGGAACTCTTCAGTAATTTGACCCTACCCCCTGGAGCAAGGCCAAGGTCATTCTGTGCACCAGCCAAGTCAGGCTCCTGGATTTCAGCTACCACCTAGAAGAACAAATTGTGATCATGTAAAACCGTGACATTTCAGTTTTTTAATTTGAACTGCATCAAGAGAAAACCTGCTTTTTACCTGTGCGAAAACAAAGACACATTTGTTTTCGCTATATATATTGTAGAATCCCTCTTCTTCTTGAATCCAAAATAGGTTCTAGCTTTCTTCTGTGGCTGAAAAGGCCAGTTTGTGTCAGAGCTAGTCAATTTCAATTTTCTCATTTAGTTTTGGTATTAAAGGTGTGCCATTTTTGCTCTGTACACAAGTGAACAAATTTAAGAACTACAAAATGTCAAAAACCCTACTACAGTTTCAGTTACCTATCATTAGATTATTTCAATTAAGTTATCATGTACGTTTTTTTTTTTGTTGTTTTTTGTAAAGACCTTGGTGTGCTCTTTTTGGAGCATGTGCGTTAAATAGAACAAAACATTATTTCCATCCTACCCAGAAATGCAGCATAGCTGCCTCTTCTGTAGATACTAGCTGGAACGACATTCCAGAGGATGAATCTGAAATATAGAAAACAAGCATTTATCATAGGGTATTGTAGCCAAAGGGAGAATTAGATGTAAACCCATCTTTGACAAAAGTATTTTCAAATTGTTATCATTTGGGTGAGTTTACTTTCATTTTTAGGGACTTCAGGTGAAATTTAAAATTCTAGTTTCATTTTTCAATGAATTTTCTCTATTAAGCAAACTGCTGCAAACAGTATAGCCCCAGATGGGAAGCGGCATCACATCTGGGGCTATACTGTTTGCCAATGTCCCATAAAAAGGACGCCAGGCTTATACGAGTTAAGGGATAATTTGTCTCATTTCTTATTAAAAACCTATGTTGTGAGTAATGAGGCAATTCTCTCTCCAAAATCTACATACAAATGATGTTACAATACCATTTGCAGAATTTCTGAGTGAGTGTTTCTCAAAACATAGCTCAGAAAATAATTATTTAACATTCACGAGAAAAGTGGATATTCGCCTAGGTGAAAACAAAGGCGCAGGTAAGCTGTGCAGTAACTGCACTGCTGATCAACGCCTTTGTTTTTACTGCACAGATAGTACATGTACAATCTTTCTTCTTAAATCCAAAATTTCAAGCTTCTAGCCTTCTTCAGTGACTGTAAAGGCTTTTTTATGTTGGACCTGGTTGGTAGCCCCTACGACCCTTTTTCTTGTGACGGAACTCAAATGACATACCTTCAATAGCTTGACTTGAGGAAGTTGAGCTGAAATTAAAATATTTTTATTATTTTTTTAAACTTCTATGACAACTACATCTACACCTACATCTAACCATCCTTCTCTGAAAATTCATGCAAAACTTTAAGATTGTCACAGTTAAAACATAAAAACAAAAAATTAAAAATATCTAAAAGCTTTTTATCTTTGTTTTTTGTAAAATGGGCCAGTAACTGTTTTCTGTTTAATCTGCATATTAACAGTGTTTTAGAGACTGAAACCTTTAGAACAATTTTGATCTGCCAATTTGGTTTACAGTAATAAATGACTATATATCTTTCATATAAGAACACAAAAGATCACTGAACAGGAATTCATGCCAAATCAAAAATATCAATGTTCCAACTTTTCAAATTCAAACACAAAATAACAGCATTATATACATATACTACCTTTCTGCACTACACAATGGGACTAATGGTATTAATCCACTGTAAAATTATCACATTCACAATGCATTTAGAAATACTTCACACTTGGAAAAGGTTGAAAAATCATTCAAATGTCTGAATCAAATGCTGATTAATCTTTGTGTGTGTGTGTGTGTGTGTGTGTGTGTGTTGTTGTTGTTTGCTTGCATAAATTACTGGATGTGACTGGGTGGCTACATAAAAAGTAGACTGTTATAATTCTGTAACTGGTGTTTGCCCAGAAAGAAACCACCAGGGCAACATTTTATTAAGACAGGGTGCAGATAATCAAGGGATTGCCAAAATGTCAAGTTCATTGCATCTCTGATCCGATTGGTTCTGTACTATTTTCCACAGGACGTTTTTGCTATAGAAAACTTAGAACCATAAGAAAGCCTTACCTTTCAATATAGGAATAAATAGGAAGTATAGATACAACAGGACTGTGGTGGTTATCATTGTCCAATATACCCGCTGAAAAATGTTGAAAAAGTCAGAGTTAACACACATTCTTCAAGTTTAGTGAAATGTTCAAACATTTTTTCTCACCTTTGTGTCCAGTGTGTGTATATAAGTGTGTGTGTGTGTGTGGGGGGGGGGGGCAAATGTTGAACAATTTATGGGGAGGGGGCAAATGTGAGGCAATATATCTTGGGCTACTCCCGTTTTCAACCAAATCTACTGTCAGATTTGCCTGTCATATATTAGCAAAAACATAAAACTGAATTATTTTTTTTAGTACCCTTATGTATAAAAAAATTGTAGGATGACAATAACCAGTTTTGAAAACAGTAGCGACTCAGTTTGCCTTTATTTGCCAGGAACATAAACCGTTCATTTATAGTAATCAAGTAACTAGTCAGGGGTTTGATCCTGGGCTTCTTCAATCATTAAGATCTAACTTTAAATCAAACTCTCATCTCCATATGGTCATAGCTGTTGATGGGATGTTAAATCCCAATTAAACAACATAATATATTTGTCCTAGACTACATTTGTCCCACAAATGCTTCTTGCATAAAAGATTTCTGCCTTGTCTAGTCTTCTTGCAAGAAAGATTTCTGCCTTGTCTAGTCTTCTTGCAAGAGCAATTTCAGTCTTGTCGAAAGATTTCAGCCTTGTCTCATCTTCTTGCAAGAAAGATTTCAGCCTTGTCTCATCTTCTTGCACGAAAAATTTCAGCCTTGTCTAGTCTTCATGCAAGAAAGATTTCAGCCTTGTCTCATCTTCTTGCAAGAAAGATTTCTGCCTTGTCTAGTCTTCTTGCAAGACCAATTTCAGTCTTGTCGAAAAATTTCAGCCTTGTCTAGCCTTCTTGCAAGAAAGATTTCAGCCATGTCTAGTCTTCTTGCAAGAAAGATTTCGGCCTTGTCTAGTCTTCTTGCAAGAAAGATTTCAGCCTTGTCTAGTCTACTTGCAAGAAAAATTTCTGCCGTGTCTAGTCTTCATGCAAGAAAGATTTCAGCCCTGTCTAGTCTTCATGCAAGAAAGATTTCAGCCTTGTCTCATCTTGCAAGAAAGATTTCTGCCTTGTCTAGTCTTCGTGCAAGAAAGATTTCAGCCTTGTCTAGTCTTCTTGCAAGAAAGATTTCAGCCTTGTCTAGTCTTCTTGCAAGAAAAATTTCAGCTGTGTCTAGTCTTCATGCAAGAAAGATTTCAGCCTTGTCTAGTCTTCGTGCAAGAAAGATTTCAGCCTTGTCTAGTCTTCATGCAAGAAAGATTTCTGCCTTGTCTCACCTTCTTGCAAAAAAAATTCAGCCTTGTCTAGTCTTCATGCAAGAAAAATTTCAGCCTTGTCTAGTCTTCTTGCAAGATAGATTTCAGCCTTGTCTAGAAAGACTTCAGCCTTGTCAAGTGCTCCTTGCAAGAAAGATTTCAGACTTGTCTAGTCTTCTTGCAAGATAGATTTCAGCCTTGTCTAGAAAGATTTCAGCCTTGTCAAGTGCTCCTTGCAAGAAAGATTTCAGCCTTGTCTAGTCTTCTTGCAAGATAGATTTCAGCCTTGTCTAGAAAGATTTCAGCCTTGTCAAGTGCTCCTTGCAAGAAAGATTTCAGACTTGTCTAGTCTTCTTGCAAGATAGATTTCAGCCTTGTCTAGAAAGACTTCAGCCTTGTCAAGTGCTCCGTGCAAGAAAGATTTCAGCCTTGTCTAGTCTTCTTGCAAGAAAGATTTCAGCCTTGTCTAGTCTTCTTGCAAGAAAGATTTCAGACTTGTCTAGTCTTCTTGCAAGATAGATTTCAGCCTTGTCTAGAAAGACTTCAGCCTTGTCAAGTGCTCCGTGCAAGAAAGATTTCAGCCTTGTCTAGTCTTCTTGCAAGAAAGATTTCAGCCTTGTCTAGTCTTCTTGCAAGAAAGATTTCAGACTTGTCTAGTCTTCTTGCAAGATAGATTTCAGCCTTGTCTAGAAAGACTTCAGCCTTGTCAAGTGCTCCGTGCAAGAAAGATTTCAGCCTTGTCTAGTCTTCTTGCAAGAAAGATTTCAGCCTTGTCTAGTCTTCTTGCAAGAAAGATTTCAGCCTTGTCTAGTCTTCTTGCAAGAAAGATTTCAGACTTGTCTAGTCTTCTTGCAAGATAGATTTCAGCCTTGTCTAGAAAGATTTCAGCCTTGTAAAGTGCGTCTTGCAAGATAGATTTCAGCCTTGTCTAGAAAGATTTCAGGCTTGTCTTATCTTCCTTCAAGAGTGATGTCAGCCTTGTCTAGTCTTCTAGCAAGAAAGATTTCAGCCCTGTCTAGAGGGACTAGATGATGAGTAGTTGATGACAATTGAAGATATAATTGTGTTATTTCTTTTTCAAAACATATGACGTGGGTACTCATAAGAATGAGCTCAGTGATGGGATTTTAATGAGTACGCACAACATAAAGGTTTTTATGCAAAAAAAAAAAAAAAAAAAAAAAAAAAAAAAAAAAAAAAAAAAAAAAATCTTTAAATTATCAACAACTACTACTTATTATCTACTCTTGTGCTTGTACACTGTACCTGTATCATAAGTAGGGTATCTGATTGAGTACTGCGAGTCTCCTGTTTCTGTGTTATGGTGTAATGACATGGCTTCTCGGAGGTCCCATAGTGCTACAGAACCATCAACCTGGCAATGAATACATATGGTGTATCAGATGGTGTATCATTATTCTGCCATCTACGTTAAATTTTTAACCTGTATTGTAGGTAGGGAATCTGATAGAGTATTGCAAGTCTTCTGTTTCTGTGTTACGGTGTAATGACATGGCTTTCATAATAGTAAAACTGGGGTCTACAGGGGTATACCTATTTTTCTTATTTTTGATCCCAAAACATAGATTGTGGGTAAACGTTAGAACCGCCTCGGCAAGGCAGTTCTAACGTTTACCCTCAATCTATGTTTTGAGCAAAAGTAAGTAAAATATCAAAATTTATCTACGGAAAAATTTTCAATTTTGCATCTCTACAACACCTCTGTGTATTGCATGGACTTGCTTTCGTAATATTTGCTATGCAGTGTATCTCTCTTACCATTCCTGCGAAGACTAGTGATGGTTTTACTGGGCTGAAACAACAGCACTTCGGTTGAGACGAACAAGACAATATTCTGAAATGATAATAATAATTTTAAGACAGTTTGAGCATGGAAATTTTTACTTCTACAGGGAAAATACCAACAAATTCTGCAACAGGAGCCACTTTAAAGAGAGGCAAAAATTTACATTTGCCTACCTTTGGCAAAGTAGTTTACGTGTGCAACTTCCTTGAAACTCTCATATGAGAATTTGGTGTGTTTTTTAAGCCTCAAGAAAAGTTTTGACAATGATTATATGTATACTTGAAGCCAGTAAAAACGCAACTTTCAGCATATAACCTATCCAACGATTCTTGGATATTTTCACATTGTTATTATATATAATCATGAAATTGTCGTCCCGATATGAAGGCCATATTCCTCTTGTGCTAAATTAGCAAGTAAAGTAAAGCGATCTGCGTTTGTCGATTAAGGGACACAACTCAAACATGGACAAAACAAAAGCAAATGCACCTTATCAATCCAGCTATACGTTAACCTTTATGACTAGCTCTTTTGTGTTCAAACTTTCGGTCAATGCCAATATTGCTCTAAAGTCTATGTAAACCATTCCGTAGATTGTTTTTTTTTTCAAGTTTTGATCTTATAAAAGGGCATCAAAGTCAGTACATGAAAACCGGAAGTGAATTCAAGAATGCCATTTTTGAAAATTAAAACTGTCATAAGATGGACCCATATGCTAGAACGTAACATCTCCTGTGTCCAAACTATGGAATGATTCTGTTTTATTGAAGTTTCGGTAGATTCTCAAAATCTGGGGTATTTTTTCGAAAATTTGAACATTTGGAAATTAATCTTGGTCGTTCCATCAGGTGGAATTGTCGGTATTACACCGTTTTTTTTGTTGCTGGTATTCGGCCGCATACTTCTGCATTGAAATTGGGTTGCTATGCAAGGTTGAATGGGTTTAAAATCAAATTTTAATGATTTTGTCATTTTTCACCCAAAAATCAACCAGAAGTGCTAAATTGAGTTCAGTTTTCGCTGAACGATTCTCGGGCGAGGGGCAAGCTGACTTCGCTATAAACAAAGCGCTCAAGGTGTCCCTGAAAGGTAGAAATAACCTGTATATCACTTGCGTTTTTAATGGTTTTAAGTATATATAACTTAAACAAGCTACAGGCAGAGACAGCAAATGCAATGCCATAACATACATGTACCATTGTTGTTTTTTCAGGAGAAGAATTCAATTTTAAGCTGTTATGCACTTGTCATTTGTAACTACATCCCCCCACCACTGGGGAATAGTAGGCACTTTGACTTTGGTCCAGCAAATCCCCACTAAAAGCCCCACCCTGCGGGGACTGCTCGTTGGTAAAACCACTGCTGTTTTTCCTCGCAGCCTGCTATCTTTTCATTTCAAGGTCATTTTTGCCTATATAAAGCAAACCCCCAGGTATTTGCCCTGCACTGCCGTGGCAAAACTTTAATCAAAGCCCCGCTCATTTCCACCACTATCGCCTGGCCTCCCCCAGGGATGGGGGATGGGCCGTGGTTACAAATGACTAGTGCATTAGCATTAGTTCTAATCCTAATCACAATGTATGTGTTTATATTTGATTTGCCCGAATAACATGTTAAAACCAATTGTTCTTTCAGAGAATTTCCCACCAGTGGTTTTCGAACAGGTCTGACACAAACTGGCCTGTACAGCCACAGAAGATGGCTAGAGACTGAAAATTTGGATTTCGAAAGTAGAGGAATTGTACTATCCATGTAAAGAAAACAAAGACACTGATCAGCTTCGTGGTCACTGCGAAGCTGATCTGTGTCTGTTTTTGCATATGCAAAGTGTTCATTTTCTCATGATGCCGCTCAAATGACTTACTTTTGTGGATAAACAGGATCATTTGTGTTCCAGACACAAATTACACCTCGTTTTGATACAGGATTCTCAGACGTTATCTACAAAAATAGAAAATAAATTCATTTTATTCTCTATCAATTATATTATAGTAATATCAAATATATTTCATCTTGTGTGTTGAAAACATCAAAATTTTTGCTTCTAATAGTTTAAATATACACACCTAGACCTCTTTATTACATGTTTCATTACAGCATGGTTTTGGATACAAAACGGATCAATGCTGGACCCCAAATGGTAATATTACACTGATTTTGCTATACATTTATACATTTTACTCTCATTATAACACAGACTGGATAACTAACATGGACATTGGCTTGGATGCCAACCATAGTGTTATAAAATGGTTATAAAACAGTTGAGGTGTATTTGGTTTTCTTCTCAAAAAAGTTAATATCCTCTATCATTCTAACTGGCATCGTAGCCTCACCTTGATGTTGGAAAATAGTTAGTTTTAGGAATTTAAGAAAACTTGCATAAGGCAATTCTGTAGATTTCTTTTATCCCTCTGGAATCTAATTTGTTTGCAAAGATTTAGTGCACAGATCAAATATGCTTCCAAATAGTTTTCGAAAAAGTAGAAAAATGTCAGCTGGTAAAAATGCACACAAATTCTTTAGTATGGAAAGGGTTAACTAACCTCGGGTGCTTGGCTATATACAGTCAGCAATAGGTTGGGTTGGGTAGGAGAAAAGTGAGCAAACTCTACATGACGACCTGAAATGAACATATCATAAGTAAAGCTGTACAGTAACAGAAAATGGCTAGAGACTGGAAATTTTAGATTTAGAAAGTAGATGAATTGTACTATCTGTGTAGCGAAAACAAAGGTGCTGATCTGCGCCTTTGTTTTCGCATATGCAAAATGTTGGTTTTATCATGGTAGTATAATTTCAAAAGTTTCTTAATAAATCTAGCTATCCTCTATAGATGCCCAGTACAGGATGTGTCTGCCCTGGTCAAATACCATAAGCAGTCTTTTGGACGCTGCTTATACTTAAACTGATTTTCCTACTAGCTTTCTTTACTCCATACCAGGTTGTTTGAAATTCATTCTGTATTTCCAAAAGCCATTACTTTGTGGTAAAGTTTCATATTCAAATTATACAGTGATTACAGTTAATTTGAATGATGTTCATAAATTTAGGAAATAACAAGTTTCCCACCTTGTAAGATTGGTAGACATTCTATTTCCGTATATCCCTCAGAGACGTTGATATGTGTTTTACTCTGCCCTCTTTCCTGGACAGCTTCATCCCGACTTTCTTCCAGTAATATTGCCATAACCTGAAGATTTTAATAACATGTATAAACTTTTCAAAAAGCCTTAAAAAATGGTAGGTATTCTATTTCCACATATCCCTGTGGGATACCAATGTGTTTTACTTTGCCCTCTTTAATATATCTCTACTTTCTTCTAGCAAAACTGACATGACTTTAATGAGCTGCGTCAAGAGAATACACAATTTTAGCCTATGCGCAAACATAGGCACAGATCAGCTTGCAGTAAATGCACAGCTGATCAGATCAAACAGTTTTTTGTTTTCGCCACACAGATGGAGATCTACAATTCATTCTCTTCTTAAACCTGAAATTTCTAGCTTCTAGCCTTCTTCTGTGACTGTACAAGCCAGCTTGTGTTGGACCAGGTCAGAAACCAAAAAAAAACAACCTAAACTGTGCCTTTGTTTTTGCTTCTGCAAAAGACAGGTTTTCTCATGAGGGGGATCCACTCATCTTTACCTGACCAGCTTTCTCAAGGAATCTGTTGAGTTTAGCTGTATCTTGCTGTTTCTCCAGAATGAAGACTCAAATCAGCTATCAATATGTTGAGTTAAGGTGTATCTTGAATTTACCTGACCAGCTTTCTCGAGGAATCTGTTGAGTTTAGCTGTATCTTGCTGTTTCTCCAGCACTGTCTGTTTGATCTGAGATTCCTCTTCCTGTAGATCTTTTTCTCCATCCCCTCCTGTAGAAAGGAAAATAAAATGAGCCACTGCATAAGAAAACCAACAAAATGCTTGGGCAAAAACAAAGGCGCAGATCATCTTCGCGGTAACCGCAAAGCTGATCAGCACCTTTGTTTTCGGTACAGGGATACTGGTAGTACAATCCCTCATCTTTTTAAATCCGAAATTTCAAGCTTCTAGCCTGCTTCTGTGACTGTACAGGATGGTTTGTGTCAGACTGCTTGGAACCCAAATTGTTGGTCTTCTCACGCACAGGCTCAAATGTTAAATGGCTTGAGATGGTAGAAAAACTACCCAAGTTTTGTACAATGTATGCAAACGCAGCAGTGCACTGTAAACATAACATTAGCAAGTTTTTTACCAAATGAATGTACCTGCAGTGTGCAGCTTTTACATGGGTTTTGCCAAAGAAAAAGTCAAACTCACAAATATTCCCCAGTTTTGAAGTTTTTCTCTCTATTTTTTTACCTCAGTGTCTAAATTCTGTGCTATAGTAATATAACAGGTGTCTTTGGAACTGAATTAAAAACAAAATGCACTCAACACTCGAGCTTCCCTTATCAATGACTTACGTCCTGACCCTTTAAAATCTTCGGCAGGATACTGTGTCCATTTAGACCTATAATCTATCTCCTCGGTCTGTATATCTCGGTCTATATTGTCATCATTTGTCTGTACATATGCCTGTAATAGAGATTGGTAACATAGTGAAAATGATTTGACAGATTTATTGCTTAACATTTACTGTAAACAGCTAAGTTTTGGTTATCCATTACTTTGGCCAGATTCTTTCCATTTTGATCTAAAACCTACCTCATCTATCAATACATCATGGCCTATCTATATAATCATTATTTTTTGTACATAGGCGATGAAAAAGAAACATGAAATATTCATGGAAAAGTGATTTTGACTTCTTTGATCGATTGCTCCACTTTCATGGTAAACAGCCATAATTTGGTTATCAATTCTGCGGCCAGACACAGTGTCCATTTTAATCTATTCTGAGAATGAAAATAATATTGACACCAAAATAGCAACTCAGTTATTGGTATTTTAAATCAAATTTCTTGCTGCTTTAATTGGTATGATTGATAGGTGAATATCATGGAATGAATAGGCATTCACTCATTTGAAGACCTTTTCCTGGCTAACACAGCAAAGACTGGCAGTCAAATAAGACATTAACCTGCCGCGTGTCAGATCGTCCAAAAGCCCTGATATATAGATCATACTCTTTCACAGGTGGCAGATCAAGGATATCAAAACTGGTGAAATCCAACTCCAGCATTTGTAGCAGATCCCTGCCCCTCTGTGCCGTCTTACTGGCCGTTTTACGGCTCAGTGCACGTTGTTTGGCTGAGACAAAGTTAATGGCTGTTTTGGGTCTCTCGGGTCTGTGTTGATAGTCGTCATCCCCTTTCTCATCATCACTGTGGTCATAATGGCTTCGTCGACCGTACTGTAAAAATTGTTTTATATGAGAAGCCATGCATATCAACAATCCGCATAGGTGAAAACAAAGGCGCAGATCAGCTTCGCAGTAACTGTGAAGCTGATCAGCGCCTTTGTTTTCGCTAAACAGATAGTAAAATTCCTCTATTTTCTAAATCCAAAATTTCCAGACTCTAGCCATCTTCTGTGACTGTACAGCCTGGTTTCCTGTACGTCAGGCCTTTTCAGAACCCAAATTGTTGGTTTTCTCACGCAAAGGCTCATATACTTTTTATGACAAGAATAATTATGCGAAGAGAAAAATAAGACTAATAAAAGCAAAAGCCTATGAAGGCGAAAGCCTGCATCGGCAATAGGTTGAGGAAACACATGTGACTAATTTCCGCGGCTTCCCGCGCAGATATTTGTTCTATAATTAGAACAGTCATTGCGAGGAGAGCATGTCGAGATAGCAGCAGGAGTGAATCAACGATTACATGGACTCTTATAAATGATAATTAACATGTACATGATAATCAGCGATAACCATTAGCAATTGTGGTGGTATGGCGATATACAACTGAATGTTAATAAAATATTTAAATATCAACCAACGTACCCTAAAACATCATTATACATGTTATGATAAATCTTTAAAATTGCATTTGAATAACTTCATCACAAATGGCGGAAGATTTCAGGGTGTATACGAGTGAGCATCTTTCTAAACTTTGAGAGAAGCATATAATTAATGAAAGAAAATAACGTTTTGACAAAGCTGTGAACAGTTTTAGTGAGCTTGTGACTACATTTGGTGAAATGTATGGTCGCAATGTAAAAGGAGCCAGAAAAAAATTCTCGCTTTTCTGTTCAACTTTCATTTGGATTGTAGAAAACACTTCATGACATTTTCAAAGCAAATAGAAATTAGAAGGTAAAGCAGCAGTCACACATTAGCGTATAAGCCAAACGTGCGCCGGGCATGTTGACAAAAATGTAAAATTCAACATACGCCAGGAGGTGGCGTCAGAGGCACGTTAGTAGCGCGTAACATGCGCGTTTTGTACACTTGGTGTACGCTTGGTGCACGTTGATATACGTCGCTGTAAGTCGCTTAGCACTCCAGGCGCGTTTGGGCTCGAAAAATTTTAAACATGCTTAAAAATTTTCTAGAAGCTCGGCGTGTCCCGGGCGTGTGTCTTATACGTTTCGAATAAGTTCCACGCGCGTTACAGGCGCGTTGAATACGCTTCGAAAGCGTTCGGCGCACGTTTGAGGCACGCCAGTGTACGCTACATGCGCGTTCCGATTTTATTAGATATCGCTTCAGTAGTGTGCACCAAGCGTGTGTGAGACGCGCGCTGAACGTTTGCTGCGCGCCTGTAGCGCGTGCACAGCGAGTTTGGGACGTAACACAAACGTACTCTAAAACTTATAGAGATTTTTATATGTCCGGCACACGCCTCAGTCACGCACTACTGTGTGACTGCTGTTTTAAAACGAGTTAAACGAACAAATTAATTTTTATACGTCCAAAATCTTCAGCGTGTTGAAATTTTCATACGCCCGGCGCGCTTTCGGGTTATACGCTACAGCTTGACTGCTGTTTAATAAAATGTGTGATTTGCTCGCGATTTTCAACTTTCATGAATTAGCAAATATCATGGTTGTTCTTATCTTTTGTTAGTCGCACATTTGTAAAAAAAAATGCATGTATGTGAAAGATTTACTGATTCGGCCAATAGTTTTTTTTTTTTCAGTCATGTCGGCATAGAACATGCTTCTGTTGAATTTCGTATTTTAAATGCATGGTTAAAATATATGTATTCTAAACAGAAAGTCCTTGAACGATGTATATATATATATAGTTTTTACGTGAAGGAAACATTGCGATTCTGGTCTAAATTACATATCCGTTGTCAATAACATGTTTTCAGTTTTCTCAAAAGGAATTAAATTGCAAAGCGTCTCTATGCTACATTTGAAATTTATGATAACGGCCTTGACACAACAAGTATATTAATGAAATAATTGGTCTAACAACAGGTTCAATTATGGCCAATTTTATGCCTGCTGTGCGATACAGATGGTGCTGCAGAGGTGCGATTTACCTATCCCATGAGCCGTTTCTATTTATAGCAACACCGTTTCAGGCCTGCTACGTCATCACATGTTATCGGTATGGGGGAAATTAGTACTGTGCCTTTCCAATACCTATTATCAGCAGATGCAGACTTTCTCCTATTCATCTACTTTTGATAAAAGTGCATTATATTGCTTATAGAAACATGGGCATATTACTATAGTACAATTTTGTCTGAGAAACCCATTTGTGATAAATGATTGGATTTATCATTTGGGTGTATCGACTTTTACAGTTGGGAGCATTGGGAATATTTTTAAATTTGTATTTCATAGTTAGATGAAATTCGTCTAAGCCAATGGGAAAGTCGCAGATATGACGCCATATATTGCAGCATCAAATAATAAACAGGATGCCAGGCTCAAACTTCTTCGAAGGCATTACACTGTTGCTCTACTTACATCATAGTTCATTTGTGGACTTTTAGACTGTGTCAACAATCTTTCATTCTCGGCATCAAGGGCGCGTAAAACATCATTTACTTCTGAATCCTGCGGAAAACGACAATTCCAAATATAAATCGTAGATCTCTCTATTATTCAATAATATAATTTTATACTGTAGACCCGGAAATAATTGCGAGAACTTAATTTTTGCTAATATTCGCGAATTGGTTGCCTCGCGAATTCAAAGTGTCATTATAAGCTTTAAAGAATATGTGGACACCCGCTCGCGAAATCTAGATCTCGTTAATGAATCGGAAATAGACAATTCGCAAAATAAAAGCCACGCCAAAATTTCCGAATTTACAGTATTCAATAAAATAACTTCAGTTTGTTTTCATGTAGGCCAGTGGTAACAAATGTGCCTATCTTTTTTTTTTTGTGTGAAAATCAACAGTTACTGAATACAACATAAATCTATGCCTTAAAGTATACAATAAAGTTCAGCATGAAAACGTTTCATGGCCTTCAAGCATTAGTTAATAACTATTCTAACACAACGATATTGTCTTTCCCATTGAACCTAATGGAAACCTCACCGTTTGCAAATTAACAATAATTCACTGTAAACAAAATAACGCGCATAAGGTGGCATTTTTGTGACGTCTCACATAAACATTCATGTCAAACGAGAATTAGTCCACTGAAAAACATTTTGAAATGTAAGTATTTATTGATTAGTCGTGTTAGAATTGAAGTAATTTTACTTAATTTACTGTGAATTATCTTTGATTAACGCATGATGTTGTCAGGCAGATGCGATATTTAATTCACTCCGGCTGCACCGTCATGAATTAAAACATCTCAATCTGCCCTCCAACATCCTGCGTTAATCACGATAATTGATAGTCAAGTAAAATTATTTCTTAAATATAATACCCACTCTGCTGAAAAATAGAATGTGCTGCTAGTCACATAAGAGAACTAACAGATTTGAGAAACAACATAATTTTATTATAAAAAGAAAGATAGAAGATTTATCAGAACTTTCAGTAGAGGCAAAAATACATAGCGTATTTAAAATAAAATGATCCGCCGCGTGATAAAACCAACAATGTGTCTTCCCAACAGGTCTGACACAAACTGGCCTGAGCAGTCATAGAAGCAGGCTAGAAGCTTTAAATTTTGGATTTAGAAAGTAGAGGAATTGTACTATCCGTGAAGCAAAAACAAAGGCGCTGATCAGCTTCGCAGTTACTGTGAAGCTGATCTGCACCTTTGTTTTCGCCTATGCAGATTGTTGGTTTTCCCATGTGGCAGCTCACTATTTCGAAAAAAATTGTACGAAAAGCTAAGACAAGGAACAACACTGCTTACAAAAGGTATAGGTCTGTTAAAAGTAACAATAGAGGGAGCAGGAATCAATGCAATTAACTATCTAATCAGATAAACTTATATTTTCTAGAAGGGAAATGCTAAACTGCTTTGAAGGAAGGTAAATGTTTTGCGATAGGGAGTAAACATATCAGAGAATAACAACATAATCCACAGGTAGCACACTGTCCATAAGGATGTACACCACAGCAAAAGAGCTTCTTCAAGAGAGTATGAGCCTTGTCACGAAAAAAACGGTCTTCAGGGTTTCTGACCACATCTGACACAGACCAGTCTGTACAGTCTCAGAAGACTAGAGGCTTGAAATTTTTTATTTCAAAAGAAAGTGGATTGTGCTATCCCAGAAGCGAAAACAAAGGCTGCAGTTACAGTGTCCGCTTGTTTCGCATCGGTAAAAAGCTGAATTTCTTATGACACGGCACATATGTAGCTGATCGTGAGCTTCTATTTTTCAATGTCATTGGTAGTAAAATAGCAAAATTTCCATCCACTCATTAATTTGCATGGATGTGGAGCACTGTTTGTTTCAGACCTGAATGGAAACCCCACAATATGAGCCATGATACAAGCCGCTTGGTGAAAAAAGTGTCATTGTGGTTTACGACCAGGTCCAAAACTAATCAGCCTGTACCGCAACAGAAGAAGGCTAGAAGCTTGAAATTTTGGATTTAAGATTGAGAGGAATTATGCTATCCATTTAGCAAAACAAAGGTGCTGATCAGCTGTGCAGTTACTGCACAGCTGATCTGCGCCTTTGTTTTTGCATATGCAAAATGCCGTTTTTCTCATGATGTTGCTCATAGAGCTCAAGTAGCACACAGTGGATAAAGAAGTTAACTGCAACAAGACAGGGTGCTGATATTTACTGAGTAATCCAGTGCTGTCCCTGCTCGCTGAACTTTGTGTATCGAACCCTAAACAAACACAAATAATTTCAACTTCTGAATCATGATTTTGTAAATGCTTAACAAAATATAATTCAACATCATCAACAACACTTGAACATGTGAACATGCAATGGTGCTAAAACTGTAAACTCACTAAGAAAATAATGAACTGGTCTTCAGATGTCAACATTTTAATACAGGCGACTCACCCAAAATGCTGCATTGAGTATCTTAAGGGTAAACATTACTATTGTTTATGAGCACACTGTTTGCGCAACGACGGCGCTTAGTATGTGCATGTTACGCGTAGTTTTTAACGTCGTTTTGTTTTGATTTCTCAATGACGTTGCAGACTGTAGACTCTGGTTCTGTTTGTTTCTGCATAATTAAGTCCTAAAGTGGGTATAAATATTGTTCATTTTTATTTTAAAAGAAGTTCTGTGGCAATTGATATACCCAAATTTGTGTATTAGGTTAATTATATGTGAAACCGTTTATTTCGCTGTTGATGACGTCGCATAAATATATGCGACGTCAGTGCAACATTTGGCATTAAAATGAAAAAGGCGGGAATATTGAACGTTTTTTCTCTATATCTTCCCATGCAATCCGGTGATCCCCACTTTTTATTTGAATTTTTAAATGGTTACCACGTTTCCTATTTGTTGGTGTAATTTAATCAAAATCATATGCATACTTTAGGAGATATCGCAAAAATACATACTTTTTCCATGTTTGAAAAGATGGCGGGAAAGTTAATTTTGCATGTAATCTCCTCAGTTTAAGAGCAAATAGTATCAAAATGTAAGAAAATAACACTCATCATGTGTTTAAGTCATTTTTGCAGTAAGAACATATATATTAAAACACATGTCCGCTACGAGTGCGGTTTTCTGAAATGCACGTGACACATCAAACAAGTAGCCCAGGGGCAATGATCGCTCACCTGAGAGTCAACAAGTACAGTCACTGGACAAAGTAATTGGGTTTTTACCCCATAATTTATTATATGGGTATGGTGACCATCTTTGTCATGTGACCTTGAAACCCTACTTACGTCAGCAGAAGAGCTCTTGTCTGGATTGTGTATCCTCTTTTCTGCCATTTTGGTTCACATGAAAAAAAATCATCTAACAAGGTCAGGGTCCTATAATGACCCCCGGGGTGGGGCCATATTTGATCCCAGGGGCAAGATTGGCAGGATTTATGTAGAGCTCCACATGACAATGTTGTATATCAAATATACAAGCTTTGTGTCATGCTGTTGCAGAGAAGATTTTTTCATATATTTCCATTTTAAGTCTATGGTAGATATTATAATGACATGCCTGGGGTGTGGCCTGTATAGACCCCTGGGGCACCCTTGGCAGCATTTATAAAGGAGAGGATTATGCATTGGTCCACACATCATATGAAAGCTCTGGGCCATATGGTTTCGGAGAAGAAGATTTTTTTATGTTTTCCCATGACGCCCCCCAAGCGGGGCCCGTATGGACCCCAGGGGCACAGTTGGCAGGATTTATAAAGAGGACCACTATACCTTGCTAAAAACAAAATATGAAAGCTTTGGGCCTTGTGGTTTCGGAGAAGAGGATTTTTTTTAAGTTTTTCCCATGACGCCCCCGGGGCGGGGCCCATATGGACCCCAAGGGCACGGTTGGCAGGATTTATAAAGAGGAACACTATACATTGCTACAAACAAAATATGAAAGCTCTGGGGCTTGTGGTTTCGGAGAAGATTTTTTTATGTTTTTCCCATGACGCCCCCGGGGCGGGGCCCGTATGGACCCCAGGGGCACGGTTGGCAGGATTTATAAAGAGGACCACTATACATTGCTACTGACAAAATATGAAAGCTCTGGGGCTTGTGGTTTCGGAGAAGAAGATTTTTTTATGTTTTGCCCCATCACGCCCCCGCGGCGGGGCCTGTATGGACCCCAGGGGCACAGTTGGCAGGATTTATAAAGAGGACCACTATACATTGCTACACACAAAAAATGAAAGGTCTGGGACTTGTGGTTTCGGAGAAGAAGATTTTTTTATGTTTTTCCAATTGTAAGTCTATCTGTTGCCATGGAAACCAGAGTTCCAATCCGACCTGGCCCAAAACCTAATGCAACCTTTCCCCCTCCTCAATGATGCTTTAGATAAAATTTGATCACAATCAGCCTTGTTGTCTTAGAGATATTTGCGTTTGAAAATGTGGACGGACGCACGCACGGACGGACGGACTCCGACTCGACTACTGTACTATAAGCTCACCTTGTGAGCCTTCGGCTCAGGTGAGCTAAAAAGTTCTGATACCATGGAAATGAGGCCGGTGACTCCCCATTTTTATTTCGATTTTAGTCCAAGGATACAGTTATCTTGAAGCATAGGAAGTTTCATGAAAATCATATGGGGAATTAAATAGTAATGTTTCTCTTTGAAACAAAACATTGATACTATATGCCCCACAATTAATACAAAAATTAAGAAAAAATTTCTTGGATGCATATATGTCACTTTTTTCTTTCTCATCTAGCAAACACGAATTGCAGAATTATATTGGTGGTTATAGCCAATAATAAATATGAGCCGCCTCATGGGAAAACCAACAATGTGGTTTCCGAACAGGTCCAACACAAACCAGCCTGTACAAGCACAGAAAAGAGATAGAACCTTGAAATTTTGGATTTAAGTAGAGGAGAAATAGTACTATCCGTGTAGCGAAAACAAAGGCGCTGATCAGCTTCGCGGTTACCGCGAAGCTGATCTGCGTCTTTGTTTTCGCATATGCAGATTGTTGGTTTTCTCACCAGGCGGCTCATATCTAAAGATAAAAGCTTGCTGCCTAACCACATGCTGTGATTTTCAGTTTTAATGTGATCTTAAAATGCAGTGTTTTCAATGGCCCAAATTTGGTTATATATTTTATCCCCTGGTGAGTGATCTGAGATATGACATGGATGTTCCCTAAGCTTTGTGGAAAAGGGAGTCGCCTGTATTATGAATCCATCATAACAATATTACCCGGACTGATTTTCTTCCTAAGAATTTCAGTATCTAAATACAAAATTGACTGATACAATTAAACTAGTACACAACAGTTGACTTTCCAGGGTGGCCTGCAGTAGAGGAGGGGGGCAGAGGCACTGGGATACAAGTCACGTCCTCGGTGGAGGAGGATGATGGGCATGACACAAGAAAACCGGTCTTCAGCATTTCTGAACAAGTCTGACACAAACCAGCCTGTACAGTGACAGAAGAAAGCTAGAAGCTTAATTTTTTTATATCTGTAATGAAATAGGATTGTACTATCCATCAAGCAAAAACAAATGAACGGATCAGCTGTGTAGCTACTGCACAGCTGATCTGAGGCTTTGTTTTTGCATAGGCAAAAAGTCGGTTTTCTCATGGCAATCCTCAAATGATAATGGTGCTCATGTTGTTAATACTAGATTATCTATGAGCAGTTTCAAAAACCAGAG